>JANHMN010000005.1:4442847-4590945 GCA_030674055.1 Rhabdomys pumilio | reverse complement strand
AAACATTTCTCAGTGACTAGGAGAATGAAGTCACATGGGGGATGTTTTCTGTGCAACAGCCCATTCTACTGTGGCTTTTAAGGAGTTGTGCCTCAGTGAGCATCTGTTGGGTTATGCCAATTACATGCTTGGAAGGCACTTGGGAAAAAAACCCATGTATTAGACACCAGAGCTTGATAACATGTAACATCCCTACGAGGGCTATTGTATTAAATAACAACTGTAAAGATCAACAATGAAATATCATACCCAGGGAGAAGTCTCAATGAAGAGATTCATGGGGGATCATGGCTCAAGAGAAACTGGGTGTGGCATGAGCCACTTCATGAGAAAGAGCCTTCAAAGATACTTACAAAAGGGCCAGCCAAATGCTATTTTTAATTCAACTTTCACACCCTCTGACAGCCTCTCCTGTTACCCTCTACCTCCCTCATTCATCTCTGATGCTGAACACTGTCAGATGCTTTTTAAAATCTAAGCATACTATAGCCCCCGAGTTTCCTTTATCTGTCATGACAGTGATATCTTCAAAGAACTTCCTTAGGTTATTTTAGCATGACCTCCTCTAGCCTTGAGCTCAGTTTCCTAGAGAGCTTTCATTAGTGTTAGCTGAAAGAGGGGAGGGCCAGGAAAGCTGCTCCAGCAGCTCCACTAAGGTAACACAGTCAGCCTCTGATAGAGAACTGTGTGTGTGGCCCACGGTGTTAGTGCAGGTTGGGAGCTGAAGCACTGGCTTTATCATGAATGAGAAAAGTCCCAGTGACTGTATGTCTACACAGGCTAGCCTGGGCAAGGACAGACCTTTGTCCTTACCCCTGACATTTCTCTCATCATGACATACAGACACACAAAGCTGAGAATGGGAGTACCCATTCCTGAAAATTGTTCCCCAAAGAATAGCCCTCGAGACCAGGATACATGATGCAGCTTGTGTTTGTTTATTCTTTCACCTGACTGTAAAGAAAGGGGGTAACAAATAGGCAATTATGAACAAGTAGAAAGGATTGCCATCCTTCATCCTTCATATCCATGAAGGCTTGCTTTCATAACAACTGAAGAGACTGCATAGATAGCCTTGTGTGCTTTAGATTAAATAGTGTGACATTTGCAAATATTCTCTATATTCCCTTCCATGTATTATACGTCAAATCATTTCTCAAGTACTTATCGTATCTCATTCAATATAAGCAGTTATGTACATAGTTGTTATGCTATATTGTTAAGGGAATAATGATAAGTAAAGGGTCTGTACATGCCAATATTGATACCAATTTATCCCTAATATTTTATCACAGATTGGTAGAATGCGCAGATACAAAGCTCATAGATGTAGAGAGGTCCAGGAATCTGCATGCTTCTGCCTTCAGGTGATTTAAGTAGGTAAGCTCAGGGACAAATACCAAAATGGGATCATAGAGGTCCAGAGTGAGGAGGAACTGCAGACATTGTGCAGCCTATGTTATATGATTTGAACACCTTAACTTCCCCCATTAACTCAATAAAGGTTGAGTCAGGATTTTCAGTGCCATCAGAGAGCTTACCTTCAGTTTTACAGGGTTGCTGATTGGGCCTGACATTTTCCTACTATTCCTTTTTTTTCATGTGAGATTAACTAGCTCCTGATTTCCAGAAGTTTCTTCCCTTTGTATTTCTATTCTACCTAGTTAGTTGTGATCTGGCCCTGAAAAGGGAGAGTCTTGAGTCCTCTGTATACTTTGTCCAACATCTTACAAACTGTGAGTATCCAGAAATGTATTTATATTTCTTGCCAAGCAAATCTAGATGTATATTTCAAAGTCCCCTCCATTGTAAACTAGGATGTGGTCCCTCTGTTGATGATCAGTCACTACCTTCTAATGGAGAAATGGTGGAGAAAGAGGAGCAAGAAATCACTGCTGTAGGCTAGCCACACATCTCAGGGACCTGTGCAAAACAGAATCCTCAAAAGGGCTTTGTGACTCATTCTTCAGCTAGTTTAGGAAGACTTTGGAATATTTTATAGTATGTGTACAGGGCTCATAAAGAAGTAGAGCCACACTAGAAGCCATGCTATAATAAGCTCATGCAGGTAACACAGCAGATCACCAGGCAGAGATTTACAGGCAGTAGCTGTCATCACCCTCTTCTTATATGGCAGTTCACCCGTGGCACTGAGATAGATAATTGCCTTTCTCAATTCCCGAGTTTCTACATCCAAAGAAGGGCATCCTGAGTATATTGGCTCTTCAAAGTGTCTGTCTGTGAAATACAAGTTGCTAGAAGGTAGAAGTGAATAAAAGAGCACAGTAAGGGAGGGCTGCAAGCCTCTAAAGGCAGGAGACTCTTCTTTCCTCATCCAGCAACATTATCTAAGACAGGGTGCAAAATGAGGCTTCAAAATATCAGCGGATGCCAAGAAACACTCCACAAAACTTTATGCATACAGGCCTGTGCAGATTTTTCTGCAGAAGGAAGCCATGGCTTCATTTCAGGTCCAAGACCCCAAAAGAAGGTAGAAAAGACAGTAAATCCTTCAAGAGTTTCCCTCTAGCATCCACTAAGCATTTATTTGGTGTTTGTCTTTTTGTCATTGTGAATATGACATGTGACTGAAAGGAAGGAAGGAATTTGAGGTACCATCGGTACGTGAATTAAGTCAATCAAAAGAAGCCTTAGCATGAAGCCAGAATTCCATTTTATCTCTGCCTCTTGCTATCTGTCTGAAATCACTCAGTCCCCCCCCCCAACTCCCTGCTGCTAAGCCTTGCTGCATATGCCTGTACAATAGACATAGCAGCAATACAGCTGTCATCAAAGGCTGTGAGGAACAGTTCTTACAATGAACTACCACATGTCAGGAACTGAGTAAATGCTGTTTTCCTTTTCTTTCTTCTAAGTCTAATTACAAAGCACTGGCAGAACCTCAACTCTAAATTTTTCATTATTTCTATTCTTTTAGCCAAAATTTATGGAGTACTTACTATATACAAAGCTCTATTCCAATCATGTGCATGTATTAATTCATTTACTCACCACAGTGATGACAGGAGTGATTTTCTAGGACTAAGGAACAGAAAGGGCAAAATTACAGAATTATGAAACAGTGACTCATAAAGGAGTCTATAACTATTTCCATTTTACATGTGACAAAACAGAGGCAGGCACTGGAAGGCCCCAGCTAACAAGCAGTTAAGTGATCTAGAACACTGAACTCAAATTGCCCCAATACAAGTAATCATAAGCTCCTGTTGGTTAGCAGCAAGTATTTAAAAGCCTCAGTTTTCTGCAAGCTTCTTAGAGGAAGGAGCCTGAGCACATCCCTAACTCCAGTACACTCAACTCTGGCAAGCACCACCACACTCATGGTAAACTCTTTCGAACACAAGGCTTGTGATAGCTGATCTTAACTATATCATTTAGGGTCAGAAAGTCAGGTTCATAACAATCTTTTCTGCTGTTACTGGAGCCCCTCATCACAAACACCCAACTTTGGGTCTAAATGTTCACTCACACTGAAATAAAATGACATACCATATAAAGAAATAGACACATGCAATTACAGTTTAGGCCAGCCTGGGAAGACAAAGATTCTTAGTCAATCTCTGCATTGCTCACAATGGTATCACAACTTACAGAGATGGAACAGGAGATGGCCAATGTGGACACAGAGATGTTCCTTCTTCCAGCCTTAGGGCTCACATGGAATCCTGTCTCCACTCTCAACAGAATTTTCATTTTGGAAGCTTTTGCTACATCATTACGTCATTACAATCCATTACAAGCAATTCTCTTGAACACAGTCACTCATTCACAATCCCTAGTATAATCTAGCTGACACATTTCCTCCTTAATGCCCTCTTCCTGCTGTTACTCTGATTTACTTGAAAATAAATCTTTTCATATATTATGTTCTGATCATGAATTCCCCTCCCTCACCTCCAAGATCCTCCCCACATCCCTAGTCATCCAACTCCGTAACTTAATTTCTCTTTCTCTTTTGAAAATATAAAATAATAGTTTTAAAAAGAAAAGCACAGAAAACACACACACCAAAAAAAAAACCCACAAAGTAAAATATCAGTAAGTTAAAAATGCCCAAATAATATTAGATAGAATATCTACAAAAATACCATTGAGTTTGTTTTGTGTTGGCCTTCTGCTGTTGGGCATGAGGCCTACCCTTAAAATGTGGCTTATGTGCCCAGTGAGACTTCCCTGGAGAAAAGTAATTTTCCATTTACAAGACATTGTCAATGGTAGATAATTTCTTTGTTAGGGATAAGGACATGTGTCTACTTCCCCATCTCAGTGCTGGCACCCAATCTTTCTTGGAACTATGCAGGCCCTATACATACTACCTTGATCTATGTGTTCACACATGTGTCAGTCCTGTTATGTCTGGAAGACACTATTTTCATGATGTCATTCATCCCCTCTGGCTCTTACAATCTTTCTGCCTCAATTAGTTAGGTTTTGCTTTGATTCATTGAGACAGGATCATGCTTTGTATCCTAAGCTGGCCTTAAACACATTGTATAGCATAGGCTAGCACCAAACTCAAATCCCTTTCTCTCAGCCCCAAAGAGCTGACATAATCCTTAGTTAGTACGTTTCCTCCTTCTTCTGCCTCATCTATAGTAGGACATACCAACAATCATATTCTATAGCTCTAAGGTTTTCTATATACTCAGATAATCATATTCAGCTTTATTTATTGGCACAAGCATGTAAGCTTGAAAACACACATATTTAATGTAGTTGATCATTGTGTTCAAAACTGAGTTCATATTATATACATTTTGTGCACTTTGTTTTCGTTGTTAAATTATTTCTTCCAGAAATTCATCCAGTTCAAATGGTAGCACTGTAGCTCAGTCTATTTATATGGCAAAGTCAAAGCCACCATGTGCTTTATCTTTCAGTCATTTGGAAACACTTGCTATTCTCTGAATTACCCCAGTAGCACATTGCATTTCCTGCCTCCTGAGCACTTGAAGAGTACCTTCTCATCTGTCAAGACTGCTGATTGTGAGCCATTTCCTGGCTAGCACTGACCCTGAAAGAAGAGACAACTCTGACATTTCCCCATTTTGAATCCTCAAGGTATACCCTGAACAGACTTTTATTTGAGTATGTCTAAAAATGTTTATTAACTGATGTTGACATCTGTCTTCCTAATTAGATTCTAAGTTCCAGAAAAGCAAGTACACAATAAATCTTTGCTGACACGATGAATGAATGAGTAGGGTAAGTGGTGTTGTAGACTTCAGTTATTCATAAGGTGGGGCTGTGGGGACTTGGTAATTCGATGTAAGTACCATGAAAAAAAAGTTAGTTTTATTCACAGTTTCATCCCATGTTACATTTACTAACTGGTATGTAATTGTTACTTAATAAAAAAAATTATATGATACATTAATTCCACTGATCCTTAATTTCTGGCTTAAATGTGTCTCTGAACAGATTCTTCCAGAGACTAAGCCTCTGACCATGATGATATTCAATAATTTTTGTCATTTTCTTGCTTAGCTACACCATTGAAATCTAGGAGTTAGAGAATCTCTCTTGGAATTTTTCTGTAGTCTACACCTCAGGTGGGAGGAACCAACTGTGTATGTGGGAGCAGGGGCATGGAGGAATAATACACTCATACAGCTGTTTTGTATGCAAATGCCACAGATTAGTGTAAAGCAGGAGACTCAGAGTGCTATCACGGAGATAGAGCGGACATAACATAGGAGTTGTTCCTGGGAATAATAGAGAAAATTACTATTCCTATGCTAGATGAGAAGAGGCAGATCCACCTCACTTTTCTGTAAGTACCAGTCAAAAATGTAAGCTATGGAGCAAAATCTTAAATTTGGTAGATAGAAATAATGGTAGAATCTTTCCCCTGGGTTACATTTAAGAACACTGGATTCTGGGAAAATGTAGAGTGGAAGAAAATTTCGATCTTCAATACAAGCTTCTTAAAGGGCTTCACTGGAAAAGGTATCTTCTCTCATTTCACCTATCTCCACTACTATCCTCATCTACTGATGAGGCACCAGCAGGTGACCATTGACTGAAATGGACAAGAAGTAGATAGGTAATAGTGATTCCTTCTCAGAATCCATGGCCATTTACACCCACAGCTTATACATACAGGGACCCAATCATCCCATGACAAAGCAATAGTCTGAACAAAGGCACTGACACTGAAATGCTTGGGGATTGCCCCAGACTCTAGTGGAGAGCCCATCTGTGTATGCAGAGGTACATAGAAGCCAGAAATCAGGAACACATGAATGAGAGAACATGGGGACCAGACTGTGAAATTGTTTAAATTATTTTTTATATATTTGGGCTATATCCTAATGTCAATTGTAACTACATTTTTACTTCATAAAAGCTGTTAGTCTAAGGGATGATGAGATCACCACTGGATCTATAGTCACTCTAGTAGCAGTGTGTAACAGACTAAGTGGGCAAAAGATTCAAAGACAAGGGCACAAAGGAGAGATTTAGAGCATATAGTAATTGACATGGAGGAAAGTAGGTAATTCAGAAAAAATGGAAGGGATGGACTTAGCAGAAGTAGAACAGAACTGTGAGATGTAGAACAGATTAAGTTGTCAAGAAGAGGATGGAGAGCTAGAGAGTATGGTTAGGAATGGAAGGAAATCCAAAATCAAGAGTGACTCAGGATGTGCAGAAAAAATAAACATAAGATCCACAGAATAGTGTTCTGCAGAAGTGGCTGTAGAAGATTGGCAAAACAGGAAATCAGAGTTTTAACTTGACCAGGTAAACTGGAGGTCTCAGCAGCCAGCCTAGTAGACAGATAAAAGAGAACTCAGTAATGGTGAGAGCAATATGACATTTATCATATGACAAAGTCAACTCTTGAGCCATGGCAGAACTGTTAGTGATCAAAAGCACACAGTGTCGGACAAATTGGGTAATCCTGATCTGGAACTTGCCATATGCTGGGCAGTGCAGCCTCCTGTCAATGAGTTCTCACAGCCTTCGATCTGACTCTCCTACAAATAACTTAAAGGCAGAGTATTTAGATTTTAGGAATATAAACCGTTTATACAATCATTTATTCCGTTAGTACATTCACTTCCCACTTCAGGACTATCTCTACTAATTAAATTTATTCTAACTGCAGAGCATTTATTTACCAAATAGGGACATGTTAATTATCTGCTGAGTAAAATTAACCCCAGGATGCTAATGTATACATCCATCTATATTACCCATAGATGTCTGGTTATGCTACCAACCATCCACAGCACTGCTCCATGCATTCTTGCAACCTGGATATACATCCTTCTTGTTATCTTCTCACTTAAAACCGTGTGGCTGCTGTAAACAATGGCATTTACCTATCATTAGATTCATCTCAGACTGAAGACCACTAGAGATTCGTGATTTACTAGCATGCACCAATGTAATTCAAGGACATTTTCTTTTCTGAGTGAGGAAGTAACTGTCTTCAGTTACCCTCAGGAAATTTTTGCTCATGTTTTATGAGAACTGACACATTAATTCTCTTGTCACTGACACTTTCTAGACATGGATATATATCTGCAATTCTCATAATAAGTCATTGGTATTAATTAAGCCAACATCAATAGCATAATTTAGCTAGTCAGTCAACATCTAAGAGCTCACAGAGGTGGTATCCACAACTCAGTACACTGAAAAGTTGGGACGAAAGAGAGAATAAGACAAGAATAACAGAGTGTTCAGAAAGATGGGCATCCCTGTCCTCACCACAACATGGACATCAACTGCAGAAAGCTCAAGTCGTAGAATCTTATTTTATGGAATGACAACTGTTTTTCTCACCTGTACAATGGATCAGTGATACTGTGCAACTATCTGGCATCAAAGAGGAGCTTCACAGAAAGTAGTCTTCAGTCCCCCCTTGGGAGAGATAAATGGAATGTGCTTGGTTACAGCAAGAATTTGACAACTGTGTGGTCCAAATTCTGACCCTGTCCATTAACAAGATTCCCCTCTCCCTTCTTCCCTCTCTCTAAACATCTCTTCCATCTATCCTGCCACTCCCTCCTTCTTCTCATGATTGCACCCACTCCCTTCCTCCCTTAGCATATATACTTTGAATAATTATGTAGCATTTACTATGTCCCAAAGATTTGGGTAAATATGTGGGGTAAATAAAGGACAATGGCCAGATGTGATGAGAAGTAACACTCATCTAACAATAACTGCTTATGTTTGTAACACAGAGATATATTAGTCCAATGATATGGTTCCTGACACAGAGAGATGTCCAAGGAAGAGATTCTATTTACCAGACAAATACCCTAGTTCTGTGGACCCATAAAATTTCCCCTATATTTATCATCAGTCTTCCCTAGTATAATCAAAACTTTCAGATGTGATGGCTTACCCTTCTAATCTCAGGACTCAGGAAGCTTGGGCTAGAGGATTATAAGTTCAAGGCCAGACTAGGCTACTTATATATCCTATATATACCCTGTCTCCAAACAATGAGGAAGATTTGGTTCAGTAGCAAGCATGTGCCTAGTGTGTAATAAGGCCCCAGCACTTAAGAGAATTACCAAAAGGATTAGTTGGAGGAGGCACCTGTGTTGTAACTGAGGTGAAGAGGTTTCTCATGTAATTGCTCTGTGTTCTGTAGATTGGATACTCTCCAAAAGTCAGTGGAACAGAAGGTATTCCTGCTTTTGGATAGGAGCCTCAGGAGCTATGCACACAGTGTTTTCAATACTTTGGAATAAGTTCTAACATTTTTGAAGTGCTGAGTGTTACCAGCACCACAGATCTTTTTAATGAGCAAAGCAGGTTTATTCAACACATTAGAAACATTCTCAAAGGTTAAGTAGAAGATAAACATCGTAAATTTCTAGTAAAACTTTAAATGATCAAATTCATAAAACATGGTTTATATATTTTTCCATTTAATTCATTGATATTTGACATAACCACAGAATCATGCAATATCAAATCTATGTGACTTTAGAATATTTTAATCAATGTCAAACCTGACAGGCAGATTTTTAACACCAATGCTTTCTTAGTTAACTATCATATGCAATGCCTACCCAAAGACCAATGACATCTTCACTATCCCTTCCCTGTTACCTCAGTAGTATCTACTTGAAATTTCAAGAGAATGTTAATTAACTTTAATGTATTTCCTGGATACTAAGTGATAAAGGAAAAGGAAAAAGGAAAAACATGTACAAATGAAAAGACTCTATGATTTGAATATAATTGTTCCTCTCTAAAACCCATGGTGAAATTTGGTCTCCAGTATGACAGTGTTGAGAGGCAGTGGAACTTTAAAGAGGTGACAAGGTTATAATAGAAATTAGTAGAGTTCTCACCAGGCTGACTTAGTTACTGTAAAAATGGCTTATAACCTTGTGCTCTGTTTGCACATACCCATATTTACCCTTCTGTTCTCTGGCATGTTGCGAAGCCGCAAAAGACACCAGAAAACAGACAGATGCTGGTTCTCAAATAAAATTATTTTTTGTATATTGTCCACTCTTGGGTATTCTATTAAAAGTACAAAGAAAGGTCTATAGCAGAAATGATGTTTCTACTTCCATAAATGAGATAAGGGTTGGGTTCAAAGTGAATATGAGAGGGTAGAATTAAATGGATTTTGCTGTTTTACATGCTACAAGGAATAGAATCCAAGGACCTACGTATGCTAGGCAATCACTGTACCACCAAATGACATCCCTACCTTGGATCTTCAGCACTTTGTGAAAAGTCTAGATCATAGTTAGCATTGTGTAATGTCAAGGATATATCTAACAGTGAGGATAAACTAAAAAGTATTTGATAAAATGTATCAAATTAAAGACTGAAATACAAAATCCCATGTGACTTCATGAATCTTTGATTATTATTTATGGAAGAATATGGATATGCTTTGATCATTTTACAGTTTTTAAACACAGTGAAGTAGACTATGTCTTAAGTTCACTGTTGTCAAAATATGCTTCCTTTGGCAGTCAGGGATTCTGAGGACTACACTCAACAGATGGATACCATAAACCACCTCTGAAAAATGAAGACAGGGGACACATTGTCTTTATATTCCTGTGGATATTTTATGTTACTAGGTCCTTGTAGCTTGTCATTGGTTATAGAAAATGTTAAAGAAATAATTGCCTAGAAGACTTTGCCTATGGCTATGACTATTACATATCAACTTATATGTTTGTTTAAGCCCATCTTCTTGAATAAAAACAGATAGTTCATGATTGTTTTTATGTAATGCTGCATCCCCTTCACTTGAACTCATTTTGATCCAGGACAGATATTCAATATGTACTTGTTAAAAGGTGGATAAGTGTTTGCAACAGTTTTCTGGAAACTCCAAGCCCACTGAGAAACCAAGATAGAGGGCAAAAAGAGAGCTTAGTGATCAAGAGTATGCTCTGGTATTCCTGAGGACCCAAGTTTATATTATAGCACCCACATCAGGATCCTTACACTGCTTGTAACTCAAGCGCCAGGGGATGCAATGCCAAGACGTCTTTCTAGGTACTGCCTATAAGTGCACAACCCACACTCAGACACACATCATTACAAATAAGAAACTTGCCTGCCTAGTGTCAACTCATTGTTTTTTTATTACACACCTCCGAGAGCTCTTTATATTTTCTAGTTATGAGACATTTATTATGAATATGTTTTACAAATAACCCCTCTGCCTTTTCATTCTTTAAAGAATGTACTTTGAATGAACTGTAAGTTTTCAATTTTGATGAAGTCTTTTTTCTCTTTATCCTTTTTTTGACTTGTGCTTTAAGGGTTACATCTAAAAAATTTGAGTAGTCCAAGGTCATTTTTTTCTTTTAAATTTTATTCTGGATATTTTAGATTTTATAAAATAGTTTTATATCTAAGGCAATGACCCATTTTTAAGTTAATTTCTTCTTGCAGTGAGGCAATAAGAACTATTCATCTTTTCCACATTAAAATACTCAGTTTTTCTAGCTTAATTTATTGAAATCATCAACATTTCTCCACTGGTACATTAGTATTTGTAATAGCATATCGCGGAAAACAATGTAAATATTCATTAATAGAAGACCCATTAAATCAATTGCGATACCTCTATCCGGTGAAAATACATGACACCAATAAAAACAATATAAAAGCTGTGTCACATAGTTATTAAATGTGTTCTATACACTATTAAGTAACCAGATAATCTCTTTAAAAGAGCATTCATTTACATTTTCTTTTCTGAAAATTCTCTGCTATCATTTTTTTTACTAAGTTCCTTTTGTGTGTTAGGCATTGTTTTAGGCATTAATGATATAGCTATGATGTCTAGTGTAATGAAACATAATTTTAAGCTTCAATTTGACTGGGTTAAGGGCTAAGGTGATTGGTTAAAAATAATTTCTGGGTGTGTTTATAAAGATATTATTGGGAAAGTTCAACAATTTAAACCAGTAGCCTGGGTAAGATTCTGCTCTACTTAGATAACTGCCTATCCTAATTGTCATGAGAGAGGCTTCATCCAGCAATTGAAAGGAGCAGAGGCAGAGACCTACAGCCAAACGTTAAGTGGATCTCTAACTCTGCAGAAGGGGAGGAAGGATTGTAGGAGCCAGAGGGGTCAAGGACATAGGGAAACCCACAGAATCAACTAACCTGGGCTCATAGGGACTCACAGAAACAGACAACCAGGGGGCCTGAGTAGGACTGACGTACGCCCTCTGCATATTATGTTATGTGTAGCTTGGGATTCTTGTGGGACTCCCAACAGTGGGATGGGGAGGTTGTCCCTGATGCTTGTGTCTGCTTTTGGGACCCCCTTCCTCGCACAGGGTTGCCTTATGAAGCCTTGATGTGAGGGTTTGTACCTAGTCTTATATTTTTGGTTGTGAGCCTAGCCTTTAACGGCTGAGCCATCTCTCCAGCCCTTGTACCTAGTCTTATTGCATCTTGTTATGCTGAGTTTGGCTAATATCCCTAGGAGGCCTGCTCAATTTTTAAAATGGAAATGGAGGAGTAGATCTGAGGCAGAGCAGAGGTGAGGGTGGGGATCTGAATGAGTGGAAGAAAGGGAAACTGAGGTCTGGAGTTGATATATAAGACAAGAATACAATTTATTTAAAAAGGACATTTTAATATAATAAAAATAAAAAGGTGAGTGGACCTTATCAATCTGCTAAAGATTCAGATAAAACAAAATTGCAGAAGAATGAATTCCTACAATGAAACATTGCCAATACTGGTTTTCAGGTCTTCAGATTATACCAAAACTTAAATCTTGTTCTATGAGATTCTGGCTTTGACTGGAACTTACCACTAGCTTTTCTGGGCTGCCAGTGTGCTGATGGCAGACCATGGGAGCTCATGGGCTATATTTTGAACTGGCCTCTTAATTGGATTTTTTGGTTTTGATTTTGTGTGTTTGGGTGTAACCTCATTATAACCTGAGTAAAATAGGACTTACAATATTTGACTTGTCATTTTTGTTTCATGATAGATTTATTGAATAGAGATCTACAGATGAATTTTTAACTTGCTATTTTTTAACACGGGTAGGTTATAGCACAACTAAATATCACTTATTACTTCTGTCACACTCAAGAAACCCTGTGAATAAATTTTGCAAGAAAGGAATGGCACGCCAAACTGGAGAGCTCCTATTTAAAATGGTGAGAAGATGAATGATTTTACCAATAAGTGGCGGTCTGTTGCAGAAATACAGGAAGTAATAGAATTGTATAGATATCTAGTAGAACATTACAGGCTGCAGGACAGCAATGTCCTGAGACAAGAACCTCTGATCCCTGGCCATGATACGACTGGTTTGTGAGTAGGTAAGAAACCTCAGCTGCTCTCCAAACTAAGATTTCTGCTTCTAGTTCCATGTCTTTTACGATCAAGAGCCATTGAAGGCTGCCCAGTTCACCCTAGCCCAGTTGCTTACAGAGAGGTGTGAAAAAGTTAGCTTCTGCCTTTTTTTCACTTTGTACATCCTTCATATATGAACTCGAAAACACAGATGGGTGACTTCACAATTTGTTGTCCACATTGACTGGAAACAGTAACTCATAGTACTCGAGATCTGAATTTTGTCCACAATTCTTTTCTTCCTTTAGTACATTTTATTACTCTCACCATTTTCTCACCCAGTGGATAATAATAAGAGCTTGGACATAGAGTCCCCATGAGAAGTTAATATTTGCAACCCACAGAGAGCACACCAAACACACTCCATAAGCAAGCACTATTGTGCTACTAGCATTATTACCCCCCATAGGCTTGAGCTTGACATACAGGGTCAGGTCTTGCCAGCACATATTAGGGCAATGTTTCTAATTCTTTATATTACTTTGATCTAAAGACTACTTGAGTGTCTTTTGTGACTTTGTGATAATGCTTCTATCATCTTGAGAGGAACTAAATGTTGCCTTTCTTTTTTCTCTTGTAGATGCCAGATGGTTTGTTTGGCCAACTTGTCTATCATTTTTTTTTCAGGCTTTATACTTTAAGTCCTTTTATTTTTGTCTTGCTTTTTGGTTTTGTTTGTTTGTTTGTTTGTTTGTTTGTTTGTTTGGCTGGTCGGTTGGTTTGGGGGTAGATAAATGTGTTTTGCAGATTCCTTTTTGCTTGTGTGCAAGTGGTATAGCCATTGTTTAAATTTATTTTATACTTTGAAATTGTATATTAATGCTTTGCCATTTTCATGTCGAACCATCCTATCTAATGTCTCTTAATAAATTCAAAGTTTCATTCATGTCATTCAACAGTTTCCCACAAAGAAGTTTTTTAAGTTTATTCTTGTTTTATTTTAATCTCCTTCTTTTCTCACTCTGCTCTTCATCAGGAATCACTAAACTATGGTCCAAGGCATAAATCCATGCCATTAGCTGTTTAATTTTTTTTCTAATAAATTTCAAATAAGAATACCCATCATTTACATATTATTTCTGGCTGCCTTGGGGTTACAATAGAAGAATTAAGTAATCATAAAACAGATTATTGTGGTCTATAAAACCAAAATATATACTATCTATATTTATAGAAAAAAGCTGCTATTCTCTGCTTCATGCTTTTGAACTAGTAGTTTGTGAAAGAGTAGTTATTGATATTTGTATATTAAGTTTATCCAGTAGTACTTGACTGAATTTATTATTTAATAGATTTTTACTGTTTTTCCTAAGTATTTCAAGTATATCTAAATAGTTTAACTTAGGCTCAGAAAGACAAAGGCTATATGTTCTTTCTCAAAGTGGATCATAGCGTCAAATCTTTTACTTTGTGTACTTAATCTGAAGAACAAATGGAAGCCAGGAAAGTAGAGAGGGGTGTTCAGGTGTGTTATGGGAGGGGCATGAGAGACTAGATGGAAAACAAATGGAGAGAGCTGCAGTCCTGGATGTGCAACCCTAGAAGCAGAAAGGCTTAAGCAAGAAGAAGTGGGATTACAGGAAAAGACAAGAGGGAAGGGGGAGGACAAATTCTCAAAATGGAGCCACGAAAAGCCATATAGAAGCTTATTATTTCATAAATGAACTTAAAACAGAATTTGAGAAAGAGTAGCACACTAATATGCTTTACAATATTATTAAGTGGGTATTGGGTAATATATTATGTAATTGTTTACATCATATTGGTGACATTGTTTCCTCAGACATTTATCATTTCTTTATTATAAAAATCTTTAAAACATCTCCTTGCTTTTTTGAAATATAATAAACACAGTAATTAGTCGTAATACTGAGCAAGAGAACACAGTATTTATCTTTCTTACTAAAATTTAGTACCTGTTACTCAACTTTTCCCAATCTCTATTTCTTTCTTACTCTCTGGTTTAACAACCTTTCTACTCTTTAAGTTTTATGAGATTGACTTTTTAGATTCCATATGTGTAAGCAATCATGTAGTACATTTTTTGTATGCCTGGTTTGTATTATGTGACATAGTGTTCTCCAGTTTCATCCACTTTAGCACAAATGACAGAACTTAATCTTTTTATGGCCAAATAGAATTCTTGTGTGTGTGTGTGTGTGTGTGTGTGTGTGTGTGTGTGTGTGTGTGTGTACACATGTGCACACATGTTTCTATAGTCACTCATCATTTGATGGACACACTAATTACATTTCTTGGCTATAGTGAATAGTTTTAAAATAAACATAGAAGAATTAAACATGAAAGCATGAAAGACTCTTTGACACATTGTCTTTTGGATATACTAGGATTAATTTATCATATTGGCAGTTCTATTTTCAATTGTTGAGAGCCTTAATATTCTCTGTCACAATAGTCATGATAATGTAGATTTCTAGCAATATTGGTAATTTTCTGAATTCTTATCATTCCTTGTTATCTTTTGTCTTGCATACACACACACACACACACACACACACACATATATATATATATATATATATATATATATATCTTCATCATGTAATGACAAATTAGCTTTCTCCTTTCCAGTTTAGATATCTTTTTATTATCTTGTCAAATTTCTCTGGCAAGGACTTCCAATAATACTACATTGAATAAAAGTGATAAAAGTAGGCATCTTGGTCTTGTTCCTGCTAATATTTTGATTATATTTTTGATTGTTAGAAGTTGAATTTAATTGTCCTGTGTATTCATCAATCTGGATTCATTCTATAAAATTAAACTATGGGTTTAAATATTAAATGAGTTTGAAAAAATTGTATGCAGTAAGTCAGGCAACCAGCAGCATGGAAGTCTAAAATGTAGACACAGAATCCTCAAGCCTAAGTACAGAAATTGATGGTTCCCATGACATCACTAAGATGCTATTGCAGTGCTATTTGCCCATGATTACTTATACTGTTTCCATAGACAAATAGTCCCTCCCTCTTCTCTCTCTTCAGTCTCATGAGACTTCCAGTCACATAACTAAATGAACCAAAACTCCTTGATGATTCTAGGAAATGTATTTCCTGGTTTCTCCAAAGAGTAAGAGTGACACTAAATTTTGCTTTCAAGAGTGATTTGCTTTCCAATTATATCATTTATCTTTGTTATTATTCCATGAGTCTTTGAAATGTTTCCCTTATTGATTAGGTATAAATTAAGTAGATTTAAACATTAAGGTTATTATATACCATGTTAATTTGGTAAATCCTGAACAATTAATTATTTTTTACTGTTATGGATGTCTAGAGCTAAATTAGTTTGTATTTTTATATTCCTCCATTATTTGAATGATAAATTTAATTCAAACTTGTACAGTGTATCTTGTCATTGTGGCTAGCCTGTGTTTTTATTTTACTGTTCTATGTTGTTTGATCATTTTTGTGTCGGTATTCACAAATTACTTTCTTTCTATAATATTGAAGAAACTCTACTATATTATGATTAAATGCTTACTAATCTTCATTTCCATAAGATATAACATGCCCTTTAAAATTCATATTTAATTCTCCCTTAATATTGTTTTTAACATACATTTTCTAATATTTTTGTAACTTATTTTTTTCTAAAAGGAATTATATATATGCTTATATATCTCTACTTTGCCTGCTTTCTATAATTTTTCTCTAATCATTTTAAAAATTTCTGTTTCATTTTCTTCAGTTATTTCAAGACTGACATCTATTTCTATTAATCCTTACTGGTACTTCTGTAAATCTGATGGTACTTTGTCAGACACCATTATTTATAATTTAGTGACAAGCTCTGTAATAATTTTAATTTATTATCCACTTTGTATATAAAACAGAGAACTCATTTTTATCTTTTCTTGATATTTTCTTCGTTAGGCTCATAATTCACAAGAGGCATTTTTGTTGAGTTGTTCAATCAATATTAGATCATAATTTTTATCAGTGTAACATCAAAATATTATTATGTAATCTTAGTTCATCTTTTGTATCCTATTATTCACTATTTCGTGGTGTTTTTAAGTAGATAACCTTGCTCTCTTTCATTAGTAGTTTAGTCCAGGTATTTGAACAGTATATTGTAAAAGAGGGGCCAGTTCAATGACATGGAATAGCAAAAAATCCTTGATTCTTAGTAAAATCCTTTAAGATTCATATTTTTGCAAGAGAAGATGGCAAGGTGTGTTTTCTGAATGTGCTTTGTATGTGATGCAGACAATAAATTTTTTTCTTTTCCTTTTTGCTCACAAAGAATGTCTGCTACAGACCTGCCTAACACCTACAGTTTTTCTCCCACATGCTGCAAGTTTACAATGATACAGTATCTGTGAGTGCTCTCTTGTGTCATTGCAATTCCACCTGTCAATTTATTACATTCAGGAATATTAGGGGGAGATTTGTACAGCCAAGCATTCACCCAGATCTTACAGCTCCAACAAATGTTTGCCAATTTCCTCTTACAGTACATTGCTGATTTCAGAGAGTCTTGTACACTACTAGCTGTCTTCAAGATCTGTAAAGATATGTATGTGTTGGGAGCCGACTTTAAGCAAAAAGCAGCTAGAAAGCAGCTATCAGCTTTGCAGCCATCTTGAGCCATATACCCTGACATGAGACTTGGTTTTCAACAGCCTACAACAGCTGAAGCACACTCTGATATCCCACATAGCTTGTTTTGCTGTTAAGTGCCCCCAGCTGCAAGGAGCACATGGCATCCACGCCTACAAGGCATGCGGTGCACGTGTTGTCCATGTGCTATCTACGCCATATATGCCTGTAAGGTGCACGTGCTGTCCACGCCTGTAAGGCTTACGTCATATCCACACCTGCAAGGCACGTGGTATCCGTGCTCCTACAAGGCACGTGGCAAAAGCCTATAAATACCCAGGATTTCCTTGTTGTAGTGTGTATATGTAGTGTATGTGTATGTATGTATGTATGTGTGTGGGGTGTAGTAGTAGTAGTAGGTGTAGTGGTGTGTGTATGGTGGAGACAGTAAAGAAGACTTTACTACAGATCCTCTGGCTTGTCTCTATTCTTCGAGGCTCTTCCCCTTCTTCCCCCCACTCTCTCTCTTGCTAAACCCGGACCTGCGGAACAGAGCGGGCCGCTATAGTTTAGCCCCCAAACGTGGACAAGAGTGGTCCTTTACAGTTAGCTCAGGGCTTTTACATTTTGGCGCCAAGCGTGGGGCAGAAAGGTTTTTTACAGTTTGACGCCTGATGTGGGGCTCCAGTAAGCGGGGCTTTTACATTTTGGCGCCAAGCATGGGGCAGAAAGGTCTTTTACAGCTCGGGG
Source organism: Rhabdomys pumilio (assembly GCA_030674055.1). Classification (NCBI taxonomy): domain Eukaryota; kingdom Metazoa; phylum Chordata; class Mammalia; order Rodentia; family Muridae; genus Rhabdomys; species Rhabdomys pumilio. Next base: position 4,572,778 of record JANHMN010000005.1, on the reverse strand, counting down.
CAGTTACATGTATGGTCTACTAAAATCACTACACATTCATTATATTGTTGACCGTACATATCACCAATATTAACTGTATGATTCATGATTTGTTATTACCTCATTTTAATGAAAATAAGAATGTTGTTTTTGCCATTTTTATGAGGTTGGTTTCAGAGAGAAGAAATAAAGATAGACTTACTCTAAGATATTAAAAATTAATGTCTGATGAGAGTTTGACCAATCTCTAATGCCTGCTGTACTGTATTTGATGAAACAGAATATATTCTACATGTTAACTATTCATTTTTCTTTTATATCCAGTAAAACATTACCCAGTCATCCCCTTGTGATTTTTACATAGCCATGTAATTGAGACTGAGCTGATAAAATTTGAAAAGAAGCAGGCAGGGCTTGGGGTGCAGCTCAGCTGGTGGAATCATTGCCTGGCATGCACAGGATACCAAGTTTGATCCCTGTGCCCTATAAATTAGGTGTAGGGTCACATACCTATAATCCCAGCACTTGGAAATAGAGGCAAAAGGGATCAAGAATTCAAGGCCATCCTACAACTGCAAAGTGAAAGAAAAAAAAGCAAACACAAGGTATTCCAGTTTGATGCCCAGTCCATTAAAAAACACAAACATGCATTTTGCTTGCTTTCTTCCCTGTGCTTGACATGTTGGAAATAGCCATGTTAACACAAAGTGTTTTTAAATGTTTTTGTTAAAGCCAGAGATTGTTTAGCCTAGACCTCTCAATGACTTGTGAAAAAATTTCCCTGCCCATCTGGGATTAGTCTGGATAGTAACATGAGTAAAAATTAAATTTATATTGTAATAGCCTGAGTCTCTCTGTCTCTCTCTGTTTCTTGGTCTGTCTGCCTCTCTCTCTCTCTCTCTCTCTCTCTCTCTCTCTCTCTCTCTCTCTCTCTCTCGCCCTCCTGTCTTTGTGTGTGTGTGTGTGTGTGTGTGTGTGTGTGTGTGTGTGTGTACACGTGCGCACGCGTGCACCTGCCTCAGATTAAATACAGAGGTAATCAAAACAATGAAGAATTTATTCAGTATGGATTATCAGTAGAAATAAGTTATAAAAATCATAAGAGCCAAATATCAATGTTGGCCGACCAACAGAGAATGGAAAAAAAATGTGTGGCCTAATGTTAAATGGTGATGCCATCCCTGTGAGAAGGGAGCAGACTATTCCTATGGATAAAAAGATAAGAATAAAATAACCAAGAATTAATGAGCATTAGGAGATACTAGAATACACCTGTGTATATAACATAGGAATGAAGTGAAACAGGACAATTTATGTGAATTAAAGATATGACTATTTCTCAAACAAACAAGTCATCAAGTTACAAGATCTGGGGAAGAAGAGAAAGGGGGCTGGAAGGAGTGAAAGGAAAAGAAACTGTAGTCTGGATGTAATAATATATAAGAGAAAAATAAATAAAATTTAAAAATATCTATTTGTATCATTTCAATTTCAACTTGAATTTAAGCTTAATTTGAAGAAAAACGCCTCCTAAATATTTCATGCTTTGTGTGTTTTTGTAAGCTGTCCAACTCTTTGTAGAAATAAGACTACAATGTAGAACTCATGGGAGCCAGAGATTAATTGAATCAGGCAGCTATGGGGTTAAAAGTATAACAGAATATTGGTTGGGGTCATTGCCACCCAGATAGCCAGAGGAGGTCTAAGAATAAGGTAAGAGGCATCATTATCAAACTTCCTCTTCTATACAAGGTAAGTTCATGTCCTACCCTGGCTGCTACTATGTCTCTGCTTCCTCTCATTTGACATTCGCTGAGTATGCATCTGACATTAGTCATTATGTTGAAAAGATCAAGAAAGACAACTGTTTACCAATGCCTGATAGGAATGAACATGCTCAATTCCACAGAGAGCTTTCAATGGCAATGCCTATCATTGTTAGGCCAGACTGTATAAAACCAGCAATTGATCCCAGGTAGATTATTGGGAAGGTAATGAAGACTCGGCTAAATGGGCCATCTTCACAGAAATCTCTTTCAAAGATCAGCATTTAATTTTGCATTTGTAACTTTGAACTGTTTTTCTCAAAGAGGCTCCCTACAGATACTATAAAACTTGAATCTGTTCCCTTGGAGCCACATAGCCTGATCAAAAATAACTTTCAGGGTTCGTTGGGTACTGGAAAAAAATCATAGCTGGATATTTGAATAAAAATGCAGAAAATCTGCAGGACCTTCTGACAGATACCAAAGCTTTCCTTCTGCAAGTTGCCTTCTAGAAAACAGAAAGTGAGGCATCTCCATCTGCTGGCAAAGCATCAAAACTGCACTGTATTCTCTGCACTGCAGATAGCAGGCTTTGTTTCCTTTTAAATGAATAGGTAGAATCAATCAGGCAACATCATATTGAATTGGGAAAAAATGTGAGTATTCAAAACTGAATCATCATTTCCATCTTGAGGAATCTGTGCCCAGGCTCTTTTCCAAGGTGCTCACATTTTTTATGAGTACACCAGTGCATCAGACAGTCCTGCTTTGTAGAAGCTATTATTAAACTGACCATAAGCATTTTCCATATTTGTACATGTCTTCACAGCCAACTGTTTTAATTACTATATAATCTGCTAGTAATGTCCCTGACTGATCTCAACAGTCATCTTCACATATTGTCTATAGACTACTGCTATAAATAACACTACAGTGACCACTTTAAGGCATAAAACTTTGTCTTTAGGAATAACTGGAACAGTACCATTTCATATCCAGGCTTAAAGAAAGTAAGATTTCAAACAACAGTAGCTGTCCTCATTCATAGCTCAGCATGCATCTAATGGTTGGTTCAAAGAATGAAAGAGTGAATGAAAGTGCCAGTTATTAGTAGATGTCATGCAAAGCAACCCTAAGGGATTGCTCTAGTCTGTAGAGGCTATAAAAGCACTCAAGTGTTCCAATCTTGTTGCAGGCTTATCTACGACAGCAGTCAGAATTTTGGCCACAAAGATTCTTACATTGAGCTCTGGCAACTTAGAATTCCAACTCTTACCACTATGCATACTTAATTAAATATGCAATCCATTGAATTTTTTGTAACAATTTGTTTCACATATTAAAATCTTATTCAGTCAATTACAAATTGTAATAATCTATATATGTATGATTTCACCTATTGCATTGGTTATATATAAATTTTAGAAAGGAATTTATTAATTTTATGAACCCAAAATGTCCAAATCACTTTGGTAGACATCCACCCCCCAACAGTTCAAATAAATTTTTGATAGTGTCTGGCCAGCAGAGTGATCATCAAACAGAGACAGGATAAAGGACCAAAGTTAAAGACCTTGTGTTTCTACTTACCATACCATAGGTTTGCTATATGACCCTGCAGACAGTATAAATTCCCTGTACTGTTAAATGTACTGCAAGAGTTAGGCTACTTGTTTTCTGTGAACCTTCTAATACTAGAGTGGTATGAGTTTATGCAGTCAGATTGTTTTGAACATTGCAAAGATAACAAGAATTAAAAAATTAAAGATGTTGAGGCACCACCTTTCTAAAGCAACCACTCTAAACCATGAATCCATGTTGTCAATCACTTATATAACAGAGGTGGCACAGCACATATGAAAGCCTGTTGCCACCCTAAAAAGGGTGTGAATCTGACATCTATTTCTTCAAGGAAGCGGCAGCAGAGGCCTGGCTTACCCAACTACATACAGCTTGGTCATGCTGTATTTCCATCAGAATGCACAGGTTTCATGCCAGGTAACAGTGAAAATAAAGTACTACAAACAGCCCCATTCCAGCCTCCTTCCACCAGCCTGAGTTTGAGTCACTGAGTTCAAAATAGAGCTCAGCATATTGTAAACCACACCCCAAGTGGAGCCAGGTTAGTGTCTAGAGAATTCTAGAGACAAGTCAAGCATGGTATTCATGTCCAATAAAGTGGAGAGTGTAATAGAGGAGATAGGGCCATGACACAATGGGAAATTTCCAAATAGAACTGCCGAGGTCTTAAGGAGTTACAGAATATAGGATAATATTAATTTACATAGAAAGGTAAGAGCAGATGGTAGAGGAATGGTCTCCAGAAGAAATGTCACTTAAGGTCTTTTGACAGAGTAAGGCTTTGATAAAAAGCAATAAGAAAGGCGGCTGGACGTCTGTCAGAAATCACCATGTGTGCAAAAGGTGATTTCTAAAGGCAGAAAAAGCATGAAGACTATGGTTAATCTGAGCCCTGGATTTCCAGAAGGCCCCTCATTTATTAGTAGAGCTTAGCAGTACCCTGTAATGTCTGCACAGGGTCGTATCAAAAAGGGTCCAACCACAGGACCACCTGCTGACCTGCACTTCTTGAACCTTTACTTTTGCTTCTCCTGGTGACATAAGAGCCTTCCAAGGCTGTACTAAATTTGTCCTATGAATATACAAGTTATGTGCATATTGGGATGTTTTCATTAAATGTCAATGAGGATGTCTTATTTTGTTTGTTTTTAAAGGGTGTGTAAAATAATGAGTTCTTCAAATGAAGTTTTTCCCTGGGACACTGTGGTTCCTCAAGATGGCTGTTCTCTTCCTGCCACAGAATCCAGGGCTCTCCAGCAGCTCTTTTCTCAGTGCTCCTGCCAACAGACCTGATGTCCCCATATGATCAACTTAAATATGCAACACATTTAGATTTTTATTATTGGAGCAATATAATCATTATTACTCTATTACCCCAAATCATTATTCTATTTTATCTGATGAAATAATAAATAATCTTTGTAGCTGGGTCTTGTACTGGTGGGGATAAGTCATGGAGAACAGCCTACCTTATTGCACCATACCCTAGACTTGCTCCTCAACCATCTATTTCACAAACCCCATTTCTACAGGATAGAAAAATTCATAGAAGGGTTGACATGTATGATCAAGATCCAGAGACTATGCTCTCTTGTGTCTGTGAACATCAACAACCAAAACTCACACAGTTCTTTAAGATGCTTGCAACTAGACCAAGAATGCCAAGAATGGCCAGTAGATGCCATCTTAACTTGTCATTGTGTATTAAGAAGGACTGAAAGGTAGCATGTGTCCCTGTGTGAATATACATTCCCCAGTGATGAAGAAACCTTTAATACCTAGAATATTATCTGTCTTGGGTAGTAGAGTGTGGAAGAAAATGACTGGCAAATAGGCATCTCAGATTAAGACCTATTGTATGTCCTCGCTGAGAATACAAACTCTTCTATATCCTGCCACACCCATCGTGCATAGTACCCACTCTCAGAGGCCTACCAAATGCAGGGCCTCAGGACAAAGAAATGGACTTATTTAGTGTTTTATTTTTTACTCCAAAGTCTAGACAGTTGTCCTTCAGAACTTGGTACAACATCACTGAGGCTTCTAGGTACATGGAAGATAAGACTTGCAGACAGGCATATTTTCAGTTTTCCCTTTAGGAGCCCATAGAAGATTTGCTCAAAGTTCTTAAAGTCCTGAGGAATTCACCAATTTTTTTCTCCATGTCTAGAAAACATTTTGGGTTCAGTTTCCTTGAGGGTCAAATTCACAGGTAGTGGGTGACAGGAATCCAGCAAACTCCATTATTTGGAAGCCATAGGTCATCAATAAACAGTAAAGTCACAAGAGCTCCTGTGCCTTCTTAGGAGATAGAGAAGGCATCTCTGCCTCCTTTGCTATCTCTTGCCCACATCTTGATTTCCTGTCAAAAAAATGTCAGGGATACCAAAGACCTGCTTTGACATCTGGGATTCGGGTGGGGGTAAACTGTGAAGTCTGAGGGGGATCAGTCCTGGCAACAACTGACAGGGGTCAGCACTAAGAGCATCTGACCAGGGTCAATCCAGAGAGCAGCCAAAAGAGGTTCCTGCCTATGGCAGCCAGCATGAGAGAGCAAAGCTTGATTCACTGGGGCTGGCACTCCCTGTGCCAGTGAAAAACTCTGAACTCTTTTAACTTAGGGGCTGAAGGGAAAGAAAAGGAAAGAGAGAAAAATCTTAAACACACACACCGAGTAGTTGAAGCAAAAGGCAGACTCTAATAAGTTCATACATACAAATACATACACACATGCAGACAGACAGAAATATACACATTCACATATAGAATGAATGGACCAAAGCTCCAGTAAGCAGGCTCTAAGCATTTCACACATACACATATATACACATATATACATATGCACATATACACATAAACTTTACGTATGTACATACATACAGATTTGATGAATGGAATAAAGTTCTAACAACTTTATTTTCTCTGCTATATCTTAGATCTCACAGCAAAACCTTTCAAACAGTAAAATTATAATCTGCATTCTATTTTTCTTCTAGTGAATAACGATGAAAAATCAGTATGTTCCACAATACCCTTACAAGAAGTAACATTACATAGTATAGGTAAAGAAAACAAACTTTTCCCAGGAACCCACACGCATTTGTAACTAAGCAACTTGTTATAGATGAACGAAGTGTGAGCAAGCAAGAAAGTTTTCTCAGCCAGCTTCTCCTACTGGTAGGCAGCAATTTGTGGTCACAAAGAAAGGAGTAATTATTTTATTTATCGTTAAAAGTAATCTTAGCATATCTACTTTAAATTCTAGGAGTGCATATCTATTCATCAGAAATTCTTATTAAATCATATCAGGAAGCTGAGGTAAAAATGGGTAGAAGAAATCATCACCAGTCCAGCCTCAGTGAGAGTGACATCAGTCAGTGCTGCCATTGTTCTTGTTCCCTGACCATACAATGTCCCTAGCTTCAGTAATAAGAGTGTGTCTTTCTGAACTTCATATTGTTCCCTAAGATTTTCTACATCAGAGTCAGTAGTAAAACCATCTCAGCCTAGCTTCACTAACAATTTTCCTTTTCCAAATGTTTTCTAAGGGTGGTGGTCATTGCTGATAACTTACAACTCTAAGTTCCTCTGTGGGATGGTGATTGAATGAGTTATCTGTTCCAGTAGCAATGCCTGAAAGAGATCAAGCATTATTATTGTGAGTGCCAGAGATACTGTCCAGTGAGGAGCTGGAAGCCCCATTAAAGTTTTCATATAACTCTTAGGTTAAGAGGGACGTGAGGGCAGCAGGCACAGCAGAACTCCATAACAGCATGAAGTTCTCAGGACATGTGGAACTCAAGTCGTGCCACATCAAAGCATAGCCATGTAGCTGTGCTAACCAGTGGGCTGAATTTTATGAGTTGTAAAGCCACTTGTCATTCCTCCTGCATGACCCTTGGCAATTTCCCTGTCCCACTCTCTTTGGGTCATCAGTAAAGATGTTAAATGAAATAATTCCTGATACTAAAGCATATGGGTGACTAGAGTTACTGAAGTAGCCATGGTGAAACAGTAACTCTTCCTGCCCTCTTCTCCCCATCTCTATCCACTCAAGGGCAGGCTAAACTACATGGCCATCAATATGCAGCCAACATCCTCTTCCAATATGTTGCATTTCCAACACTCAACTAGTCATTTTCCTTCTGATGCATTAGTAGAAATTGTGGCCCTCATCTCCTATAAACAATGATTCTCTGTAGAATAATGCAACTGAATTTTAAAACATTATTGCAAGTCTTCTCAACCCTATATGGAGAGTGAGTTGTACAAAGAGTAGGACATTACCCAACCCAGGGCATTCAGTGAGCTAGAAACAACCTGGAGTCCAGTTCCTGGCATCTTATGAAACTTACAGATCATTAGAATGTTCAACCTCAATGTTCTTCTTTCTGTTGAACTTTCCCTCCAGCATGCCAGCCCGATGACCATGCTACAAAAATGGTAGAGTAGCTGCCTAGATTATACAGTCCCTTAGTACTGTCAACAGTGTCCTCCTAAAAAAAATGCCTTGCTTCAAAGAAAGAACACCCAGGATGAGTTTTGTAAAAATTGTATCTTCCCATCTGGAATAATTTGCTACTGCTTGAAAGCTTGTTGTAGGAAACAAATTTCCCAGTATCTCAATGCAATTTTTTGGTCCACTGGTAGGGCAGAAAACACACCTGGACGTGAAGTAAAATCCTACTATGTGTAGTATGCAGGCATGTTCTTGGATTTGTTGCTGATGTGGTGGGCAAGAGCAAAGGTGAAAGACATGTTTGATTCTTGCACCCTTGATTAATATTAACAGATACAAGACATCCAAATTGGAGTTCTTAGAAATTAAACGAGGGCAACACAGTGGTGGTGCAAGCCTTTAATCCCAGCACTTGGGAGGCAGAGGCAGGCAGATTTCTGAGTTCGAGGCCAGCCTGGTCTACAGAGTGAGTTCCAGGACAGCCAGGCTTACACAGAGAAACCCTGTCTCGAAAAACAAGAAAGGAAGGAAGGAAGGAAGGAAGGAAGGAAGGAAGGAAGGAAGGAAGGAAGGAAGGAAGGAAGGAAGGAAGAAAATGAGAGAAGTCTTTAGAGACCAGTGTCCAAGCTTAGTTGATTTATTTTGGAGAAGGTCCGGTACAGCAGAGTTGCAGAGGTTTTTGTTACTCAAAAGAAGGATACTCATATATTTAGCTCCTGATAATGGTCCCAAGAGATCATATGTTCTCCATGTCCTCTATACTTCAGAACCAACTGACCCCTGTGCCAAAATGTTTGTCAGGTTTAGTCATTTGCAAATGCTTCCTATGAAAGACCAGTGACACACTACTCATTTGGGAACACTTTCATTTGTCACCTTTCTAACTGTTGACTATTATTAAAAGCATTAGACTGGGCCTAAAGTAACTATTTCACCATTAACATGGAGACAGCTTTTAAGTTGTCCTGGAATAAAAGAAATTGTGAGAGTGTTCAAATGTAAGAGGTCAGGAACCTAAGTCAGTAGCTATTCCTTTTTTTTTTTTAAAGCACCTAAGTGTGTGTAAGACATTCCAGGCAATGAGATAAATTTTAAAATAAAAATTGGATCAATGTCTGTCTTCACTTTCCAAATGCCATACTAACAAAATGCATTTTTATAAGCTGCACACTTTATGCTGACATTTAAATAATCCACCTAAACACATCAACTGACATTCCTCAAGTATACCCTCATTTTAGGGTATAAAAAGAAAAGAAAATTGACAACTAATGTATCAGTATTCTTCTTAACATGCATGTAGCTATATTCACACTAAGTATACTGTATTTTCTCTTCTGTGTTCTTTGCAACAACCTGATGGGGAAACAACTTTAACACCACTTTAAAGATGGGACAACTGACCCCAGATGAAGTACTGGCAAGATTTAACCCTTCTGTTTCTACTGTATGATCATCAGTCAACCATAGTATATGTGTGTATGTGTATATTTGGTGTGTATTTGTGTGTGTGTGTGTGTGTGTGTATTATGCTAAATAATCTCTAGGATTGCATTCTCTCGGTATGTGTACAAGATGAAGAACATGAACTCATCATTGTATTTCATCATTATATAAGCCATTAAATACTTCTCATATATTATCTCTTACTTGGTCCCACTAATAAGCCATTTCAACAGTTCTATACAATTAAACACGATGGGTGGAAATACTCATTTTTGAGAATGAGTCTCTTTAAGCATTCTTTAGCCTTCAAATGGGAGAGCAACATGCTCTGCTGACTCTGTAATTTATGTTCCTGTGTGGATTAACGCCTCAGGATACTTTATAGGTGTAACTACACTGTATATATATAATGGATAAAGAAATGCAGCAATAATAAGCTTGGTGGATATTCCCTTGCTTCCTATTTTTAAGTTTCCAGGGCTCTTTCATTTATGATAACAGCACAGATTTGTATCTTGTTTACACAAAGAGCTAGGGCCAAAGAAATCCTTGAAATTAATACAAGCAAAGGACAGACAAATTACTTTAAAACAAGCCCAGTTTAGCTTTTCGGGCTAGGGCACAACAAGGCATTTTACTATTGCTCTCAGAGTTAGTGTTCTTCTTTTTCAAATGCCTAATTACATAGTCTTTCCTTGATATGTACAAAAATCAGCATAAATATTTCTTCAACTTTTACATAGCTAAACATTATTATAAAAGGTGGAGGGGGTGCATCAGTAGATAGTTCTCTGACAATGAATTGTGTGAGACCCAAATGGGATAAAAGAGTTTCAGGAATGAATCAGTGTTTGGGGAACATCCAGGGCCCCAAGAATTTTTATACTAACAGACTTCATGAGACACATTTGCTTTGTTGATGAGTACAGTCATTATGACTTGGGTGACACAGGCAAGACAACATGTTCTCCTGGCACAAATGCAGATCTTGGATTTTCATCTCACCCTGTGGGTAGGAAACATTTCTGAGAGAAATGGAAAACATCTGGAGAAAAACACAACACAGCAGAGAACATCAGATGCCCCTCGACAGATGAGTGCCTTAGATACATTTCCTGACATTTCCTAAGAAAGAACAATATACTCTTAAAGCAATTAGATGACAGTATGGTAAGCCAAGCAAAGCTCCCTAAGTTCTAAGTGGCTTTGTATGCACCAGTTTAGCTTTCAACCAAGATTTTAGGAGTGTGACATTGGAGCCTATGAATTTAGATAGCTCATTGGTTGTGGGACACTAACCATGCAACAGCATAAAGTATGTTTTTAGATCCCTCAAACATGAAGAGAATTCAGGTACAGAATCATATGTTACCACCCACTGCAGCCTCAAACACAGCTATGAATTTCTATTACAGCCTTATCCATAATTGCAGTCTTCATTAATTCAGGTAGGATTATGGTTCAGCTTCAGTTTTTTTTTTTATTAAGGTAGTGTATAACAAAACATTGTGATTTCAATTTGTAAAACCAAATACCTACATGGGACCTGTCATGGCCAGCCTGAGCTGCAGACAGTCACATTGATGGGGTTAATTGCCATTTAAAAATAATTCACTTCCTCTAGATTGATTCTTCTGTTTCTTTTTTTTTCTGTCTTTACACAACATTACTGTGTCTCATTCTAATTATTCAATGCTAAGTTCATACTTCTGAAGCAGGAGACCGGAGTCAGAGGAAATGGTGTTTGATTTGTTGCCATGGAAACATCTCACTGTAGATGGACTCTAATCCCACGACAACGCTCTCTCTTAAGAACCATTTTTTTTCTGACATAATAAAAATCTGATCAAGGTCAGATTTAATAACCATCTCAATTCCCTGACTTTCTCTTGTATTTTGTGTGAGAGAGTCATTTTTAACAAAGCAGAGCTTAAAAGAACTTTTGCTTGCTTTCTGTGTAAAATTATTATTTATGCCTCTGAAAACATAAACCAGGCTCTGTATCACATTAATTCACAGACATACCTTTTGTTATTGTATAATTTTTACATTAAAAGAAAGTTACTTATAATTGTTTGTACTGTGTCAACAAATGTTAACAATTTGTGGTGCATTGTTCTGTTAATACATACATTAGGGCATCAGCAAAGCTTATCATTTGCCAACAAATGATGTTTGCAGTATTAACAAATGCCATGACCATTTATCATTCAGTTTACATTGTAATAATTTTATGAACTGATTATTATGCATGCATGTAGTTCAGTGAGACTAGAACTATGCAATTCTACACTGAAAAGAAATTCTTCGTGTTTAAGGTAAATGAGTAATCTCCCTGTCTGTGAGCTTAAGGGCCTTCCTCTTTCTCTAGATCCTGATGATCCCTTCTTCAATCAGGGCTGAGAGCATATGGTCTCTAAAGGCCATTGCTGCCATTTCAGAGATTCTGATCTGCACAGTCCTTCCTATAGAGGGAACACAGGCTTCTGTAATCCTGCCTGTCCTCTCCTCCTATGATTTTATGGGGTCCTGGACCTCGATCCACATCTCCTACTTGTCATGCATAGAGCACATAACCAGCTCCAAAAGATTGTTTTTTTCTCTTTCTTTCTCTTTACTTTTCTATTTTTCTTTCTTTCTTTTTGGTATAGTCTTGCATTCATCCTATGAAGAAGTGCAAAGATTTTGTCAGTAAAACAACTAGAGACTCAGAGAGGCTAAGCCAATTGCCAACATCACACACCTTCTATTTTGTAGAACTAAGACTCAAATTTGCATTCCTCTACATAGTAAAGGATGTCATACTAGTGAGGTGTTGCAAAAATATACATATGCATTCAACTTCTTTCATACTGAGGATTTTGAACCCTGGTTCCACATCTTATGTGTATACATATGTATCCTAAGAAACAGTTCAACTCTCTCAGCCTAGGCTTTCTTAACCATAAGTGGAATCTGATGACACTACTGAAGCAGTTCACAGAGAAAATTGATGAGAATTCCACATGTAAAATTATCACTGTGGAGCCTAGTATACAGTAGGCACTCATAACAGTACATCATCATTATCTTCACAAGCAATTCCAGATGGAACCTGGCATGCTGCCAGGGTGTGGGCTCCTTTAAACTATATAGCCTCTGATGGCCACTTTTGCATGCTCCCTAGAGATCCTGAAGCTTTCTCTTCCTTCCACAGGCTTTTGTGCACTCCTCATTCCCAGTACTACAAATCTTCAGAAAAACACCAAACATAAAATAAACCAGATGCCTATGTGCTTAAATCATCCCATTCATTCCCTGCGAGTCATTCAGCAAGCCTGGTTCTGATCTCTCTTTAGACAGAGAGAGTCTGTGATTTGTGTGACAAATGTAGCAGATGCAAATATTTTTCTGTCCTACTTTTCTGTTTGCTTTCCACCAGTCATCAAAGCTTGTTGTACAGAAATCTGCAAAGGTGACCTTCTCTGGGGTGAAAGAAAGCCCTCATAGGGCCAGCTCAGATTTGTTTTGGAATTCTACCAGCATCTAAAAATTTTTGCCTGGTACAAGACTTAGAGTTGTGCTAAGGGAAAAAGGCTATTTTTCATTTTATTTTTATTTTATTTTATTTTATTTTATTTTATTTTATTTTACTGATGCAGTAAACTGAGTCAACTCCCATGAAAGAAAACCATGGTATTCAGGACCTTCAGCTGTGTCTCATCCTTATCTTTGTTTAGGGGTTACCAAGTACCAAGGCACACAGGACATCACAATTCTGACCATTGAACCTCCAGTGAATTACTCATGCAAACTCTTCTCCCCCCAGTTTTCCACCCAACCACACCCACAATACATGGGCACATAACTATGCATAAAGCCATACACACACTCACAGCACACTTGCTTGAAATTATTGGACAAAAGGACTTTTAGTGACTTCTCCCATGCCACCACTATAGAAGTACACCATCTGCCCCATATTCTTTGCTGGCAAAAAATATGTCTAAGAGGGCTGTGGTTTACTGTTGTCAGGGCTACAGGCTCAAGGAAGAGCAAACACTGAATCACACTTGGCAATTGCCTTTGTAAAATTCACTTTTTTCCATTTAAAAAGAAACTCTCTGTCCCTCCCTCCTTTACCCCTCTCTCTTTCTAGCCCCAGCTCTGTGGGGGTTGCTGTGGGGAGGTGTGGGTGCACACACACGTCTGTGCTGATGAGTTTAATTACAGTTGCTTACAGAAATATGCCTGAGGAGTAAAAATGCCAAGAGAGGGCAATGGGTGAGGGTAAGTACAGAAATGTCTATATTCAGAGCCATCATTAAACACAGTTAATTAACGTGAATAAAAACTTTTTTAAAAGAATCAGTAATGAAATATGCTGAACAACAAGTAAAACACTGTACAAACTTATGGCTGGGCCTGACTGTCTGAATGTAAGCCAAGAGTACAATGAATACAAGTAAGATAGCACATAGATTTCGCTGTCTTAAATGACCATAACAATACCATTCTTGTGGTTTAGAATTTGACATGACTAAATGAATAGTGTAACATAAGGCTCAGGCAATTTCATTACAAAACAGGAGTCAAATTAAGAGGCCAGATTTTTATTGCTCTCCAATCCTCTCTGTGGATATGTGATCTGCTTTGGGGCCAAGAGTCTGGCTATATGGCAAATATATTTTTCCAAAATCATTTAAAGTTGCACCAATTCTACCTGGCAGATTGTCTACAAAAGTGCTTGCCAGCAAAGTTTTCCTCTCTGGATAAATTGCTGCTTCTCCCATTGACTAATATTTTTTGGATAAATCCACTGCCAGGCACAAAGCCAGGACTTGGCATTGAGGATACGTCAATGAACACTCACAGATCCTCTTCTGTAACATACATGGCATAGGCTGTGATAAAAGTAGGAAATGGGCTACAAAAGTAGGTTACAGAAGTTATACCATGTACACTGTCTATGTCATATTGATCATAATATACAATACCTTGAACTTCAGGCTCCTTGACTATACAATAAACATAAAAGGTATAGCTCTGCCAGTTTACGCGACCATTAGCTTTAGAAAGTCGCAAGGTGAATAGGAACCCATCCTTCATGATGTATTGCAGGTAGGTAATCTATGGCCCTGCTGGCTCAGAAGAGGACTGAATAATCTGATAAGTCTCTGGGAGAATGAGAAACAAGACTGAAAACTAAGAACATTACAAGGTAAGGAGAAGTAATTATGGAGCCTTTCTAGCCATAGGTTCCATCATAACAAAGGGAGGCAAACCTAATCCTTGATTGCCAATTCATCTATTATATCTCTAATATCAAGATAATGGTGACATGTTCCTCTTTATTTGCCCTTAAATACCAGTGTAAAGTTAGCAGATATCCAGTGATAAATTACAAAATTATTATGAAAATTAATTATCAAATAGGTGCATGAACCAATGGACTACTATTGATTTGATGAACAAAGCCATTGTTTTCCTCTCTCACTAGTCACTTTCCTTGTATTCCAGCCTTGCCATTTTATAAGAAAACATGTCAAATAATTTATGGCAGGAGCCAAGAACTGAAAGGGAAATTGCCACAGGCAAATTAGAGCCACTACTGTCAGAAAACACACAAATTGGTTTTGAAAAACATCGGGAAATGTCTTCCAAGGTCCCAGTGAGCACTGACAAATGTCCCAAAGAGACCTTGCTTACAGCAAATGGAAAGAACGGGATAAGGGATTCACTTTCATTCCACACAAAGTTCCCAAACTAAACTTTCCATTACTCTTAATGATTAATATTTCATTTTGCCTGGTAAGTTATCATGTTTGTTTTTAAGAAAGCATGCTGGATTTCGGGATGCTAGCTCCCCCTCTGGATTTTCTGGTTTGCTTCCTATGATCTGAATAATCCCAGTGCTGGGCCTTTGACTTGCCAGATTATGTTTCCTTGTCTCTGCTGTTAGGTAGATCTCTGTCTATCCCACATGCTTAATAAGAGAAAGGAAGGCAAGGTAATTTGAAGGCTGCAAAATGCTAGACAAATGCAAGTGACTTTTATTATTAAATCAAGCCTTGGAATTTACACATTCACTGCCTGCTCTCAAGGTTGGAAATAGAGCTCAAAGGTCAAGTGCAATTCATTAAAAGCTAATTAGAAGACAAATTGTCTTTCATTTGAACATGTGATACAGAATAAAGCAGCTTAAGGAATGAGGGTGGTTTATTTTAAAGTCTTTGTTTTAATTCAAGGCTTTTTGGATTTGTCAGGCAGCTGCTGTATGCAAGCTCTCAGAGGAGAAAATGAAGCAGCAGAGGACATTGTGTCCACCTTCCCAGAGTTCACTGTCCAATGTAGATAAAAAGATGAGGCTACAAATAAACAGGAGATAGTGCTATGCATAAAGGCTTACATAGATAGAGACCTAGTGCTCTGGCCTAAGTTTCCTTGGAAGCAGTAGTCTTAGATAGTTGAAGTCAAGGTAATTCCCATAAAAGGCTTTATAGGAAAAAAAAGAGCATGTGTGCTAGGGAAGACATTCAGTAGGCAGAAACTGAGTGGCAGGAGTACAAGAAAATGGGCATACTATAGATGCCCCTAAAGTCTGACTCAAATGTAGCAGATGTTCCCCAATAGACCAGCTGACGAAATGGGATTTGACCTCAGAATCTGGAGAGATTAGATATAGGGAGGGACCCATGGCTCCAGCTGTATAAATAGGGGAGGGTGGCCTTGTCGGGCATAGGTGGGAGAGGAAGTCCTTGGTCCTGTGAAGGCTGGATTCCCCAGTGTTGGGGAATTCGGGGGTAGGGAGGTAGGAGTGTGTGGGTGGGTGGGGGCACATCCTCATAGAAGCAGGAGGAAGGGGGATGGGATAGGGGGCTCCTGGGTTGAGGGGAAATGAGGAAAGAGGATAACATCTGAAATGGAAATAAAATATCCAAAAAAAAAAAAGAAAAGAAAAAAAATAAACTTGGCCATTTGGCCTTGTGTCAGTTCCTATTGCACAGCTGGGGGTGGGAGGAGTTTATAAAAATGATTCTATATACTACTGTTTTCTTCTCACTCCCATGACTCCATGATTTTACTATTTCATTGATCTGTCTCAATGCAGACATATTCATAGTTATTGCAGCAATAACTGAGCTTTCCTCCATAGTTAGCCAGTTTCACATTCCTTGCACCATCGTTTATTGAGCACCAGGATGCTTTTTGATGCAGCAGACTTGTAAGGTACTCCTATAGTACCTATTTACGCAACTAAACACTAATCTAGGTGGCATGATGAACGGTATTTTTCAGGTGTGATTAAATTCCCTAATCAGTTTACTTAAATTAATCCAGGAAAAATTACCCTTTATGGGAATTATCTAGTGAAATGAGCCCTTAATGGATTCTGGAATTTCCCTTAGGGAGAAACCTCAAATAGCTCATACTGCAGAGTTTCATAGGCTGTTGACTACTTTCCTCATACAGTTGCCGGTAGATACAAGTTTCAGTCAGTGTCTGCTGCTCTAGACTGTTTTCTGATCTTCCCTTCCAGACTCATGTATATAGATGTTGGACACATTTAGCTAATCCTTATACTTATTTGCTGTAGGTAGATGAGTGGATAGAATTTCTTGTAGATAAGAGAGTAGATAGAAGGATGGATGGATGGATGGATGGATGGATGGATGGATGGATGGATAGATGGATAGATAAAGACAATATTTTGAGATCTTTAGCTAACCCTTATACTTACAGCAGCCAATTCCATGTAGATTATGATGATGTAACTAGACAGATGATTGATAGATGTTAGATAGTTATAGGATAAATGTCACAAAGTTTTTTACAATGTATACAATACTGATGGTTTATGAGACATAAATGTCATCTGTACATCCATATTTACACCTGTATCTGTGGCTCTTTCAGTTACTTTCTGGGTAAAATGATCTCTGATATAAGAAACCATCCTATAAGACCTATATGCAGAACACCAAGGACATAGTTATAAGTAAGATAGAGACACTTTACTCAAGAGAGTCATTTATTAAAGACAATACAGATAAGTCATGTGGTATTATACAGACAGCAGAAACAATGTTTGGAAAAGGTAGCATGAAAACATGACGACGATTTAGCTTATAATGAGGATGAGGTGGGGATAACAACGTGATGATGAAGTAGTAATCTACAGAATAGGGAATATGACAAGTAAATGGAGAGACTTCCCAATGTTGACAAGACCTTACTGCTCATGCCAGAAACATCTTAATTTAATTAATCTGAGTTCATTGCCTGTAACCTAGCACAGACCCTACCACACAATACAGTACATAGCCAATAAATATTTATACAATGAGAAAAAGAACATATTGTCCTAGAAAGGAATAGAAGTCATGCTGAAGTACATCTTGTTAGATTAAGGAGCTAAGGAGTTAACAAGAAGCCAGGCAGTCTGGAGGAATCCTTGTATTAAACAGCTCTCCTGAAGCATAGTTGGTCCAAATGTCCATGGGACATCCTCCCACAGACAAAATTATTTCTTTTGTACTACAGGTCAAATTGTAAGAGCTATGTCTCATGCAGTCCTGCACAAAGATATTGATGCAGCTATGAAATTTTAAAAAATCACACAATAAAGGAATTTCAACAAATATAGCCACAGCATGTCCAAGATGAGATGGTAGAAAAAAACATGTCTGTGAAAGGAGACAATGTCTATCAAATCAACATATCATAGGTATATTTTGTATATATAGTTATCCAAAAGTATTGTTTGTTTCTCAGTTTTAAAATCATTATCTGGTATTAATTAATGAATAAAACCCAAAATATAATGTTGAAAAACCATAGATGGCTTAATTTTAAGTGGAAGAACTGTAGCATTATCAGACACATTCGGATATTTAGATACAGATGTGTGAGTGTGAGTGTGTGTGTGTGTGTGTGTGTGTGTGTGTGTGTGTGTGACCTGAAAACACAGATGTGATAAAAATGTTGGAAACTGAGAGCTGTTTTAAAGTACCTGGCACTGCTGGACACAACAAAGTGATGAGCTATTGATCCCTGGAGGAAATTACCAAGTCCACAAAGCAGCAGTCCCCAGGGGGTGGGGGGTCTCTGAAAATAAGGGAAACCAACTAGTCTTTTTCTGGCAGGTCAATCCTGCTGATTCAAGTGACATTTAGCAGTGGACACTTTAGAGTCTAAGACTACACTTAGCAAAAGAAAATTGCACTGACAAAAACTACTGACATAATCATGGCAATACACCATGTGATGTGTCTTGTTTTCCTCTTAAAATCTCTAGGGGTGCACTTGTCCACTTGCTCAAGCCCTTTGCAAGGTCCCAGAGCTCTATAGACAAATCAAGTATGATGCCTATTCTTAAAAGATATCCCCACAAGAGACCTCATATAACAAATATAGAGGAGAAACCCAAAGAAAAATTTACATAGGGGTACAAGTTGATTGGTTCTAAAAAAATAGGAGGCAATTCCCATTAAAATAACTCTCTGGAGATTGGACAGCCTTCCTAAAGAGAGGATGTTTATACAGAAACATTCAGACCATTAAAACATCTTAAACTAGAGCAGTCTTCTACTGGCTGGGATGTTAGGTGAGATTGAAATACAAACATAAAGATAACAGGGCTAGAGATATGGTTCAGATGTAAAGAACATACTGGTCTTACATAGGACATAGGTTCAGTTCCCAGCACTGACATGTTGCCTTGCAGGCCCTTTTCTGGCCTCTCTGGGCATTGTGCATACGATATGCAATACACCCATGCAGGCAAACACTCATACAAATAAAATGATTTTAAAAATCTAAAATAAAAAACAGACTAGAAAGGCCCACCTTTGCTGTGGTTGAAGCTTACCCTGTAACTAATTCTCGTCTATCAAACTTGTTCTGCTCTAATACTCTGGGACATGGCATAGGGCTTAATCAACAGGATAGTCAAGTGAGAACATATATGACCCTTGAGCACAGAACTAGCATCTGTGCCTTTGATACAGACCAATGATAACAAAACAAGGCTGAAGATATTGGAAAAGCCTTTTTAATAGTGAGTATTAACTTTCTTGGACATTGAATGACATTAATGACATTCTGAATCTTAAAAGGCATTTTCCCACAGGTATTTTCCTTTAAAACCTTTATATTTGCTACCTATTATTAAATGTAAATGTCTAACTTACCTTTTCCACAAAACCACAAGAGCATATGTGTAATGTTGACATAATAGGACTACTCTACCGAAATTAATTTCAGCCATGGACTGAATGGGCATGTAACTACGTTCATTGAAAATTAATAAACCTCACATTTTCTGATTCCACTATTTTTGTTTGATATGACACAATTTTTACACCCCACTCCCATTTAGCACCAGCCTACTTGTTGAATATTTATGTCTGTATTTTCATGTGTGTGTGTGTGTGTGTGTGTGTGTGTGTGTGTGTGTGTGTATGTGTGTGTAAAGCTACAATTAATTAAAGTAAAAGAGGTCATGAGTTTGAAAGAGAGCAAGGAGATGGATAATATGGGAGGGTTAGGAGGGAGGAAAAAGAAAGGAAAAGTTATATAATTAAATAATAATCTCATTTTAAAAAGTAAATAAAAGACACTGGCCTTGCTCACTCCTGGAAGTTATGAAGAAAAGAAGAAAATAAATGAGAGTACATTAAGATCTATTTCAGAGAGAAGGCTGAAATTTGGGAACCCTGCATGAACAAATGTTTGAGAAATATAGTTCGTTTGAGAAGTTGAGAGTAGAAGAGTTAAAAATGACCCCCTTCTTACACTATCACCATTAAGTATTCAAATGCATACACAATAACCCTTGAGCATATGAGAAGGTGGTCAATTTACACACTTTCAGAGAAGCACCATAGGGATGGAGACTTAGCTCAGTGGTACAGTGCTTGCCTCGCATATGGGAGGCTCTGGGTTTTATCTGCAGCTCAAAAAAAAAAAAAAAAGAAAAAAGAAAAAAGGAACACATCTGTTAGTCAGGCATGATACCAAGCCTGTAATCTCAGAACTTAGGAGGCTGAGGCAGGAGGATTGCTCCAAGTTTGAGCCGAGGCAGCTCTACAAAGTGAATTTGAGACCATGCTGAACCTCAAAATGAGACTTGTCTGAGAAAGAGACAGAGAGACAGAAAGGACTACAAATTAAAACTGGAGCAATTTCTTCAATTTTGGTAAGAAAGTGAAAGTTTTTTCCCATTCCAGACTTCCATTTGCTGGGGAAAATGGCCTATTCCTTGCTCAAGTACAGCCAAAAACCCTATATCCTGAATACTTCATAAAACAAATATGAGATTATGAATGTTGAAAGATGAAGGCATGCTGGGAGCCAAGGATGGTGGGATAGTGAGATTATTGACTGAGGCTTTCCTTCTCATACAACTATGATTTAAATATGGTCAGCCACATAGCAAAGCCAACAGCTGCAGGCAAAAAGAAAGCCCCAAGACCTTCTCTTTCTCTAAACAAAGAACTTACAAAGGGACACCAGGTTTAAGTCCCAAAATGTTGAAAAAAAAAGTCATATCCATAAAGTTTGAATTGTGAGTGTGGTTGGGGATAAATATAGTCACAGTTATCTTCTATAAGCACCAGCCACATGCCAGACATTATTCGCGGCATGATTCTATTCACTTTATAAGATAAGTTTTGTGGTTATCCATATCTACTTTACAGAAAAAAAATGAAGGAAATGAGAAAGTAAATATGTATTCCAAACAAGAATAATAAAAGCTAAGCATTAATCAGATAAAGTCACAAGTAGAAATTACAGAATATATATATGTTCAGCAAATACTACAATGCCAATTCAACTGGTAATAAAAGAAATAGAAAGAAAACAGGCAACATTACTTAGCCATCAAGTTGACAAAATTTTAAATATTCAAATACATAAAACTGGATAGGTGAGTTGTACATGGCCCTTCAACCTCCACTGGCTGGCTCTGGACTTGCCAAGAGCATCCTGATTCCATATGAATGACTGTGTGGCCCCAAGAACAACCAGTTTGAAACCCTGCTCTACCAGTCCCTTGCCAGTTGGGTCCACCTGAGGCACAGCTAGCAAAGTCTGGTTCCCTGACCTCCATTGTCTGGCCCAAGGCTCCCTGTTCCTTTCTGAGGAGTCCTGCTGACATCAAGATCATCCAGCTAACACCTGGGAAAACAAATGCATGAAGAATTGCACAAGAATACAATCAATAAGACCAAGGACAATACCGCACCACCAGAGCCCAGCTATCCAGCTACAGCAAGTCCTGGATATCCTAATAAAACATAATAACAAGAAGATGATCTTAATTCCAAACATAAAGATGACAGAGGCCTTTAAAGGAAATTAATAAATCCCTTAAAGAAATACAGGAAAATGCATTCAGAGAGGTAGAGGCTTTTAAAGAGGAAATGAATAAAAATAAAGAAATAAAGAAGTATAATCAAACAGGTGGAGAAAATGAATAAAATTGTCCAAGAACTGAAAACAGAAATAGAAGCAATAAAGAAAACACAAACTGAGGCAATCCTGGAGATGGAAATTTTAGGAAAGAGAACAGGAACTACAGATACAGCATCACCAACAGAATGCAAGAGATGGGAGACAGAATCTCAGGAGTAGAAGATACCATAGAAGAAATTGATACATCAGTCAAAGAAGATGCAAAAATCTAAGGTGTTCATGACACAAAACATCCAGGAAATTTGGGACACTGAAAAGACCAAAACTAAGAACAATAAGAACAGAAGGAGAAGATTCTCAGATCAAAGGCCCAGAAACATCTTCAACAAAATCAAAGAAGAAAATTTCTCTAACCTAAAGAAAGAGATGCCTATAAATCTACACGAAACTTACAGAACACCAAACAGATTGAACCAGAGAAGAAAATCCTCCTGCCTCATAATAACCAAAGCATGAATGGTACAGAACAAAGAAAGAATATTAAAAGCTGCAAAGAAAAAAAGGCCAAGTAATATAAGAAGGCAGAGCTACCAGAATTACACCTGGCTTCTCAACAAAGACCCTAAAAGCCAGAAAACCCTGGGCACATGTCTTGCAGACCCTAAAAGACCACAGATGTAAGCCCAGACTACTTTAATCAATAAACTTTTCAATTACTATAGATGGAGAAATCAAGATATTCCATGATGAAAACGTAATTAAATTAAATTTTTTCACTATCCTAGCCCTAAAGAGAATCCTTGAAGGAAAAATTCAACCAAATAAAGCTAAGTACACTCAAGAAAGCACAAGAAATAAAAAGAATTTACACCATTAAAACAAAAAGAGAAGAGAAACACACACACATACACACACACACATACAAACACTAACATGTGCACAAGCATGAAGCACCAACATCAAAATAACAGAAATTAGCAATCACCAGTCATTAATATTTCTCAACATCAATAGGGTTATTCCCCCAATAAAAAGACAGAGGCTAACAGAATGGGTACAGAAATAGGATCCATCATTCTGCTGCATACAAGAAACACATCTAAGCACGAAAGGCATTACCTCACAGTAAAGGGCTAAAAAAAGATTTGCAAAGCAAACAGACTGAAGAAACAAACTAGAGTACCCATTCTAGCATGTAATAAATTAAACTTTCAAAAATCAAAATATTCAAAAGAAACAGGATCAAAGGAAAAATTCACCAAGAGGACTTCTCAATTCTAAACATCTATGCCACAAATGCAAGGGCACCCACATTTGTAAAAGAACCATCACTAAAGCTTAAATCACATTGACCCTCACACATTATAGTGGGAAACTTCAACACCCAGCTCTCATCAATAGACAGGTCATTGAGACAGAAAATAAACAGAGAAATAATGAAACTAACTGAAGTTATGAATCAAAAGGACCTAGCACAATATTTTACCCAAACACGAAAGAATATAACTTCTCAGCACCCCAAGAAACCTCCAAAACTAACCATGTAATCACTCACAAAGCAAGTCTCAACAAATACAAAAAGGCTGAAATAACTCCTCTTATCTTAACAGTTCACCATGGATGAAAGCTGGAATTCAACAATAGAAATATCAGAAAGCCTACAAATTCATAGAAATGAAACAACTCTCTAATCAATGGTCACTGGGTCAGAGACCCAGACAAAATAAACAAAAAAGGAAATTAAAGACTCTGTAGAAAATGATGAATTTGAAGGCACAACATACCCAAGCTTATAGGACACAATGAAAGCTGAGCTAAGAGGAAAGTTTACAGCACTAAGTGCCTTCATAAAGAAATTGGTGAGTTCTCATATTAACAATTTAAAAGAACACCTGAAAGCTCTAGAAAAAAAGCAGCAAACACACCCAAGAGGAGAAGAAGGCAGAAAATAATCAAATTCAGGGCTGAAAGCAATAAATAAGAAACAAATAAAACAGAGAACAATACAGGAATCAATGAAAACAAGAGCTGGTATTTGAGAAAATGAACAAGATACACAAACCCTTAGCCCAACTAACTAAAAGGCAGAGAAACAGTATATAAATTAACAAAATCAGAAATGAAAAGATACATAAAAATTGACACTTATGAAATTCAAAGAATCAATAGCCTTACTTCAAAAGCCTGTACTCCACAAAATTGGAAAATCTAAATGAAATGGATGGTTTTCTAGAGAAATACGAATTACCAAAGCTAAATCAAGACCAGGTAAGCCATCTAAATAGTCCCATAACCCCTAAGGAAATAGAAGCAGTCATTAAAAATCTCTCAACCAAAAAAAAAAAAAAAGCCCAGGATCAGATGTGTTTAGTGCAGAATTCTCCCAGACTTTTCAATGAAGAACTCATAACAATACTCCTCAAATATTACACAAAATAGAAACAGAAGAAACACTGTCAAACTCATTCCATGAGGTCACAGTCACCCTGATATCTAAACCACACAAAGCTTCAACAAAGAAAGAGAATTTCTGACCAATTTCACTTATGAACATTGATACAAAAACACTCAATAAAATACCCGCAAACTGAATCCAAGAATACATCAAAGACATCATCTACCATGATCAACTAACCTTCATCCCAGAGATGCAGAAGTGCTTCCATATATAAAACTCTATGAATGTAATCTACCATATAAACAAACTGAAAGAAAAAAATACATGATTAGATGCTTTAAAAGCCTTTTACAAAATCCAACATCTCTTCATATTAAAAGTCTTTGGGAGAGCATGGGTACAAAGTCAATACCTAAACACAGTAAAGGCCATATACAGCAAGCCAATAGCCAACATTAAATTCAATGGAGAAAAACTGAAAGCAGTTCCACTAAAATCAGGAACAAGACAACGATGCCCACTCTCTCTCCCTATCTCTTCAATATAGCATTTATAGTTCTATCTAGACAATAGGACAGCTAAAGGAGGTCAAGGTATACAAATTAGAAAAGAAGAAATCAAAGTATAATTATTCACAGATGATATAATATACATAAGTGTCCCCAAAAATTCTACCAGAGAACTCTTACCACTGATAAACTCCTTCAGCAAAGTAACTGGATACAAAATTATCTCAAAGAAATCAGTAGCCTTCCTTTTTACAAATGATAAACAGGCCAAGAAAGAAATTAGGAAAGTAACAACTTTTATAATAGCCAGGAATAATATAAAATATCTTGGAGTAATGTTAACTAAGCAAGTAAAAGATCAGCATGGCAAGATCTTCAAGTCCCTGAAGAAAGAAGTTAAAGAAAATATCAGAAGATAGAAAGATCTCCCATGCTCATGGATATGTAGGATTAACATGGTGAAAATGGCCATCTTACCAAAAGCAAGTTACAAATTCAATGCGATCCCCATCAAAATTCCAACATAACTCTTTATAGACCTTGAAAAAGAAATCCTCAACTTCATATGAAAAAAAAAATGGATAGCCAAAACAACAAAAGAACTTCTGGGGGAATCATCATCCCTGACCTCAAGCTGTACTACAGAGCAACAGTGATAAAAACTGTATTGGTACAGAAACAGGCAGGAAGATCAATGGAATAGAATTGAAGACCCAAAAATGAACCTACACAACTATAGACACTTGATTTTTTACAAAGAAGGCAAAACCATACAATGGAAAAAAGAAAGCAAATGATGCTGTTCTAACTGGATGTCTGCAATTTTTTAAAGAGAAAAGAAAAGGAAAAAAGAAATACAAAATGAGTACATAAAATTATTCTAATGTCGAGTTGGTAGTTTGAGTTAGTCATAAAACACTTACCTAGTCAGAGCAAGGGCCTTATTTCAATTCCTGACATGAAAAGAAAGAAAAGAGAGGACGAGGGGAAAACAGTAGAGGGGAAAAAGTCTGGGTGGTATAGCCTGTAATCCCAGTTTGGGGAAGGTAGAGGCAGCAAGTTCAAAAGTTCAAGGTCATCCTCAATTTCACTTAAAACTAACATGGAATAAGAAAGAACCTGTCTGAAAATACCCATGTATGTTATTAGGTCAGTCATCTATTTAAATGTTCTGCTAGTTTCTCAGGGTTCAGAGGATCTACAGTCCTCTCTTCTTTCATTCAAGTATTCTGGAAGACAGTTGATTATATACCCACTACCACCCTAGGATTCTTCAGCACCACTGAAACAGAAAAGCCTCCTCCTAGCCCTCTGCCCTAGCATTCCTAGCATACTCCTTCCCATGTATACCTATTTCTGGTGTATGCCTGCCTGGAATGCCTTCTTGCCCTGCTCTTCCCTTGTTACCCCTTGTTAACCTTCCCTCAGTCTAACACACCTCACAGAGGTCCAGCTTCTATCCCTGTTTAGGCAGACAACCAAGAATACCAGGCAGTATATGCCCTGCCAGTGAGGCTAT
The DNA here is from genome assembly GCA_030674055.1 of Rhabdomys pumilio. Classification (NCBI taxonomy): domain Eukaryota; kingdom Metazoa; phylum Chordata; class Mammalia; order Rodentia; family Muridae; genus Rhabdomys; species Rhabdomys pumilio. The sequence goes on along the minus strand of JANHMN010000005.1, from coordinate 4,546,722 downwards.
AAATCCTTCAGCTTTCTTTCCTGAACCTCAGCACAGATATCTGGCAGCGAGGGCATAAATGTGGCAGCACAAACATGGATGGAGATCTGGGAAGGTCATTATGTAGACTATCCCAAAGGGGTATGTTATTCTGCTATTACTCTGGCTGCCTGTACCTTTCAAGTCCTTGACAATTTATGGCACAGCAACAATTCCATTAGAACAGGGAAGAAGGTGTTCGTATTATGTCATTGTGTTGGAATGTGGGTGTTTTGGAGGCTGTTCCAAGTGAAAGAGCCACTCGCCAGGACTAGCAGTTTCCATTAGAACGGAATTTGCTTTGTAATTTCATTAAGGGGAACAAGGTTTGCCCAGTCTTCAGGTTGCTCGTGGAATGAAGCAATAAATACCTGGACCAAAATTGTACCTAGAATTTGTAAAGGCTAAATACAGTTCTTCTGTTGTATAATTATAGTGTGTTTTATGTAGCTGTAGGTAATCAATGAATGGGAATTCAATGTCACAAAATCAAAGAAGCATTATGACTATTACATGGCATAGCCTGTGATGGTAAGCAATAGATGCATATCTGTATGTTGTGTACAAACATGATGTCCTCTCTCCAGCTACTCTGAGGAATCTTGGATAACTCACATGTGAAATTAAAGGCATCTTATTCATTCAGTTATTTATTATTCTCTGTAAAATGAGTTAGGAATTTGTCCCCATGAATAATGTTAGCCATAATCGTTAATTTACTCCTATTCATTGGCAGTAATAAAAATGTACAAGGGGAGGCAGAAACATTATTATTTCTTGCTTGAAGTGCAATTTCATGTGGTGAGAAAAACATGTTAATATGCTGCAAAGTGCTACAGGAATTTAGTTCTCAAAGGAATGGTGGTATTAAATGTATTCTGACAAGAAGGAGCCTCGGAAGGGAAACATTTATCTTCATAAAGTCATTCAATTTACTGAGCAGCATCATATTCTTCCTGCAATCTGCTCACTCCATTAAAGGCAAAGCAGTGACACAGACACTGTCACATGATAAGTCTCTGCATTTTTGAAATGAGGAAGGATGGGGCTCATTCCTCGAATAATGCCCACAGTGTCAAAGCCAGCTGTACATATTCATGAACATATTTATGTTAACTATTTCCAAAATAAATAAATGAGGTACTGAAAACTCCCTTCCTTTCCTCACCATAAGATCTTGTCCAGTAGACTAGGAGAAAACAGAACTTCAAGTCTTTCCATTCTACTGTTTCAGGAAGCTCTTGGATCTGAGGGTACTTGTCTAAGATGGAGCCCAGGCAGGCCACAGAGCTCACAGAGCTCAGGGCTATTAAGATTTCATCAGTTGCTCTACAGAGCACTTTGGTTTGTGTGCATTTCTTAATAGAGGTATTAATACGTATAACATCATACAATGATTCATTCTTGGAAACTACAGACAGAAAAGAGGCTCTGGTTCTATGAAGTTGCTGTTTGTCTTGTATTTTTCAATAGGTAGGTATTGTTAATGAGCTGAAATCATACAGAAATATAAACAAATTCCAGAACCAAAGTTTAAAGCCAGCTTCTACACATGGTAGTGAATTAAAAAAAATCAAATAATTTTCAAATAACCTGATAGCATTTCCCACTACCTTATTTCTTTCCTTTTAATGCTTTGTAAATAGCTACTATTCTGGGCATGAGGACAAATATCCTATCTGCATTCCTGTTATGAGAAAGAATGTGATTTCAAGTATATTGCAAGAGAAAATGGGATGTGGAACACAAAATAAATACTAAATTTAAAAGTGTGCTCTGGGTAGTAATTTAAAAATCACAGTGCACGTTTATCTAGAAAAAAGTATCTTTAACTAAACAAGTAAAGCTAAGGCTTCTTCCACAGATACCGAAAGCCATCATTGGTACAAAAAAAAAATGAGGATAGAAGAATAAAGCATTTATATTTGGTGAGAGGAAAACTAGATTATTAAGAGAGCTGAATTTAAGCTCCAAAGGAACAGAAACAATGCCTTCATCTGTCACTATTATATTATATAATATTATAATATTTTCTCAGTTTTAGTCTGGTAGTTTGTATGACCAATGGAGGCCATTCCTAATCTTGTCTGTCAAGTTATACTGACTTTTCAAAACTGGGCTGAATTCTATTAGCATGATGTATTTTGAAACATTTGACCTGTTAGAAAGAGTCCTCAGTGATTAGTTCCCAGAATTCTAATTCTCTTCTCTGAATGAAGACTAATTTGTATTTAATGTCTTTCATGTGTTAATCTACTGACCCATGTTTTCATTGAATCCTTAGAATGATCCACTTTATCAATGACAGTTCTCAGAATGTTAAATGCTAGAATAATATCACAGTGAGGACATAGGACTCAAATGATTTAAGCTGAATCTAGCCTGAAAATCTTTTCCTGTGGTTTTATGTCCATGGTTTCAGAAAACATTATACAAGCTGACAAAGGGAGGGATGCAATTAAACAGTCCTACACAAAAGTAACACCTATGAGTTATGATAATTATCAGCATGATAGGATACATATAAAAGTACAATAAGAGGCACTCACATGTCAGTGGGCACTAACAGATTTCTAATCATACTTAACATCCACTCAACAGAAGGAAAATCACACCTGGTACAGAAAACCCAGCGTCTAATGGCAAGTGAGGTTGTGGAACATCGAAAATGATCTACTAGCACCACTTTGCTAGACCAGCAAAATTTCTCACTACATTCTAAATCTTATTCTTATACTCACAGTTAAGTGTAGTTACCACCCTTCATAAAAGAAGTTTCTCAGTACAGTGACTAAAGACCATCACAGAAAACCACAACTGTGAACGAGGCAGAGAACAACAGATCCTGGGAGCACAGCTCCAATGGATACTTCAACATCACAACCCCTGCACATATAGCTAAGGAAAAATTATCTTAGAGGGAGAACAAAGATTGTAAAAGCCAGTATATCTGGAAGTGTTAAACAGTCTTTTCTAGAGATGGATCCATAAACAAGATCATAAACAATAGCAATATCAGTGAATATCTTAATATAAAAGAGGAAAATTTTGTGACATTCCAACCCTAGAAAAAGAACTACAGACAACTAACAACTTGTAAAAAGAGGAACTAGCCCATCCCAGGGATGAACCACCTTATTTGTTGTCCTGTGCATAGTGGTCACTCTTCAAAACCATATACACACCACCAACAAAAATGTACAGATAAAGTTATATAAATATATAGATATATGCATGTGTACATATATATATATATATATTTTAAAAATGTTTTAAATATATATATATATGATATATGATATACATATATAAAACAAAAATTACCAATAAAGATAGGTTATCAAGTATAAAAGTTGGGAGTAGGGGAGAGATACAAGGAGGGATAACTGGGAAGGGCTGGGTAGAGGAAAGGGAGAAAGAAATGTGATATAATTCTACTTCAATTAAAATAAATCAAAAAAAATAAAATGAAATATTCTGTGTTATAAAGAAACATTTTTAGTTAGTAGATCTTGAGCAGAGCCCAGGTAAACAGATGTTCAGGTTAGGCAAGTCCTCCAAGGACCATACTTTCAATACAGACCTACAGGATCACTGCTGGACTTTCTTCACATAAGTAATGAAATATAGCTTACATTTTAAGAGGATTGCCTTAATTATTACACACGGAATGGACTTATGGGGGTGGCAGAATCAGGGCACTATCAAGAACTACAGCTATGACAGGAAAGATGACAGTGGCTTGACAGAAAAGAAATGGCAAATACAATAGAGAGAAAAGGGAGAGCTATGTTATAGAGGGAAGCCAAGATAGCTTGCTATTGATTTTAATGTGAGTAACAGAGCAGTGTATTGAGGATGCTATAAGTCATTATTATGATTATGATTATAAAATCACATGCCCATTACAACTGTAAAAACCTCACAGCATGATAATCATTAAAGGGAAAGAACAGGTATATCTAAGTCAATTTTCTCATAAAAATAAATTAAGCAGACAATTTTAACTCATTGATTTCTTTAAATCAATAAGTGTCCATTATCTTTATGAATCAATTGTTTAAATATCATTATTCAGATAAAAATGTAAAACTAGCTGCTTGTTTATGAGATATATAACTTCTCCCAGAGATAGCTACTTTATTCAGATTGTTTCAAAATGGTCATAAAAATCTTTCAGAGTAGGATCATAAAGTTCTCAAATCTGAAAATCTAGATAATAATTTCTCTTCCATATGCAAACTGGAAACATTCCAAAGAGTTAAGAATATAACTGATTGTCAAATAATGATTTCCAGAGTGGAGCAGACAGGTTTTGAAAAAGAAAACTTATGTTGAATATTTGAGACTCTCTCTCTTTCTCTCTGTCTCTGTTTCTCTCTCTGTTTCTCTCTCTCTCTCTCTCTCTCTCTCTCTCTCTCTCTCTCTCTCTCACTCTCTCTCTCTCTCTTTCCCTTTGTGCATTTAAACTATTTTAATCTTCCATAGTCTTTACAAAGATGAGATATAGACAATTTTCATCCTCACTCTCAATTCAATATTTTAATTTATAATGATTGGAGAATGTTAATTTTTTAAATTACAGCAGAAACATACAGAATTAAAAATATAAACAACCAATAAATAATTCCCAATGTTCAATCATATCAGTAATTTAAAATCTTGAACTTTTAAACACAATTTTGTAGCTATTAATTCTAAAATAACAATATTTCATTACAATATCCCACAATTGGCACATATTTATGGAAACACTCATCCATGTCATTGGTGAAAGCATAAACTGGTATAGTCATTTAGAAAACTCAATTTAGAGGCACCAATCACCCCCAACTGCTAATGTCCTTTGAGCTATTTTCCTGAATTCTAAGCATCCAGTCTAAAGAACTTACTAGAGAAAACAAATATTCATGTACAAGAAAATCCATTGCATCCATTTTTTCTAGATTAAAGACTGCCTCTACACTCAGTAATAATTAAGTTATACTACCTTCATATATAAGCTGCGCCTCCACAGTCCACATTGCTCTCAGTGTTTTTGTCTTCCTCTCAGTGTTCTTATCTTCCAAGCTCCTACTTGGATAGTTAAGCCCTACTTACATTGTTCAACTGCTTTCCTAGTCCAAGTACCCAAGATCTTTCACATTCCTCCAAGAAAAGAAAATATACATGGTCAAGCCTGTTACAGCAACTACCTACTCCCTGGTTGCAATCTACTCCTGTGATGTGATACCATGACCAAAGAAACTTGTAGAAGAAAGAGTTTGGGGACCTAGAATTTCAGAGGGTGAATCTATGACATCATGACAGGGAATAGGGTAACAGTTAGACATGGTGCTATATATAGCAGTAGCTGAAAGCTCATATCTTTATTTGTAAGTAGGAGGCCTACAGAGCTTAGGGAAATGGCTTGGATTTGAAAACCACAGAGCCCACACTTAGTAGAACATCTCCTCCAATAAGTCCACAGCTCCTAATCCTTTCCAAAGAGTTTCACCAGCTCGGGTCCATATATTCACATATATGAGCCTATGGAGTCATTCTCAAACAAACGGCAAGTATCCTCTATAGAGATGGCTTAGTGGTCTAAGTTCCTTTAATCTTTTTTCTTTTTTAAATTATGGGAAGCTTTAATTTTCCTTTCAATTTTAGTAGCTATCTATACTGGGTATAACATTTTGGGTTGGCAGTTGTGATCTTTCAGAACTTGAAATACATGTTTCTAGACCCTTCTAGCTGTAAAAGCATCTGCCAAACAATCAGATCTTATTCTGATAGACTTGCCTTTTTAAAGTGAGTTGACATTTCTTTCTTGTATATTTCAAATTCCTTTTTTATATTATACTTTTAATGTTTTAACTATAATATGTCATAAGGAATTTCTTTTCTGGTCCTGTATATTTGCTTAGGTTCTGTGATCCTCTTGTTACTCGCTCTCTAGATTTGGCAAATTGTCTTCTATTGAGAATATGCCTGCAATTGCTATAGTATTCTGTCCTGCCCATAATTGAAAGGTTAGGAATTTTTGAGGTTTCCCAAGGATCTCTCATGTTCATTTCATTTTTAAAATTATCCATTGACATTTTAGTGAAGGATCCAATTCTTCCAGCCCCGAGACACTGTTTTGTACAGGATCCATTCTGTTGGAAGGCTCCATGCTGAGGTTTGTATTTGGTTGACTTTTTTCATTTCCGGCATCATTTCCCTTTGTCTGTTCTTAAGCAATTCTATTTCTTCATTGAATTCTATTTTTGTATCTTGGATTGACTTCCTTATTTCATTCAGCTCATTTTTGTCTTCTTTGAACATAGTTATAATGATTCTTTTTTAATTCATTGTCTGCAAGATTTTCCAGGCCATTCTCATTTAAGTCCACTACTGTAGGAGTATTCATTGTGGAGGGAAGTGGGCTGTCTTGGTTTTTCACGTTACTTTTGTTTCTGTGCTTAGAGTTGTGAATCTGAAGTAGTTTTCTAGCTCTTTTTTTTTTTTTTTTTTTTTTTTAGCTCAAATCATCTTATTTCAGTGGGAGGAAGGAGGAAGAAAAGTTAGGGTGATGGAGGCAAACAGAATCAAATCACAATCATATATACGTTCATGAAAATGTCATAAATCCATTATTTTGTAAAAACAAATAAAAGACTTGTTAGGACCTTAAAACTAAATAAAAGAAAAAGAAATACTGAAACACAGTTACATACTGTTATCTATAAAAGAATAATTTGTACAAGTAGTTGGTATCAGGGAGAAATTTTTCTGTGTGAAATCTAAGCACAATAATTAGATACTACATCTCTGGAGATATTTATTTTAAGAACAAAAAAGCTATCAAAATTACAAATTGTTATTAGTAGTCATTGGTGGTAGTAGCATTTGTATTCTTATTCTGAAACAGTTGTTATAAGAAATAGATAAATTAAATAGGGAATTGTGTGATTTCTTTATTTTACCATCCACTGTGGCTTTGAAAACAGTGATTTATAGTATGTTAGTAACAGAAGTTACATAAGCACATTATATCCCTGAATTTGAATTGGTACAAAAATAAATTTCCTAGCTCTTCTACTAAAATTTTCCAGAAATAATGACTAAGCTAGTAAATGAACATCTTTAAAATGTAGGTTATGGGTCTGAAATACCATTTCTCATAAAGAAACAAGGACTTCCTAGGTAAATGGCTGCTTCCTAGTCTAGGGAAAGTAGTGTACAAGATAACTCTAGAGCATGTTGTTCGACCACATATTAAAGGCACTCACTATCAAGGATATCTGAAAACAGCAAAATGACTCAGTGATCAACATGCTGGCCATACAGGAAACAATGGAAGTATAAGAAATGCAGTGACCATGATAGAAGATATACATGTTTAAATCTATCATTTTATTATTTTTAAAAACTGGTCAAATTCACGATGATACAGAACCAATTTATTTCTTTTTTATTTTGTGATTAAAGTAAGTCAGGCATTGTTCTGTATTTATATGTGAATTATAACACAGAGCAATAGAATTACAGAAAGAAACTTCTTTATTAAATTTATAATTAGACTTAGAGTATTCCCACATTATAACCCCTAGCAAAGTAATATATTTAGGTTTTGAGCAATAATTATTGCTACTGTAAAAAGAAATCTAGATATGCTGTGACTCTGAAAGGGTTAATCAAAATCACCTGCTACATATTATTCTTGTCTTCAACCAAATCTAATTTGAACCAGATCCAGGCTATAGATCTAAGCATCAACTCATAAATACAAAGGGCAAGTTAACATCTTAGCCTATACCATAGGGATTTGAACACAAAATTCCACATTTTGAGAATTTCTAGTGGAAGTACATTTGGTTTCTCCAGCAAATAAATTATGAAGGTAAAAAGATGGTCAGTGTTCTTACAGTTTTAAAAAATTCTGAAGGAAAAATAATGCATTTAACTCAATTGAAGCAAACTGCAGTGTGTGTGTGTGTGTGTGTGTGTGTGTGTGTGTGTGTGTGCGTGTGCGTGTGCGTGAATGCACGTGTGCGCACACACATACACATGTGCATAACTGAAAATTCTGAACATCAGTCAGATATTTTATAATAGTATAATAAGAAATTACTAGTATCTTTACATTTCTTTGATTTAATTTAATTTAATTTCCAACACTGCTGTTATGCTATGAAATGTCATGATACCTAGCAATATATATCAAATATTTATAGAGCACATGATTCAATGTTCTAAGATTTGTTTTAAAACAATATAAGAGAAATACCAAAAAACCTAACTGGCTGGTCATTATCAAAGCAGATTAGAGGGTATGTAGAAGTTTGTCATACTGTTCTTTAAATTTGTCAATCATAAATTCCCAATAATTTAAAAAATAGAGGTCTACCTAGCAAAAGCAATAGCGAAGTAGAGGAAAGAACAAGGAAAAATAAAGGAATCAACATTATTCTTATCCTACACAATGAGAACTCAATTTTTTTGAAATTGAAAACCAAGAACCTCTCTGTAAGGCAGTGATTAACCTCTGAGGAAAGAATAACCCTTTCCCATGGGTTGTCTAAGATCATTAAAAATACAGATTTTTACATTACAATTTATAAGAGTCGCAAAATTACAGTTATGAACTAGCTATGAAAATAATTTTATGGTGGAAGTCACCACAACATGAAGAACTATATTAAAGGGTCACAGCTTTAAAAAAGTTGAAAATCACTGATCTAGAGAATCCTGACTAACAAGCTGTCTAGCAAGTGTTTCAGCATTCCCTCATAAATCACGTAGTTCCATGTAAGGTAAAATGTAGCCATGATATTACTTTGAATGTCTTTAGCTTATGGAGACAGATTCAATCATAAGATACTCATAAGATAATCATTGCATAATCTTATAGCAACTATGCCACCTTTCCTATTTACTTATAACAGTATTTAGTGTCTCCCTTGACAAAATATTTAGAATCTCTTTTTTATTTTGCTAGACTAAAGATACATAGATGGATTTTGAAGTGGTAGATGTGCTAATTAGTTTATTACTTTATTTCATTAGTATTTTTAGATCATAGCACCACTTTGTATTACATAAATTTATGCAGCTATAATTTGCCAATTTGTAATCCAAATTAAAAATGAAAAACTAGTTGATAAAAATTAAACATGATTTCTTCCTTTGCATAGCTTAGGGTTAGAAGTGGTGTCAACAAGGACAAGGAATGGGTGTGGTTTTAAATTGTGATACATACCATAGAGCAAACAAATGGGTACAGTTATCAAGAATACTAGAAGAAATAATGGAGTACCTCTTGGAATCTCAATTTGAAAGACATTCCTAGACAAGGAAATGGACTAAATCAATGGTTCTCAACTTGTTGGTCATAACCCATTAGGGGGCTGTCAAATGATCCTTTCACAGGAGTCACATATCAGATGTCCTGCATATCAGATATATTTATATTATTATATATTACATTATTATGATTAATAACAGTAGCAAAATTAATGTTTCTGAAGTCATGCAGTAACAACAAAAATAATTTTATGGTTGGGGTCACCACAACATGAAGTGTATTAAAGTGTTATAGCATTAGGAAGGTTAAGAATCACCGCTGTGAGGTGTTGGTCTTAGAACTTCCGGATAGCCCAAAACAATAGTATTTTGTCATCATTCTTCATCATCCATGAGAACTTGATGGAAAAACTCTATTGCTAAATACACTACATGCTTTGTTCTTGAGACTTGGTACTAATCTGGAAGATTTCTTCCTTCTGGTTGTCCATAGTACCAGATGGTGCTATTCAGGCTGTTACGGAAGAAAAGGCATCAATAATGTTACCCAGCTGTGAACTGAGAGTTATAGTAATGACTGGTCTGGCAAGATATGCCCATGGGTGCAATAGTATCATGAATGTTATGGGGCTAATCAACAGATTTCTGATCAGATTTAAGGCCTGCTCCACAGGAAGAAATTCATTCCTAAAATACTGTAAACCTGGCCACAAACATGTGGCAGTGGAGGTCAAACACCATAGGGGAATCTGGTATCTTGACTTCTTCCTCTCCTTGGCCCCTTACTAACTACTGGAGCCCTATTCCTCCTGGCACCCTGCCCCATCCACTTTCTAAAACTGCCGATAAGTAACATTGCAAAAATCTCTGCCAATCAGTTTCTAGCTCAATACTAAACCATTCCCAGCATAAAAAATGATGACTATGGTGACACCTCCCTTCTGTAAAACAAAAAGGGGGATGTGGGGATGGAAAGTCATGTTACTGAGGGAGCCAGTCCAGAGTAGGGGTGAGGTCCAGACCTGCTCAAACACAGAGAAATCTCATCATGAGACTGGCAAGAATAAGTAAAGATTGCTCTGTCCCTGTTCTGGGCCTGCATGCTCTAGTGCACATATCCTTGCAACCCCCACCTCTACCACCGTTGAAGTAGTCACATAGCCTGGTGGCCAAATTGCAGGTTTAACTTCTCTCCCTATAAGGATATGTCCAGCAACCATCTAGATTTACTCTTCATGCAAATAAAGCATTCCCAGCATCTCAGTACCAACCAACAATGTATACTCACCCTGAAAACCCATACCCACTCCCCAAGGTATATATAGTCCTCCTTATTATTACCCTGAAATAAAGAGAGCTATAATGCTGAAAACTGTCTTGTAGAAGGACATTTCTCTCTGACACTCAAACCAACTGAGTTCCTGCTGACCCACACCAAATTAGTTCCTTTCATCCCTGCCCAGTGTACAATGGTGCCTGAAAACCTCCAAAGGCAGAAGCAGAACCAGGCTCATAAGGGAGAACTTACTACTCTTATTCTGATATATGGGCACAGCATCAAGCTGCCTTCTATCTCCTTTTTCTTAGATCCATAGATTAGTACAGCTTTCACCTCTCATCAGAAAAGTATCTTATAGTTGATGGTCAGGACTAGTCAAAGGGCAGAGAATAACTGGTTGTGGAGTGTACAGTTCTCAACTCAAGGCTCAAGGAGCATCTTGGAAGAGGAGGCAGACAGCTTACCAGACGTCAGGGAGGATTCCTGTAAAATAGGTCTTTGGACACTGACAGGGCTGTTGTAATCATGAATTCCCAGTAGCTATGGTTGTATGAACAGGATCAAGTCAGTCAACAGTCTAGTGTGATGAGGGAAGGCTTCATAAAGCTCTACCCCTAATTGAGAGACAGTAGCAGCTGATAGCTGCTGAGGAAGGAAGAGTCAGTTTTCTTCAAGGAAGTGGCATCTCATAGATTGCCCATATTCTAGGGAGTGGCCCTACATTCATGTTCATTTGGGCAGCAATAATTTGACTTATGGGTCATAAAAAAAGAAGTCAGAAGATATAAATTTGAGAGGGCTACTGTCTTAGTTAGGGTCTTACTGCTGTGAACAGACGCCATGACCAAGGCAACCCTTATAAAGAACAACATTTAACTGAGGCTGGATTACAGGTTCATAGGTTTAGTCCATTATTTTCAAGGCAGGAGCATGGCGGCATCCAGGCAGGCATGGTGCAGGAGGAGCTGAGAGCTCTACAACTTCATCTGAAGGCTGCTAGCAGAATACTGACTTCCAGGTAGCTAGGATGAGGGTCTTAAAGCCCACGCTCACAGTGACACACCTACTTCAACAAGCCACACCTTCTGATAGTGCTACTTCCTGGGTCGAGTATACACAAACCATCACAGATACATATAAAAGGATCTGAGACAATTTGAGGAAAGGTGAATAGGGATGTATATGATCAAAATATACTGTATATATATATATGAAATATTCAATGAATGGATCAATAAAATAAAATTCTAAAAATTAAAAAAAAACAAGAAAACAATAAAGGATAAAATGTAACTCACAGGAGAGCTATACAGTACTAGAAGCAGTTGTTAGTGGTCATCTATTACTACATAATTCACTGTCAAAAACCTTGCTTGCAAAACCAACATTTATTTCGGTCATCAATTTGGAAGAAGTTTAGACAGTTTATTTGGGTGTTTCTTGTGAGTTTATGGCAAATTTTTGTTCAGAACAATATTCATCTGAATGCTCAAGTGGTACTCGAGGCCTCACTTGTCTAATTCTGTAGTTAATCTCATGTCTGCTTGTGGAAATCTTAGTCCCTTGCAGACTGCTAACTAAAAGTATTAGTTTCTTCTTTTATTTTAGCCTCTCCACAGGACTGTTTTGGAGTCAAGACCTAACAAATGATTCCACAGAAGCTAAAATGAGATATCACAGTGGAATCTAAGTATCTTTAATAAAAACTAACTTCAGACGTGGCATAGTGTCACTTCAACCATATGCTGCTAGTCACACAATCTAATCTTGGTACACTGGTACAATGTAGGAGTAAATTACAAAGAAATATGAATCTCAGAAAGTAAGGACTGTTGGGGGTCATCTAGGAAGCTGACTATTCCCAGGAGCTGAGATGTAATATTCATAACTCTCTTGCTATTCCTTCACATTGAGCCAACAGACAATACTTAAATTAGTTAAAAGATCATAAAACCCATATATACTGTAAGTCCTAGTGTCTATACCTAGAGGAACAGGGTAGGACTTGGAAAGGATATTACATAGAAATACTGTAGTTTATTTTAATACCCTTTGTGATACTTGATTTTGATCATATTTATTACTAAAATGCAATGATAAAATCAGAGTAATTTGAAAAGTGCTCTCTTACAAGCTTGTCAGATAGCAGGAAATACATGTGCTTCCTTGAGCTGAATGAAGAAATCAGAAAATAGATGAAAGAGTCTGAATATAATATAATATAATATAATATAATATAATATAATATATATTAGTATCACTCAGATTTTCATAATTGTAAAAATATCTGAATTAAATCATTTAATGAAAGACATTTATTGTGGCTCATGGTTTCAGACTTTTGATTCCACAGGCCCATGATTTCAGTACTTTGGGCATAAAGTGAGGTATGACCTTATGGCAGAAGGTGCATGGTAAAAACTGTTAACTTTGTGCTAGCAAAGCAGTAAAAAGAATGTCAGAAAGGAGTCAGAAACAAGGTATATGTTTTAAGAATATTTCTCAGTAACTAAGTTACTACAACTAGGGGATACTTTCTATTGTTTTATTTCATAAGGATATTCACATATTTAATTCATCAATGAGTTGGTCCACTGAGGAAGACAGGACTCTCATTCTATAACCACATTCTCAAAGTCACACCTCTGAATTCTGTCTGCCTCAGGGACTATATTTTCAATAAATCATCCTTTTTAGAGAATATTTCATGTCCAAACAATAACACGGTGATACAAAAAACTAGATACAAGATGCAGGAGGCAAGAATCTAGAGTAGAGCTCCATATGAGGTCATAGAGCTCATGAGTCAGCCTCATCTAGCTATGAGGCACTCCCAATTACATGCTCCAACTAACAGTCTCTCAGAGGCCAGTGTAACTTGTCATAAAATCAACTCACAAGACTTTGAGTTCCAACTTATATCTATCTCTCAGTAGCCTCTTTAGGGTAGAAGAGTATTCTCTTTAGCATTAGTACGGGGCAATCTATGACTTGGGCAGTAAGGAAATGTCTGCAAATTTCCTCCAGCCTTTTGGAACCTGTCCTGGAGCCCTGAAAGTGAAGGTATTACTGCAAGTGAAGAAACAATAATCATTAGAAAGATTTGTCTCTTGGGACCTCCTACTCTTTGATTCTCAGGAGAGTGAGAATCCTACCCTGAGAGTCCTTCAACATACTCCCACTCTTCTGTCTCCTGTCTGCATTGACCAGCAAAGAAGCTATTTTCCTAAAAGAATGAAGATACTTTTTCTAAAATAACCTTGGGGCCCATAGTAATCTAAAATGCAGCTTAATGCTATTACAAATATTTAATTATTACTACTGTTAGTTGACCTAAATATTTTAATATACGGTTTTATTATTCTTCTGTCCCGGGGGTTTAGGTATGAAGCACAATTGTTAACACCCAATGTTTTTGCAACCATACTTCTTAGCATTTTAAGGGCTCATAGAGAACACCCCCAAACATGGTGTTATGTCACGTTATGGCTCACAATGTGAGATGGCAACAGTGGTGATTTTATAGAATGACTCTTAAACTGAATAACACAAGGACAATATTTAAACTACAAAATAAAATTTTGTAATGTGAATCCCCAGTATGTATGTATTTTATTTGTTAATTATATGTCAAGAAAGCTGGCAGAATAAGTAAGTAAATGACTCAATAGAAAACTAATGGAAGAGAAATTGTGTTAGTAACTAAAATAATGGATAAAAGTAAGAGGTGTAGCTGTGCCACTTCAGACTAGGTTATCATAGTCAAATAAGTTAACCAACGTTTCCTCATCTGTAGACTAAAGAGCATGAACCTGGCGAAAGCAGCAGTGTTGACAACTCAATTGAATGACATGTGAACACACATTGTGCATTGTCAAGTGCATGGCTCATAGAAAAACTTAGGTGCTATGTGAAAACTACTAGGCATCTAATTACAAACAAGAGGAAATCCTAAATCCTGAGCATTCATCATCCACCTAGGAAGAACTTCCTTCATTCTTTCTTACAAGCTGATTGTCTCAGTTATGTCTGTAAGCAATTCATGGGGGGAAGGGGGCTCATACCCTGCAGTGTTTCACATAGAAATCAAGGAGAGGTATATTTCATTACACTGGACTCAACCCTCTATGTCCTCCATAGCCCTTTCTCCCATCTAACTTGTGCTAAGTTTCCAGTTCCAGGGATCCAGAAATGCTGCTGCATCCCATATTCTGAACAGATAACCTGATTTAAGACAGTCTCTTGTTGCTAGCCTGTTTCTATAAGCATGGGCATTGGCAATGGGTTCTGAAACCAAATTCTCTCAGCTGGGATGGTGGTGAGATTACTCACAAGTCTGATCCACATCCCCATATAGACTTGAAATTCCTTCTCCTGAATCCAAACTTAACCTTAGCTTATATCATAGCCAGCTTCTCCTTTATTAGAAGAAAAGTTATTATAGTAGAATTACAAACCAATTTCCCTTATGAACATGGATGCAAAAATACTCAATAAAATACTCACAAACCAAATCCAAGAAAATATTAAAAGTATCATCCACCATGATCAAGTAGGCTTCATCCCAGGGTTGCAGTGGTGGTTCAATATACGAAAATTCATCAACATACTAAACCATATAAATAAACTGGAAAAAAAAAAACACCAACCACCACAGGATCATCTCATTACATGCAGAAAAGGCCTTTGACAAAACTAACTCCCCTTCTTCAGGATATAAGTCCTAGAGAGATTAGGTATACAAAGGACATACCTAAGAATAATAAGACAATAGCCAACATCAAATTAAATAAAGAGAAACTCAAAACAATTCCACTAAAATCGGGAAGAAGACAAGGTTGTGCTCCCCCCTTTCATATCTATTCAATATAGTACTTGAACATGTAGCTAGAGTAATAAGACAACTGAAGGAGATCAGGGAAAACAAACTGAAAAAAGTCACAATATAATTATTTGCAGATGATAGTATTATACAGAAGTGACCCTAAAAATTCTACCAGGGAACTCCTACAGCTGATAAACACTTTCAGCAAAAATGCTGGATACAAGATTATCTCCAAAACAATCAGTAACCCTGCTATGACAAATGGACTGAGAACAAATTGAGAAATAACACCTTTCACAAAAGCCTCCGATAATTAAAAATATCATGCGGTAACTCTAACCACTCAAGTGAAAAATTTGTATGATAAAAACTTCAAATATTTGAAGAAAGAAGTTGAAGATATTAGAACATGCAAAGATCTCCCATCCTCATGGATCAGTAGAATTAGCATAGTAAAGATAGTCATCCTACCAAAAGAAATTTGCATATTCAATAGAATCTCCATCAAAATTCCAGTACAATTCTTTACAGATATAGAAAGGCCAATTTTGAACTTCATAGGAAAAAAAAAAAACAACACACCCAAAAGAAAAAAACATATCTAAAACAATCTTGAATAATTAAAGAACTACTGGAGGCCTCACATTCCCAATTTCAAGTTATACTATAGAGTTAGTGCTATAGTAATAAAAACTGCATGGTATCAACATGAAAACAGACAGGTTGATCAATGGAATTGAATGAAAGACCCTGATACAAATCCCCACACATATGGATGCCTGACTTTTTGAGACAAATAAAAAGCCAGAAATACACACTGGAAAAAAAGATAACATCTACAACATATGGTGCAAGTCTAGCTGGGTGTCTGCATATAGCAAAATGCAAATAGATGCACTGTTATCACTCTGCACAAAATTCACGTTCAAGTGGACCAAGACCTCAACATAAAACCAGACACACTGAACCTGATAAATGAGAAAGTGGGAATAGCCTTGAACACATTGAGACAGGAGACAATTTCCTAAGCAAAATATCAATAGTGCTGCTAGTAGGATTAACAGTTAACAAATGGGACCTCTTCAAACTGAAAAACTTCTATAAGGTGATGGACCATCAATTGGAAAAAGCATCAGCCTACAGAATGGAAAAGATGTTTATCAACACCATACCTGACAGAGGGCTAATACCTAAAATATGTAAAGAACTCAATAAACTAGATATCAAAAACCTAAATGATACAACTTAAAAAATACTGGCTACAGACTTAAACAGAAAATTGTCAGTAGAGAAAACTCCAATGGTTGAGAAACACTTAAAGAAATATTCAACATCATTAGCCATCAGGGAAGTGCAAATCAAAAGTACTTTTGACTCCATCTTACATCTGTCAGAATGCCTACATTCAATAACACAAGTGACAGCTCATGCTGGCAAGGATGTGAAGCACAAAGAACACTGGTTTATTGTTAGTATGCGTAAAAACTTGTATAGCCAGTCTAGAAATCAATATGGAAAATGTGAACCCATCTACCTCAAAACCCAGCTATACCACTCCTGGGCATATAACTAAAGGATTTTCCATCCTACCACAAGGACACTTGTTCAAACATGTTCAGTACAGCTTTATTCATAACATCTAGAACCTGGAAACACCATATCTTTCCCCAAGGGAAGAATGGGTTTTTAAAATGTGATACATAATACAATGGATTATTACTCAGCTGTTAATAAATGACATAATGAAATTTTCAGGCAAATGGATAAAACTAGAAAAATAATCATCCTGAGTAAGGTAATCCAGACCAGAAAGATAAATTTGGTATGTATTCATTTATAAATGGAGATTAGCATTTAAGTAAATGATAACTATAGTTACATACCCACAGACCGAAAGAGATTAGGTAAAGTGGAACAGTCTGGGGGGGGGGGGCATATGGCTCTTCCTGGGATGAGGAAATAGCTTTTATGGGTGGCTTGGGAATAGAAGAGGACAGGAGCATGAGGGGGGTTCAAGCAACTAGTGAGGGAGATGAGGTCAAGAATGAAAGTGTAGGCAGAAATGGCTATAGTAGGGGTGGCAGAGCTTTGGAAGGTTGGTATGGAAACCTGGTATAAAGGAAACTTTTTGGAACCTATGAATGTGACCCTAATGAGGACTCCTAGTAATTGTAGATAAAGAAGCCAAGCAAGGCTTCCAGTGGTAGGACTAGGTTGCATTCAACTGAGTTTTTTTCCAAGGGGGTCCCAGGGAAACCCCCAAACAACTTTGGCTGGTGCCAACACAAAAGGTTGCTCTCAGCAAACTGACAGCAGAGCCCCATTGCCAAAGACAACCACATAACTCATTGAACATAGCCTACATCTTATTTTCATGCTGATTAACATTTAGTTAGGAAAGAAATACGATCTTGAGCCTTGTAAGTGTGCTGGCTGTCCTTTCAACGTGCAACAGAACTGCAATCTTCCAGCCAACTCCACATGTTTTCTCCTTGAGTGACAACTGAATGAGGTGCTAGAATTTTGCTAAGAATTTGCTAGCACCAGGAGAGATTTCCCCTTCAGGGATTAAAAGATTTAGTGAAACCCTAGTCTGTGTTTACAGTGCCTTCTAGTTTCTAAGGCATTTTGAGGACCATTATTGAATCCAGTCTCATAATAATTCTGTGAAGTATCTATGAATAAAGCCATTTATATTTGGAGGGAAGGGGAACAATGGGGTTGGAATATGCTCCCTAGGCTGGTCTGCAGCTCCCGAGTTCAAACAACCCTTCTACCACATCATCTGGGTTTAGCTGAGGCTACATGTATTAACTGTCCCTCCTGGTTTATAAAGTATAGTAGAATGTAGGTACAGAATAGTGCAGTGAGTAATTTAAAGTCACACACACACACACACACACACACACACACACACACACACACACACATCTAAATTTGTAACTCAGATTCAAACGTGAGTTCTGGGCAGACTGTAAATCTCACACTATCCTCCAATCTAGTACCTCACTACTACTTTCCTTCTTTACTACCTAGCCTGAAAATGGCATCATCCCCCAAGGTCTCTTTCATGATATCTTCTACTCATCTAGGAGTTTTATAGCTATAGAGTCTAGCCAAGCCTTCAGGCTAGAAAGATGAAGGTGCCTACAAATAGTGATCCAGTAGCTTCTGTTTTTAACAGTTTAATTTCAAAGGAAATGGACCTCACTTAACTAAATTTCCTTTTCTATTGTTTCTAGCTATTAAAGAACTTGCATATCTAATAAATATTTAATAGGAATTCAGGCCCCTTAGCATCTCATTACAATGTCTTAGAATAGTATCAGCATTGTCACTTGCTTAATTATGCTAAGAAAGAGTTGAATCGTGTGGCTGTTGGGATCAGAAAGTGATTAAATTCACTTGGCAAGACTTTAGATATCTCATTATGATGTTCATTTAGCTCTTCTAATGGAATTATTTTTCCCCAATAGTGACTTGGGAAATGCTTGTTCAGTGTAGCTAACTATTTCCCCAGATTTGCACAATTTTGCACTGTGACAGAAAAAATTCAGAACTTACTTCACACATCATTTGCACTATCAAGTCATGCAAAAATTAAATGCATAATGTCTCAGATAAAAGGCTGGGATAATTGGACTTAGATACTCCTAAGAGCTGGCAGTCTAGCCTTCTGTGATGAGGGAACCCATTGCAGCAGCTAGTACAATACCTGCTTTAACCCCTCCAATATCCATTAATTCGTCCCTATACCATTACTTGGGGTGGTATGCAGACTATCTGGTGGTGGATAAATTATGTTAAAGTGCTTTCATCATAAGAGCACCAGCATTGTGTCCTTATTTGAATAGACATTCAGGACATGTATTTGTCTTCTCTGCATGTCATGCTTCTGACAAAAATGGCATCATATGGTCTGATAAAGTGATTGACTTATCATTATGATGGCCCACACAGCACTGCCTATGATGAATGAAAAAACTCAATAGCAACAGAAATACAAAAATTTATCTATGCTTCTGGACTGAGTAGGTTTTAGCATGTTGTCAGCCATGCAGAAGCACTATCAATAAAACAGTAGAGTGGTCTTTTGAAGCCTCAGTTACAATGACAGAAAAATGAAAATACTTTATAGCAATATATATATATATGTGTGTGTATACACACACACATATATATGCTCTATTATGTATATATGCCCTATTATATATACATGCTCTATTATGTATATATATTCTCTATCATATTCATATATATGTATATATAATATACATGTTATATTTTGTCTTTGAATCAGTGTCAAATGGAAGTGATTTTCCAGCAAACATTTTGCTTTCCTGTTCTTGAAACTGTACTCTGCTGGCCTAGAGTTCTTAGTTCCAGAGAAAGAAGGCCTTCCCTATGAAATATGGCTACAATTCAATTAAACAAGGAGTTAGATCATCCGAGGCCACTTTAGGGACCACATGGGATTATTGATCCAAAATAAGGGTTCCAGGGCTTACTTCTTCACTTCACAGTGGAAGTTCAAGAGTGTGGGTCCTGAGTGCAAAGGATCATTAATGACATCTTTAATGCTATCATGCCCCCAGATTAATATAACTTACTAATCACATGGCAAGCCAGACAGGAGGACAAATAGACCCTCAGAGTAAAGGTTTGGGTCATTTCAGCACATAAAAAAACACAACATGCTGAAGTGGTTTCTATAGGCAACAGGAACACAAAATGGGTAAAATTTTTAAAAAGTAGTATAAATACCAGGTACAGTGACAGTTACAGATAATCATGGACAATTACTTTTCCTTTGTCCATGAATGCTTCTGAGCATGTAAGTACGTATACTAAGAAAACCGCTTTGTTTCCTTTCCTTTCTTATTCCCTTACCAGTTAACATGAGATGTACTAACTTTATATCACAATTAAGAAATATTATGTTTTAAGTCACAATATCTAAGATAAAGGATGTTAGAGAATGTAAAACACTAAAGATGTTATACCCTCTTCTGGAGAAGAGATTAGTGGTTTTTTTCAGATACATCTAAGACGGTTGTATGATACAAATAGGAACTATTGCCTTGTTACTGTTTATTCAGGTACATATAGATGCCTAATTGATAAAGAATAGATTAGTAATGTCTGAGCCATTTGTTCCACATGAAGCCATGATTCAGAAGTGCCACTCAATCTGCATTATAAGAAATCTCTGTCTTGGGATGAATGGCATAGTTAAACAAAAATGTTCAATGGTTTTATTCTTGCTTTATCCTTCATCACTGACAAAGAGAAATACCACGCAGATCTGCTTTTCTTTAAACAAGGTAGGCTTCCTCAAGAGCAGATGAGATAACATACTAAAGCTTACATCTTGTTACTACATTTTAGGACATGTGATTTTAATCTACAATGTCTTCAATGGTAAGATCACTTTTCTAAGATCACTCTGGTGAAGAGAGGTAAGCCTACAATATAAAGAATGACTCAGATGACATGCTTTATTGCTGTCTGAAATGAATTCACGCACAAGCAGAAGTTCTTCATCATGATAATGGCAAGGAAAGAACACCAGAGAAGGCTGAAATGACTACAAACAGGACAGCTGAGAAAAAAATGGCCAAGAGTTGATTCAATTTTGAAATGAGCCTCTATGGTTAAATAGCTCCACCAGGTTCTCTTAAGGAAGCATAGGTATGAGCTCCTTCATGGCATTCAACAAAAAGAAAAGCATGTGGAAGATGATCAATCGCCATAGTTTTCACAGAGCAAGGCTGTGATCCTCAGTGTTTCCATGTACACTAATCCATTTAAGCTGTGAAGTGCTCCTGGGTGCTGATTTTGCTCTCACTCACTCAACAGAGGAGGAAACAAGGATTGAAATGACATTTTACCTGGTGTCACATAATGACAATATAGCATAGCTAGGAGTGACACATGGTGGCATTACATTTTTTCTGATGAAATTATAGGAAGGCACCAAAAGAAGTGTAACTCAGTAGTTTGACTTGCAAGAAACTGGAGATTTTTTTCCAGTGGATATTGATAATGTACATGATGCCTTTACTTAAATAAAGACAAATTGATGCCCAGCATTTACCATGCTCTGGACCAGTCACTATTCTTTGTATATATCCTTGGCATTGCAGCTATTTAGATACTTTCACAATTCATTCTTCAGGTATTTTTCATAAGACACAAAAACAGATGACTGGGTATCAACCTTATTAGGGAATCATAATTATAAAGGACAGAAAGCAGAATTAGCATAGTTTTTCAAAAATGAATAAACAAAGAAGAGCAGAGTCAGGCATCATGGTATATATCTATATAATACTGTGGAAGTGAAGGCAGGAGAAACAGGAGTTCAAGGCCAGACTTGGCTCCATAACACCTTGTTCTTGATACAAAAAGTTTCCTAATATAATACTTTATATAAAAAATTTAAGAAAGATCTAAAGTCCAAATCTTAACAAAAAACTAAAACCTTCAAGTAATCAATGATTCAAACACCATCATCTGGGTCATTCGTGAGTACATAAACATTCTCTTGCAAATTCTGGGTGTAAAGCTGCATTGTTATACACATGCTAAAACTTAACAGTGTGCAGTTTCAAGCTACGTCACTTTGGGGGGAAATTCAAAACTTACAAAATGTAGTTTCTCCACCTAAACAACAGTGTTCAAAGGAGTAGTGGAGATCCCGAAGATAATTATGTGAGAGAAGAGAACTCGAGGAAAAGAGCACAAGACAGGCAACCCTGTAGATTGTTTGCATGTCAGCTGAAGGGTTAACTAGCTCATCATAAAATGAGCACCTAGCCTAATTGTTAACAATAAAAAAAGCCACATAGTAATCATCTCTCACTACAGACTGCTAAATTGCTAGAGCTGAAATTAGGATGAAGGATACTACTAGACACACCCAAAGCACATTCAGACTGCAGAAACCCTCGAATGCAGTATTCACTTCCTCTGTAGCCAAGAGAAAATCTATGCAATAGAAAATTATTGACATACTCTTTATCTTCAACCTGTTCTATCTGCAACTTTACACAGATCCTGGCTGGCAGACAATCCTGTCACTAAAATCTCAATGGCTATTAAAGAAATAAAAACAGTTTTAGGGATAATTTTATACAAAGAAACATTCTAAGCCCTTGTCTTGAATCATCTAATTTCACTTTTTTTCACTTTACCATAGCGAGAGAGACTACCTATTTCTCACTTCATTTTGGCCTCCATTTCTTTTCCTGCCATGATTGTTGTTGTTGTTTGTATATTAAATGCCCCACACAGCCTCACCTGTGGAAATCCTGAGCTTCAATTATTTATAGTGTTTTTGGAAGTGCTAGATACACTGCTTCCCCAGTGCTAGGATACAAGAAACCACATCTATGACCATGTCACACCTCTGTTTAGAGACTCTCTAAACAACAGGCTTCATCACAATGCTTTGTGTGTAATTAACCATGCAGTCATCATCTTAATTCCATGAAACAGGGATGATCATTACCCACATTTCTATTTCATAGGCTTAGAGCAGTTAATAAGCATATTTAAAGTTGCAACATTGAATAATTTACAGGTCTAGAATTTAAACCAAGTCAAATCCAAAAATCTTTAAGACCGTTTTAGTTCTTGGATCTTATTTAAAATGCAAATTCTGATAGAATGGGTCTAGGATAGGCCTAAGACTAAGCATTTCTGAAAAGCTCTCAAGAAATACTGACTTTTATGAAAATAAGATAGCACCTTGAATGACAAGGCTCGATTTAGATTCCAATTAGAATGGCAAAACTCTAGAGTTTTCTGTATCCTGAGAGAAACATCCAAGATAGTTTTTTCCATTTTACAAATTCAAAGAGTTTTGGCATATAGATATCCTCTGATCCACCATTTGGGACATCATTTACAAAAACCCATGATTGCTAATAACTGACCACGATTTTCCCAAGTGTTATAGTAAATAACAGAGAAAAACTAAGAGTAGTTAACCTTAATCCTTCTTCCCCAGAAAATAAATCAGAGGGAGTTGACATATTACTCAATTCCACTGGGACATTACATCTTGCCACCTGTTGTATAAAGAATTACTAGGGAGATGTGAAACGCCTCTTTATTTCATGTAGGAAATTAATGATAGACCAAAGATACAATTCTATCGAAGTCCACCTTAACAAACCAGTGAGTTTACTGAGGTTACTTATAGAAGTATGGGTGAGAGATTATCTACAGAATCATGAATGAGTCAAAAATAGCTGCATTACACAGAATTACACCTCTGGATGGGTGATGACGCATATACGCTGTAACTCTCAAGCCCTCTGATTTATGTGTAAGCAGCTTGATGGATTACAGTCTCTTCAGAGACTCCTCTCCCAGCAGTGATATACTGTTTCTGTAACCTTGGAAAGGGGTCATGTGAACCTTGTTCGTTTCAAGAGTTTCCTGAGACTTGTGAACTATTTACTTCCTGGGTTTCATGGGTCCCCTCACTCCTTCCTAGAGGGAATATTGCAAATCAAATAAAATTACTGCACAACACCACTAAAAACATTTATGTATGTTTTTATGTTAGTAAATGAACAAAACTTCTTATAGCTATCTTGAAAAGTTAGAAAAAGAAAGCAAATACATCAAGTCTAAAAGTATGTCAGCTCTACAAAAAATATACCAATACTTTCAAAGATTCCTTATCTAGTTTAAATAAAGCTAAGCATCAAATCTTTCTTTTTATGAAAGGTGTGTGTGCATGTGCATGTCCATGTGTGTGCGAATGCCACATTTGGTCATGCGCCTACAGAGGCCAGAGGAGGATGTTGGATCCCTTGGAGCAAGAAGGTCATGAGTGGTCTATTGTGGGTTCTGAAAAGTAAACTGACTTACTCTAGAAGAGAAGCAAGACATCTCTCTAGCCCCCTAAACATTTCTTCATTATATGTATATTATATATATTACATAATATATATTATACATATGTGTATATAATATATACATTAAATGTATATCATATGTATATATGACTTCTAATGGTCACATTTTCAAACTGGAAATTTAATATTAAGACTCATTCATCTCTTCATGGGCTTTTATTTTTCTTTAGAAAGCATAAGAGAAGAGAAACTTTGAAATATTCCAGAAAATTACAGCAAATGAGGGTGTCCCACTTCTTGTATATTCTGTCATACAAATAGCATGTGGTAGGGCAGATAAGGGCACCCAACTCTAAAATCTTATGAATCATGTAGCCACTAGCAGAAAAGTTTATATACAAAAGTTTGAGTAGACTGATTTAATTAAAGGTATTGAATGTCCTCCAAAAATTAATGCTGTGGTCAAGTTTTAAGGAGGAAATCAACATCCTACCTGAATCTTCTTAGTTACATAAAGCCTCAACTTGGCAACAAACAATTAATTAAAAATGAACAGCATCATCCTGTCAATCACAGTGACTGTCACTCTTGTCACTGAGAATAATAAGATATATTAGTTTGGCAAAGCTTCCTAAACTTCACAACTGTCAGCTCTGTTGCCCAAATCTTTTTCAGGGAAATTTGATGGAGGAGTAAGTGAAAGCTCCATATAAGTCACCTGACAGCAGGGTAGAAGTTGACTCAATAGCTCAACACCATGCACTTTTTATTCAATAATATGATCATCTTTTTAAATAATGTTCTTCTTGATAATTTGCTTTACATCTGCCCACAATTCATTAGCATTAGCTATATACAAGGCCACAGGAACTTTGAGCATTAACCAAATCAAATAAAGCCTTTTAAGGAGCTGTAGTTCATGAGAATAAACAAAATTAGTCCTAGGGATCACTACCTAGGTATTTTCACCTAGTCTTGGCAGATTCTACTCAAGTTTCTACTAACTATCAATTTCAAAACCTACCACACACACACAAGGGCAGACCAAACACATACCCTTCAGGCAACTAAATACCACAAGAACCTATCTATTTGTCTGGCATGAATTTGTTTTATTCAGAATGAGAGGAGGAACTGGAGCTATTTCTGGAAGACACATGGAAGGTTCTGTCTGCTCAGAGCTGAAGCATAATCAAGGCTAGCAGCAGACTTTAGGTATTAAAGGCAGATATCTG
The DNA here is from genome assembly GCA_030674055.1 of Rhabdomys pumilio. Taxonomy (NCBI): domain Eukaryota; kingdom Metazoa; phylum Chordata; class Mammalia; order Rodentia; family Muridae; genus Rhabdomys; species Rhabdomys pumilio. The sequence continues at coordinate 4,521,222 of JANHMN010000005.1, read as the reverse complement.
GGTGGCAGGACTCCAGGGCTCTAGTCTATCTTTTCCCTACACTTCCTTAGTGATCTTAAGCAATCCTTATATTGTCTTTGGAGAAATTAATATTGTCTTTGCCTATCTTCTTAGAAAGGAGATTGTATCAGATGTTGTTTGCTCACTACCATACTCCAGGCCCAAGCATAGTACTTGGAAACATCTATTGCTTGAATGACTTACCATAGGTCCTTCACCATGGATATTCCAGAACTCTGTGAAACTATCTTCTTTTGTATTCTGAATCTGTCTTCATATCTGACCTATGCAATGACAGAGTCTTAGCTTGAATGAGATTTTTAAAAAATCCAGTGATAAACATTTTTTTCTCATTTAATTTTTAAAATAATTATATAGCTAACAGTTTCTTCCTCCCAACACTCAGGAGACAGAGAAATTTACCAATCATGTTCCCTCACTGCTGGTAAGTTTGTGTACAACATAAACTGATGCCATCCATGAGTGTCAGAAAAACACTGCAGAAAAAAAAAATGAGTCCCTTAATCCCTGATCCAGGAAACACGGCATGAAGACACAGGCCATTAACACAAAAAAAGAAGAATGTTAACAGTGTCAATCTGAAGTTCTGAGTTTAAATAGCAAAGGGAATTATGTCAGTCATGACTCAGCATCGGTGATTATTTTGCATGTTCATGAAGCCTCTCTAACTCTTTTCTCAAAAACTGTAACTGGAAATGCATAAAACAGCAAGAAAGAAACAGCTTCACATGGAGGCTTCTCCCATGTCCTAGTCTTGCTGGGAGAAAAATGAGACAGATGGAGGAGCCAAAGAAGGCATGAGCAGGGCAGGCAGAAGACTAGACATAATGCTGGGGGATAATGGGGATGGTTAGGAAGTCTGGAAGGAGAGGATATTCGTATAGCTCACAAGACCTCAACCTATGAGCCCTAATGGAATAGTGAGAGACAAAGAAAAGTGTAACTAGAGCTGGTACACTCATCATTATCAGCAGTCAAAACATGAGAGGAGAGCTAGGAAGAAAATAATGACACTGGCCATGAAAGAGCTGTCAGACAAAAACTTTCAGCCATGAAAGCACACAAATATATGTGTCATGTATTATGTATAAACATCTAGAACAGAAAAAAATGGATGGCAGCTCTACCATCGACCCTGTGACATGTTTCCCAGAGAAAATATTAGAGTTGCTACACTGATTCAGTGCCTCCATTTAAGGGTTAATGACAAGTGATTTCATAGGCACCATCCAAATGAAATATGAAAAGACTAAACCAAGCTCCAGGGCTAAGCGAACAGCAGAAAAGCCAAGCAAAATAGAGGCTGAAAGCCAGAGCAGAAGCCCTAGCAAGAATTCTACACAGTTGTCCTGAAAATGTAGTAAGCAGGACTAGAAGCATGTAAGCCTGGTCCTGGCATTAGAAATACTTGACTAGCTCTTTGAACAAGTGATGAAAAGAATTGCCTGCATCCAGATCTAAGAGCCTAGCTGATGCAGGCCAACTGTTAATCCCACAGCCTGCCAGCTTCTTATAATTAGGAGAAAGGTGCTTTAGCCATTGTCAGTAAAACTCTCAGTTCTACTACTGTTATACATTCATCCCTGAGCTATCTATTGACATAGGATAGGAACCCCTGTCCACTTTGTCTGTTAGTCTGATAACCAGAGTCCCTTGGCCACCAGCAACTAGTAGGCCTTGATATGAACACTGAAGATACATAGAGGGGACATATATATATATATATATATATATATATATATATATATATATATATATATAGTGTGTGTGTGTGTGTGTGTGTGTGTGTGTGTGTGTGTGTGTATGTGAACATTTTCTTCAAGGCAGCAAACATTCCTTAAAGAGTCACATTTGACAAACATCTATCTATCTATCTCTAAAAATATTCACATTAAGATTCATAACAGTAGCAAAATTACAGTTATGAAGTAGCAATGAAATAATTTAGTGGCTAGGGTTCACCACAACATGAGGAATTTTTGTAAAGGGTCACAGCATTAGGAAGGTTAAGAACCACTGCTTTAAGAGGTTCCGATTACATGTCTCTCTGCATAGGATGTTCTTTTCAAACATCCTAAAACTATACAGAGGCAGCTAGAAGCTGAAGATAACCAATGGACCCTTCATGTGTGGGAACAGATAGTCTTCCACCCCAACATGCACTCGTGTACTACTCACCTGTGTAGGCCTTATCTCCCTTACAAGTACATCTCTTAGGAAATACCAACAACCTGTCATAACTCGAAAGCTGAAAATGTTTGTGAGAGAAAACATTAGGAAATACAGGGTATGGCACAGATCTCAAGTGGGTTTCTTATGATACAAATGAGGTCACACTACCCTCGAACTTCAATTTTTCATTACTATATACAGTAGATCCTTTCTTGATTCACGAAAGGTCCACTGGCCATGTGCGTGAAAGAAAATATTGAAATATAGAGGCTAAGAGGCTATTAAGTAAAACTGGGAAATGAATGGTTCTGGTGGCCTTGCAACACTGAGCCCTGTCTAAGGATGCTGATGGTAGATAGAAGAAAGAAACAGTTATATCTTCTGTACCAAAACCTTGATTTTTGTGACTTTTCTTGAGAGATAGTAAAATAGTCTTAAATTGAAACTCCTGCTAAATGTGTTCCCAACAACTCTTATTTTCTTCAATGCAAGTTTTATAACAGAATAGGTAGCAGTTCAACCACAGCCAAAAGAGATCTTTAGTTGGTAAGCTGAAAAGATCAAACAAATCACGAGTGTCCTATTCACTGTCAGTCTTACAAAGGAAAGTGTATTTCTGTCAGTTCCCTTTGCATGTACAGCTGCAACACTGGATCATATTACTAACCACATGTTGTAAGTGTGTTTCAGGTTATAATACTTTTGTGATGCATGAGAAAGCTTCAGATAGCCAAATGATGCAGCCATGGAGTTTTTCCGAAGAGAAGATAAAACATCAACCCAAATGTAATAGTCTCACCATAAAAATCTAAAAGTGTTTATATTGCTTCCTGCTGTGGCAAAATGGAAAATATATAGTTCCTGCATTATCTCCTCTGACTTGGTGAAAACAGCCAAATTTACATGGGCTGATGCCAGCAAAAGGCAACCTGCATTACACACATTCATCTTTTCAAGAATAGGTCTTACTAAAGAAGTAAAATACAGAATCCACAGCCCCACCTTCAGCAAGACATCTAAAATCCACTCAGTATTTATCAATGCTTCTAACTTTAAGGATGGACTGATATAGTCAGTAGAAAACTTTGTTATAATAGAATGTGGTTTCTTTCGTGTACCTCTTCAAAGAAGGTACTTGTAAGGACCATGAGAGTTATTCAGTTCAACATGCTTACTTCTCAGCTATGGAAACAGAGGTCCACATGTGGGAGGAGGTTAGCCAATATTACACAGTTACATGTAAGACAGCCTTAGCTCTCTTAAGCTATTATACACCTAAGGGCTCTCTATATACCTAAAGACAAAGAAGTATAAGCCTACTCATGTTTTCTTAATTCCCCAAGGCCTATCTACCCATACTTATTTCTGATCTGCTCATGCTATAAATCCTCTTGCCTTCAATGTGAAAATAACCTTGGGCCTGCTTCCTGACCTTTCACATTAGAATCTTGATTTTTGTCTTCAGGTCTCTATTAAGAATTTCCAGTTATCTCTATAATATGGCTTATAACTTTAGGTATGGTGGGTCTATCCCATAAACCTAACAATCTTATCTGAGTCACAACTCAGTCAATCTAAGCTATGTTCACGTAATACCTAATAAGGATCTTCAGATAGAGACAATAGATACAAAATCAAGTCAAGGCCCAGGTCTTGCAACAATAAATAAACTTTCTAAAAAGTGATACTCCATACACATGTTCCTTCAACACTAGCATATCCACTTTCTGTTACAACCAGTAAAACTTAGTCTCTCCCCTTCACTATATAAAGACAATTTTATCAGGAGTTCTCCCCATTCAAAAACACAATAGACTAAAGCCATAATTCCTCTACATAAATCAATCCCAAATTCTACCTATTGACTTGATTAATCATAATTTCCAAAAATTCCGAAGGCATTTAATTTTCTGGGCAAATTAAAGTGACAGTGAGATTACATAGCACCCAATGTAGAACAACAAACATTAAGAAAACAAATAACAGTGCTCATGGGGATATGAACAAAAAGAACATTTATACATTGCTCCTGGGACTATAAGATAGTACAGCCACTATGAAAATCAGTGCAGAAGTTCCATAGGAAAACTACTAATAGAACATTACCATGTGACCCAGCTATGCCACTCTTAGGCATTTACTCAAAGGACTCCAAGTAAGCATATCACAAAGGATTGTTGTTCATCAATGTTTATCACAGCACTATTCTCAACAGCTAGTTATAAAAATCAATTCAGAGTCTACAACAGAGGGATGGATATAAAAATATATGCATATATAATGGAAATATATCATCCATAAAGTAAAAGAAAGTTTATGTTGTTTGTTGGAAATTATATGCAACTGAGATAATCACATTAAATAAATTAATCCATGCTCAGAAAGATAAACATTATATTTTCTTTAATATATGGTTCATATATAGACATAAACAAATATGATACATTTTTAAGATAAAAATAGAAGCAAAACTGTCTAAGGAAACAAAGAGGACTAATTAGAGTGTGAAGAAAGGCAGGAGTGAGAAGAATAAACATGTAATATATGTGAATATAAATGACCTTATGGAACACAATTCCAATTACAATAAATACAAAATATAAAACCTTAGAGTATTAACAAAAAGTGTTTTGTTTACACCTAAGATATTTGGCTTAAAGATCAGTATCTTGATAATTTCTTGGACAGCTGTTTGCTAATATAGCCAATAAAACTTTACATTATGAAGATACATATGATGTTGAGTGCAGAGAAATACTTCCAGAATTACTAGTCTAAACTGTTCTAGCATATTCCATTAGTAGTAGTAGCTAAAAGAACATGGCATTTGGAAAACTCACTCAGAAGTTATTATTTGCTTTTATTAATATACAGTGGAGTTGAAGCTTTGCTCAGTTAAAAATCTGATCACAATCGTTCAATAGGGAATTTGAAGAGTGTTCTCTCAAAGGCATGTAATTAGGAAATATGTTATGTCCTCCTACACTTTCTAAAGGAAGTGCTTAGTTACTCACTGAATTGTCACTCTCTTGTTTCTTATTTCAGAATATAAGAATGTTTTTGAAACCATAATAAGATGAAGTCTGTTTAACCAAGAAGAACAGTTCTTACATAACTATATACATTTTATACGCACCAACTCATTGGCATGCTAACCATCCATGTACTGATAGTCTTAAGGAAAGAGAGCAGCTAAGTGGCTTCAAAATAAGCTGCTAAGCAACAGTGAAGAGGAACCTATAGTCCTATCGAGGATCACTCCTGCAAAGAAAGAGGTTTTGGAAAATGTTTGGTTGCCTCCTTTTCCTCTAAAAAGAGGTATACTGAACCAGCTGGCTCGGCTAATTCTAGACCATCTTGAATTTGTACTTGGTCCTATTGAGCCTTTAAGAGAGAAAACTTAAAATGAGTAGATTTTGTTTTTCAAACTCTTCTGGATCTAAGAATGACACACTTAAGTATTCCATCAGGAATCATGTTTCAAGAAAAACATGAGATTGTCATTCTCCAAATGACTAGTTCTTTAATGGATTGCTTTGCTGTAAGCATTATCCATTGTTGATTCTGTGTTGCCAAATTCACTTGATGAATAGGTTTGACTCTATATTAGTTTCATTTCTGTCTCTGTGATAAAATACCCTGTCAAAATCAACCTAATGGAGAAAAGGTTGATTTTGCCTCACAGTTCCAGGGATACAGAATCCATCATGGTGAGAAAGACAGGGACACAAGCAGTGAAAACATGGTGACAGGAGTGGAGATATATATCATCACATTGTATCTGTACTCAAAAACTCAAAAAAGAAAACAGTAAGTAAGGCCAGGTCAAAAAACCTCAAAGTCTCCCCCACACCCAAAAATATATTTTCTCATTTCCTCCAGCAAGGCTCTACCTCCTAAAGGTTTCATAATCTTCCAAAAATGGTGCCATAGCTGAGGATCAAGTGTTCAAACACATAGAAATGTACTCTATCGGGTACATTTCATACTATCACAGACACCATTTTAATGAATGATTTGCAAAGACAAATTCATGGAGAGGAGTTTTGGCACTAAATATTGTGATTGATATACTACACACATTAAATACATGTCATCTAGAAGATGGTGTCCTTGCAAATAACTGATATGATACAGCAAGCATGTGTCCTAAGATTAAGCATACTACTGAATCTTAAAGAAATAAATATCCCAACCATCTTAGAAACAACAACACCATAGTAAACATTACATCTTCAACAAGTCACAGAGATTACATCTCAAATCATATGTCATGAATCCTCCATTTATATAGACAACATAGTACTGGAGATTTGTGAGATTACTATAGATTAGTATTTCAGCTAGATATCATAAATTATAATAGCATCTACTCTGTTGCACTACATCTGCACTATATCTGCTTCCCTCTTGGGGCTTTCAGGCCTGTTGAGCACAGAGCTGAACTGGAGGGAGTATAGACTTAAGATTTTTCAAAACCTACTTTAATAAAGGTTCTTGAATGCTTCAACTTCCCTTCTAGCCCATCGCCCACTAGAGGTAGTGGGGGGAAAAGGTTAATAGGGCAAAGGGGTATGTGGATCTGTTTAGAAATAGTTCTTTGGGGGTGATTACAATCTTTATTGTCAGCAATCCCATCCTCTAGCAAAACATCAATGTGAGTCAGCGGCTATAGTCCAGTCCACTCAGCAATCTCCACTCATAAATCAGCAATGGCAGTTCAATCCAGAAGAAACCACAAGGTTTCACCAATCAGCCCAAATCTGCTGAAGTGGCAACAACCCACCTGAATATCACAAGAAGATCTTCGGAGAGTTACTGTCTATGAAATCATGCCAAGCAAAAAGCAGCAACATGATATAAGGCAGACCAATACATGAGCATCAACAGCCAAGACTATGGGACAGAGCAAGATAAACCAATGCCAGAGCCTCCTCCCTCAGTCTGTGGGCTCATATTTATATTCTTTCTAGACATCACATGTCCTCTCACACAGCTACTTCAGCAAAACAACCTCTCACCTGTGTCTGTTTCAGAAAAGCATCCTTTCAACTGTCTGCTCCAGCAAAACATCATATGACATAACTGAGTTTCCAAAGAAATCAGAAATTTCCACTTCAAGGGAGGGAAGCTTAGCCCAGGTGTGGGGGGTGATTGAGTGCAGGATCTCAGTCTGTGGTGAGTGAACAGGCAATGAACATACCTGAGAGCAGCTTTGGATGATTGGCTCATTTATTAGGGAGGGGAAGAAATGGGTGTTTATGTCCTTTGGGATGTGGTCAGGGTCTCTGGGAAAAAGTCTGTATGGCCATGTACCATTGGCAAGGGCAGGGTGTTGGAAGATGCTTCATCAGGGGCTGAGTACCTATCTACATACTCTGGGGCAAAACAAAAACACACAAAAGCCTTATAAGGTCAAACAAGGATTGAAGACTGGTAATTGACAGGGTAACAAACTCTTACTATGGTTGACAGTGGGGTCTGGGTCTACCTTCTCCTCGGAGGTCATTGGCCACAGTTGAAGAGAAAGAAGAGAGCAGAAGCTGCTGGCAGGGTTTGGACTGAGGTGAGTATGACAGAAAGACATCCAGATACCAGACTGCTACAGTGAGACAACTCTACATTATTGTTCCAGAGATAAGGGTATATAGGGCTTTAGGAATACTGATGGAAAGGACTAATTGGTCATAATGTAGTACCTAATTATTATGCAGGCAGGAAGCCAGAGTGGAACTTGTGTGCTGAATTCTGCAGTGTTTGCAGAGAATTCCGCACAAGGTCATTCTTCAGATAAGGTGAGCACCTGTGCTCAGGGACTCTCCAGACAAGGTCAGGCAGAGAAAGAGAGGCCCTACTGAAAAATGTACTCCATTTTATGACAAGCTTAGAAAGCCATCTGGACATGGGGGACTTTGGCCTTAATAGCAGGGTTCTCCAACAGTTGGACACCCAGTTTTATGGTGCCATGTTGGGAGTGGGGAGGTAGCCAACTTCTGCTGTCCTCATGTTTGAGGTATTCAAGGTTGAAACTTCCTCAACACTTCCTCCATAACCCTGCACCATTATGGTCCAATACTCTGTAACTGACAGTGTGTGAAAAACTCCATATATTCATATATTTAGCATTTAGTTTAAAAATATTTTATGTAGCATTAGTATATAGACACTATACAAAGTACTAAACTATAGTGAACTGGAAACTTAAGGGTTCTTTGCAAAGTCAGTTGGATGGTGTTTTGCTGGGGCAAGCACATGAAGGAACTTTTAGCTGAAGCAGACACAGGAGAGAGGATGTTCAGCTAAAGCAAGCACGTGAAAGGACATGTGATGAAGGATTCTTTGCTAACAACATGCATGTATTGGTCCACCTTACATTGTGTAGTTGAGCTGTGTTTGTCAGGACTCCATAGAGAGAAAAGCACCAAAACCTTCTGGTGGTGTGCTGCAGTTTATGTTGCTTCTGCAGGCTCCAGTTGATTGGCAGAATGATTGGCAGAATGATGTCAGCTGAGACAGATACACATGCTGAGGCAAGACTCATGATGAGGCAAGGCACATAGAGGACACATGATGTTTGGAAGGTATAAATAGGACTTGATGGATGGTGACAGAGACTGAACTTGGCTTGCCTGTGCAAAGCTTGTGTGTCTTAGAGTCTTTGTTGGTTTTTGCTTCCCTGAGAGAGGCACAGCCCAACTGCTAAGTTCTCCTGGCTTCCCTCCTGGTCCCTCCTGCTGACTTGTGCTGAGGCTGAGGCCTGGCTGTTATCTGCTAGGTCATGTCACTGCTGTTGCTAACTCATCTCTACTGAACTGGACTCCTGGTGTATCCATGAAGTGGATCGAGCTGCCTCTGCTGACCCGTGAACTGAACTGCCGGTTTCCAGACAACACAGTAGGGAGTTTCTCCCAAGAACTTTTCTAAACAGGTCCACTTCCCCCACCCTATACCCTTGTTTCCCACTACCTCTGGTGGGTGGTGGGCTACAAGGGAGGCTAAGGTATTTAAGAACCATCACTAAAAATGAGGTTTGAAAAATTAAACTTACACTATACTCCTGAACAAAAGTTAAAACAATTAGTGAAAAAAGAGGCCATGAATTTGAAGGGGAGTGGAGAGAGATATATGGGAGGGTTTGAAGGTATGAAAGGAAAGGTAGAAATGTTGTATGATATTACAATCCTGATTTTTTCTTTAAATCCTGCCTTCATGCAGTCGGTAGATGAATGAATAAAACAGAGCCAAAAATTGAAAAATCCAAATAATTGGCCTGAAGAAAAGTTTCAGCAATTACAAGCACTTGCTGTTCTTCCAGAGGACATGAACTGGGTTTCCAGCACCCATACAGAGGCTCAGAACTGTCTGTAACTCCAGTTCCATAGATCCAATGCCTTCCACAGGCACCAAGTATGTATATGATGCAGATACATATATGCAGATTAAATACTTAAACACATAAAAATAAATAGATCTCTGTTTTTGATCCAAATCTTGGTGCTGAGGGTATAGCATACTGGTAGAGTGCTTGCAAATCACATACAAGGCCATGGGGTTCTTTTCTCAGTGCTGGGTTTTGTTTTGTTTTGTTTTGTTTTGTTTTGTTTTGTTTTGTTTTGTTTTGTTTTGTTTTTAAGTCCAACTCTAGGAAACAGCAAATAGTTGTCATGGTTAAGTCTTATAATATCTCAAATTTACCAGGTCTGTGAGAGCAAAGATGTGGCAAAAAGAATTGCTATTGGTTCTACCCTCATCTTCAGATTTTTTGTCCAGATTTATTGAACAGAGTGGACTATACAACTAAAGAAAAATCAACAACGTGTGAGGGAAAATAAAAAGAACTTTGCAAAATAAACAAATAAGTAAAAAAATTAAATTTGCATTTATAAGTCATAGGGCAATAAAGACTCCTTCTGGGCTTTATCAATGTTATGACCCTTGGTAAAAGTATTCCAGCCACAATATTATATCTGAACCACAAAGTAAAATGATGATTTAGAGCCACCTCCTACCTGCCTTTGGAAATGACCAGACTAGGGAGACAGTGAATGAAGAAACAGTAGGCGGAATTATAGAAAATCTGGGATCATGTGGGGCATGTGCTCTGACGGAGAGGTACCAGCAGCCCAGAAACTCGATGTGTTTATTGAGTTATAACGTGTTACATACAGCTGAACAAGGATATAGGTTTATTATATACAGTTGAATTTGGAGGCTAGCTAGCTACTCTCAACAGGCAGTCTCTGTAGGGCAGCTGTCTTAGGCTACAGTTATCCTGGAAGAGAAAACTGTAGTTGATACTTTTCTGCACATACTGTCAACATCCATTATCTGATGAAGAGAAGGCTTTATGAATCCCCTGAGCCTCACCCAAGGAAGGTCTAACCATTTCCATGAGTCTGAGGCACTGGGGTCCTTGATATGGCTATGCTCATGTGAACAATAAACATGACTCATGACTTCATACACCCCCACAGTTTAGACTGCTGAGCTTGAATTCAGCTCCATGATTTACAAAGGTAATCATAGAACAGTGAACAAATTATTCAATCTATGTCTCACTTTCCTTTTCTGACCAAAGGGGGTCATTAATAACATCTACCACTTAGTGATATCATAGATGTGAGTTAATATTTTAAAGTACTTACAATCATTCCTAAAATATAGTAAATACTTTATGCATGTTTTACACAAATAAAATGTAAATTTAAAAATGGAAACATTTTCATAGTGTATCATAAAAGATAGAAACTGCTCAATAAGAAAGAAATTCTATAAACAACCCTAATGAAATTCATTAATTTATCAAAAATATAAAAGCATGAAAATTGAAAAGGGACTAGTTGGAAAGTGGAAAGAAATCAGTGGGAGTGGGAAAAGAACAAAAGAAGAAAATGGGTGTTAAATATGATCAAAATCGATTATAAACATGCACGAAAATACCAAAATTATAGCAAGTATCATGTATAATTAATATATACTAGTAAGAAAAATTTAAGTGAGCAACTACGAGAAAAGGATATCTATAAGTTAGATATATTGAACAATTTGTGGCATTTGCCTCTAACTGGAGTAGGGAAATGAAAATAATTTACATTTTTTCTTTTCTTTGTTCTGTTGTTTTCTAAGTTTCCCAATGTGTGTGTGTGTGTGTGTGTGTGTGTATTATAAATTTAATCTTCACATTATTAAGCAAGCATTTATACTCAAATATATAGGCATATAAATAGCACAGAAAGCAGTATGTGGGTAGGTGGGGAAGTGACTGATAACAAATATGTCTTAAATTGCTAAACAACTCAGTGTTACTTAGTAAAGCACATGCAACAGAGGGAAAATTAGTCAAAAAATTATAATAAACACTCTATGGTAATGGCTGACAGGATAATAGTACATTAGAAGAGAAACAAGAAAGAAAACATCTGAGTACAGGAGTCTAATTGTCCTCAGAAAGAAAGTCAATGAATACATTCTTGTCAAACAGGATAAAGCCAATATTCTATAAACAATGACAATATTTCACACAATCTAACCTGACAAGGTCAAGTCATTTAATACACATGTTTTAGACTTACAAAATAAAAGCAAACAAATTATACAGTTGATAATTTGAAAAATGATAGAAATAAATATCCTATAATATTTTGAGGGCCTCTGTTATCTTCCTGATCATCACTCATTAGGAAAGAACTCCACACTTGTCGAAGAGATTTTTGCTAAATGACTGGTGAATATTATTCCTAAAATTTTCCATATTTGTTACAAATAATAAATTTATAAATCTAAAATAAGAGCATACCCAAAACAGACTAACCACATAAAACATACTACTACATATCACAATCAGGTTTATAAAACACAGAAATAAGGAAAAACTAGCTCAAAAGACATTATTTTTAGAAGAAAAGATATGAATGCTTTGCTGGCTAGTTTGTATTTCAATTTGATACAAACTATAATCATTTGGGAAAAGAGAACCTCAACTTAAAAAATGGCCCCTCTAGAGTGGACTGAGGGCAAACCTGTGGGCATTTCCTTGGTTGGTGATGGATGTGGTCCAAACTAAGGAAGTATGAAAAAGCAATACGGAAGTCGACTTCTTTATAAGCTGATTTAAAATTATATGGAAAATAAAAACTACTTGAACACACAGAAGTATATTTTATAGGTATATAAGAATGCTTCCAGATGCCGTTATTAAACAAAAATCTTTGACAAGTGTGGAGTCTTTCCCTGACAAGAGATGGTCAAGAGGACACCAGAGGCCCTCAAAATTTTATATAATATTGTTATTACTCTTAGGTACTCACCAGAACTAGATGGTAAAACCAGGAACCTTCCTCCATGATGGATAGTTTTATTGTGCTAGAAGGTGCTATGTAGGCTGGTAAGGAAGAAAATATACCAATAGTCTTAACCAGCAGTTAACCCTGTGTGATACACAATACCAACATGTAAGACAATATGTGCCCACTAGTACAACAGCAGCATGGCCATTATGGGGGTAACCAACTCCTTCTGATCGGATCTTAGGCCTAGTCCACAGAAGATAATTATGTATTATAAATCTAATCAAAGGCTGTGGAGGTCAAAGTCCCTAAATAGACTTATTACTGTTGTTTTGCTAAATGAACATGTTGCTAAACAGCTTTCTAAATATTTATGAGATTTACTAATAGATTAGTGCTACTCTGAGCACTAGTCAGAGAATTATCTTTTTTGGATAATTCTCTGGATTATCCAAAAAAGATAGGAGTTAATGCAGAAACTCAAAGCTGGTCAAAATGCCAAAACTATGTAAGATGGGGGTTGGGGGAGGGGATTGAGGGCCCACTGCAGGTGCACCAGCTTGGATCTCTGTTGTGTTGGGTAAGCGTGTCTGCCATGGCTCAGTAGGCTGCAACTGCACCTCAGCATGGCAGGAATGCAGGGATCTTGACTGAGTGGTTCTACACAGGGCACAAGCTAGCAGTGTGCTGTGAGAAGTGGCTGGGGTATCCCCGGGTATGACAAGTCCCTCACTCAGTCTGGTTCCACAGAGGCTCGGGGCTCTTGTGTGGGAATCCCCGAACCCAGAGGCAGCCGGACCGATTGGCCTCAATTCTTGGGGTCCCAGATGCCCTTGGGAGACCCGGCAGAACAGAGATGAGGAACATGTGTGCCTAGAGAGACAAGAGACAAGAGGGGAAGAGAGGGCTCTGGTGGTGCCCCTGTGGAAAGTGCTCACTGGTTCTACTCACTTGGCTTGGATGGCACTTCCTGTGGCTGGAATGCAGAGAAGTCCTCTATGATGGCAGGCCCCAGTGACACAAGAAAGTCCGGGTTCCAAGAGCTTTATTGACATGGCAGATGAGATAGATGGTCTGGATGTGCACCCCCACTTAAGCCAGGGGGGTCCTGACTTAAATAGGGAGGGAGAGGGGGAGGAGTGTGACTTAATTAGCTATGCCCTCTGGCCATTCGGTAACTCATTAATATGGAAATCTCTTGAAGCCTGTAGTCATGCCCTCTACCTGTGCTCTTTGGGAGGAGGCATTGCCCTATGTGACTGGAAGGCACAGGTTAATGAAGTTTGGAGGGGGAAGGCCTCCTGTCATGAGTCTGGGGACAGGGTCAAACACCTGCACCATTGGGGTCGGAGTTCAAGACCTGTGCCCAGCCAGGAACCAAGCTATCCTTACAAGGTCCCACAGTAAGACATAAATGGAATATCTATATAATCCTCTCCAAATCTCAGAAAACACAGAAGAGAAGCAACAAAGAATGTAAAGAATGAATGATAAGGAAAACTGCTGGAAATATTGTCTTCTGGACATGGCATGGCAATTACACTGAATTCATAGTAATTATGGCTAAAGTCACAAAACCTTCACAAAATGGAGCCTGTCAACATTCTATCATGAATGGGGGAGGGGTTTATAATCCCTCACCCCTCCATGAAGTACAATTAGAAATTAATTGTTGCTAGGGGAAATGAAATCAGTTCCTTGTGCAGCCACTGGTAAATTGCCCATGTTTCATTTAATAACTCTTCATTCATGTTCATGTTTCTTCATTATTAAAGCTATAGTAACCTGAAATTAAACTTATTTAATCAAATAAAAAAGACATGAGAGTAGAAGAAGTTGTTGGAAAGAAAAGGGGTTTCAACATTGGTAAAGGTGGGTAATAGGGTGGATAGAGGGTGAATATGACCAAAACCCATTATATACATGTATGAAAGTGTGATGAACAAGTAGAATTATTAATAAAAAGAAAACAGCACTTAACTCTTAGCCTTCCAAAAGGTTCATAGCCATCTCATAATTCATAGTGCACTTGACCCATGAATGTGAGTCATCATAATCTTAGCACATTTCCAGCATGATTTTAAATGTCGATGTTCACTCTTGTCTGAGAGTAAAGGGAAGCTATTAGCTGAGAGCCCTCATAAAACATTAAAACTTGCATACTTCCAAAATACAATGGTACAACATAAGCATTTTCCTTTCATAAAGGAGGAACAGGAACATAGAAATGAAAGTAAGTGTCCTGTCCAGCAAGGCATTAAACAGGGGCCTGGGGAGGTCACCTGAAAAGGGGGGGGGGGGGGAACAGTCAAAGACGCAAAGAATGGCGATATGTCTATAGGCTGATCAAATCACAATTTTTACTTTTTCACACAGGGATTATATACACAAAAAGGCAGGATATGGGGAAGGGGATAACGCAGGAGCGTAGGTGTTTAGGGAGAGTACAGATATCTTCCAGAACAGAGTGTTAGCTAGGTAAAGGTTCAGGGGACAGGACACTATGACTCAGCCTATGATTCACTAAGTTGGTATTATCCACCAAGGCTACCCAAGGTCTATGACTATGACTGTTTAATTCTCCACGGCAATTGCTGTCCTGATGTAAATATATACAAATGCACTGAATGTTAATACACTCAGTTTCATAAAATAGACAGTAGTGTAGAAAAAGATGCTAACAATAATAGCGGTTGACTTCAATACCCCCATTGTTACCAATAGATACTTCATCTAAACAAAAGATTAACAACAACAAAACATACGAGTTAAATGACCTAAAAAAAAAGGGAAGGACTTAACAAATATATACAGAAGATTACACCTGAATAGCATGTGTTCTTCTTAGAGGTCAAGAAACTTCTACAAAGTACATCATTCTTAGAACATGAAGCAAGCCTTAATAAACACAATAAATTGAAATAACTTCTTATAAATTATCAGATTACAATTGAATAAGAGTAGAAATAAATGGCTAAAGAAATTACAGAAAATACATATACATGCAGAGATTACATAAATATTTTAACATGCAGTATGTCACTGACGAAATTGTGGGGATTTAAAACTTTCTAGAGTCAAATGAAAGTGAAGATATGCCAGAACTACTGTAGTTCTAAGAAGGAAGCTTGTAATACTTTTAAAAATCAGAGGAATATTACCAGACATTTTGGTGAATAACAGTAAGCCTAGCATCTAAAAGGGAGAAGCAGTACCACTGTGAATCCCAGGCCAACATGGGCTACAGAGAAAGATTCTGTTTACTAAGTTTCCACAAAAATCCACACTGTGTTAAATGCCCTCCAAGGCTGATTGAGTGTGGAAAGTTGGCATTATATTACAAGTTGGGAGCCACAATTACCTTGTTAGCTTCTTTTATATGTATTTATGTTGTTCTTCCTGCATGTGTGTTATCTGCATGTACGTATGTATCACATGCATGTCTAGTACTTTTGGAGATCAGAAAAGAACATTAGATTCCCTAAAACTGGAGTTATGAGTGGTTATGAGCCCACTGGGAAGTCTCAGGAGGGTCTGAGAATCTGCTCAAATCATAAACTACAAGCGCAGGCACCTGGTACACAGAAGTTACTGATATGAAGATGCTCTGAGAAATCTGGGGCATTTACCCAATACATACTGAAAGGCAACATTAGCCATAGGAAAATCAAGAGTCCAGAATCACAACAAAGCATCCCTCCAAGATTCAAGAACACAAAATAAATGTTTCAGAATTTTCTATTTTGCTGTTTTTCTCTTTACCCCTCTAGTTCTTCCCCTTACATTTTCCTACTACATTTATTCAGTGTAAACATCATGGTAGGAAAGTCATGACAACGGGAGCTTGAGGCAACTATCATATCGTATCTGCAGACAAGAAGCAACATACAATGAATGGCAGTGATTAGTGCCCTTTATCCTTTTACCCCAGCCCATGATGCCCAAAGTTAAATTGGGCCTTCTTATTTCAATTAACCTAAATCAGATACATCTCATAGGCATGCTTAGAAGCTTCTGTCCTAAATGATTATAAACCATGTTAAGGATGAAAATTAATATTAACCATCATGTTCTTATGCTCATAGATTGGCAAAATTAAAATTACAAAAATGTTTCTATGCCCCAATGTGATTTAAATACGTTTCCCATAAAAAATTCTAATATGTTTTACTATTAGAACTAGAAACAATCTTGAATTTCATGCATATGCACAAAAAGTCCTGAATAGCCACAGAAATCTGGATCAGAAAGATTTAGTAGTTATCCTAACACATTATCTCAAACTTCACTACAAAACCATAGTAACAAAAACTGTACATCAGTGAGAGAGAAGCAGGTAGATATACTAGTGAAATAGAGACCCAGAAGTGAACCCATAAAGCTACAGCCATCTAATTTTCAATGAGAGTAAAAAAAATATACATTAGAAAAGGAAAACTGGATATCTATATGTAGACAAGTAAAATTAGAATCATATCTTTCACCCTACAAAAGTTCAATTCAAGATGGATTAATAACTTTGATGTTAAACTTGAAACTTTGGAGCAACTAACACATGCTCCAAGATACAGGGATAAGCAAGTATATCCCGCAAAGGATTCCAATAGCAAAGAAAATCATCCCAGGAATATAAGAATGATATCCCATGAGATTATAAAAATAAGTTCTACACAACAGAAAACAATTACAAGAATGCAGAGACAGCCTGTGAATTGAAAAAATATTTTTATCTACTAAACATCCAACAGGGTATTCATTTCTAGCACATGTAAAAGACTGAAATAAATTTTAAAAATCATCTAATCAATAAGTGGTATATTGATCTGATTAGACCATCTTATAAATGAGTAAAAATAGCCAATAAATATTGTAACAGTGTTCAGTAGCTCTTTTATTTATTCTTCTCTCTTACAATAATCCCAACTGCACTTTTCCCTTCCACCACTCCTCCCATTAGAAACATTCAAATTATACCTGCTTGGAAACCATCTCATTCAAGTTACTGTGCCTGTGACCAAGGAAACAAGTTGTTGGTGAAGTCTCTAACGAGGAACTCTTATATAACAACTGGTGGGGGTGTAAATTGTAATTATACAGCCACTATTGAAGCCATTGTGGGGATACCTAAAAATTATCTGAACTAGAACTTTCATATGATCCAACTACACCACACGTTGTTCCAGTATATACCCAAAGGACTCTAAATCAACATACTAAGGGTATACCAGCACATTTATTGCTACATAATTCACCAAGTCGGCAAATGGAACCATCCTATATATGTCCATCAGGAAAAGACTAAAAAAGAAAATGTAGTGCACACACAATGGATTGTTCAGACATAAATAAAAAATAGCACAAAATTGGATATAAATGCAAATTATTATGTTAAGTAAAAACAGACACATATTACACATTTTCCTTCATGTGCTGAGTCTACACTTATACATAAACATGTGAGTGTGTGTGTGTGTTGGTATTGAAGGTGAGAAGGAATGGTAAGAGTGAATAAAAAATATTTATGGAGGAATGAGAGTAAAGGACGTGAAAGCAACAGGAAGGACTAACTCAGGACCAAGGAGGAACCACTAGACAGGATCAGAGCCTATTGAACAAATAGGATATGGATGGCTAGAACAAATTGCAATGGCATATATGTATGAAAATGATGTTAAAATTCATTTCTTTGTATTTTATTTGAAATTTTAATGTAAAGGGATAAAATTATACTACTGAAATCCAGATAACCAGTAAGTAATATTTTGAGAACATTATTCCCACATATTAAAAATATAGATGAAATAAATAAATTTCTATACAAGTATGCCATACACATTAAACCAAGAAGATTTTTTAAAGCTAAACATATCAATAACAAGCAACATGTTTAAAATGATAAAAACAAATTTCCCATAAATTCAGAACTGTATGATCTTAACAATCTGAATTCTAGATAATATTTAAAGATATATTCATTCTAAGGCTCCTCAAAACTATCCCACAAAATAGAAATGTCAGAAAGATTTCTATTCTCATTCAATGAGGCTATATTTACCTAGATAAAAAAGTAAAATGAGCCAGGCGGTGGTGGCGCACACCTTTAATCCCAGCACTTGGGAGGCAGGGGCAGGCCGATTTCTGAGTTCGAGGCCAGCCTGGTCTACAGAGTGAGTTCCAGGACAGCCAGGGCTACACAGAGAAACCTTGTCTCAAAAAGCCACAAAAAAAAGTAAAATGAGTAACAACAAGAAAAAAAAACAAAAACTAAAGGCCAATTTTCTGTTAAACCTAAAAGTAAATCTACCACATGACCAGTTATAGCACTCCTTGGTACATGCCTAAAAGATGCACCAAGCTACTCCTGACTATAAACCACACTAAAAGTCATACTAAGAAATATGTAATATACCTGGAATAAAAACAGACACATTGAGTAATAGAATTAAGTGAAAGAGGCAGAAATAATTTCAAACAAGAACAAACATCTGATTCATAACAAAAATGACAAAACACACTGAAAAAGATAACCTCTTTAGCCAGTAATTATAGGAAAACTAGGTATCTATATGTGGAAAACTAAAACTAGGTCTCTACCTCTCTCATAGACAAAATTCAACTCATAATATACTAGAGACCTTACTTAATATAATATTTTTAAGCCATAAAAAAGAATGAAACTATTTCATTTGAAGGAAAATGGATGAAATTAGATATGACTGTGTTAAGTGATTAAATAAGTTCACATAAAAAAATCACTTCATGTTTTCTCTCATATTTGTAATACAGGAGACAAAGACAGACATGAAAATAAAAGGACGGACTCCTAGGAATGTGGAAGAAAAAAAGGGAGAAAGGAGAGGCAGCAGGAAGATATGAGTCCAAAGCCAGTTCATTAGATGCATGGATGGAAATGTCATAATGAAACCCTTTATACAATTAGTATATGCTAATAAAAATGCCACTGAAAAAAAACAAAGATTTTAAATAAGTGATTACTGATCCATACAACACAATGAATGAAATGCCCAAAATGTTTGCTACGTGTTAAAACACAAAAGGAAAACATACCACATTTCCATTTTTATTAAGCTTTAAATTCAACATATGGTGTTGGAGGATAGAGGAATGAAATGCTTATGTTATCACTGTGGTTACACTTACACAGGTACATACCTAAATTTATCAACAATTATCGAATTATACAATAAAATGTAAAAAGAGACATTATGCAAATTATATATCAAAAGAATTAAGATTTCAAAAACTACAAGCATCAGAATGAGATCTAAACATCAATAATTTATCACTGACAAGAACTGTCATTCATAAATGTTGGAACACAGCTATAATCCAAACATGTAAGAGGCTGGGGAAGGGAAAAAAATCACCATGAATTCAAAGTTAGGCCGAGCTATATAGTGAGATTCTCTCTCAAAGGAAAAAAAACTTGATTCATTAGTGGTAGAAATTAAAAAATGTTGCCTCAGTCACCTGCCGTTCAGGTCCCCTTGGGGCAAACCCAGAAGTGGTAAGTTGTGCTTTGTCCCCTAAATGCCCCATTTCCTGACCCACTGCTCTGCCTACAATCCCAAAGGCCTGGCAGCCCCTTGTAGGACCCTTCCCCAGGCCCCTTGCCTGCCAGGTACTCTTAAGACACCCCCAGCGCCGGGCAGTGGTGGTGCACACCTTTAATCCCAGCTCTTAGGAGGCAGAGGCAGGCAGATTTCTGAGTTCGAGGCCAGCCTGGTCTACAGAGTGAGTTCCAGGACAGCCAGGACTACACAGAGAAACCCTGTCTCAAAAAACTAAAAAACAAAACAAAACAAAACAAAAAAAAGACACCCGCAGCAGCAAAAAACTCTTCCCTATCCTCTGCACTCCATTCTCTGGCTTGCAGTATTGCCTTTATTCCTGTAGGCCTATCAGCACCAGAGGCAAGCAGGTAAGACACCTCCAGTCACAATCCCCTGTCAGCTCAGTCCCCATAACATAAACTTCACTTGCTTCCCTGCACTCCATTTTCTGGCACAAAACTCTAACTGCATTCCTGGAAGCCTGAGAAGACACCAGGGACAACAAGATAGCTAAAGGCCAGCTTAACATAATCAATGTGAGCAAGGGCAACATCGCACCACCACAGTAAACCTACCCTACTAGAGTAAGCCCTGAATATCTGAACACAGCTGATCCACAGGAAGATGATCTTAAAGCCAATCTTATGGAGACGATAGACTTTTAAAGAGGAAATTAATAAATCCCTTAAAGAAATACAGGAAAAGACAATCAAACAGGTAAAGGAAATAAATAGAACTGTAAAAGACCTGAAAATGAAAATAGAAGCAATAAAACACACAAACACCAAGTGGGGGCATCCTGGAGCTGGAACACCTAGGTAAGAAAACAGGAACTATAGACATAAGTATCCCCAAAACAATATAAAAAATGGAAAAGAGAATCTCAGGCATAGAAGATACAACAGAAGAAATTGATATATCAGTAAAAAAATGTCAAATCTAAAATGTTCATAACACAAAGCATCCAGGAAATCTGGGACACTAGAAAAAGACCAAAACCAAGAATAATAGAAATAGAAGAAGGTGAAGATTTCTATCTCAAGACCCAGAAGATATCTTAAACAAAGTCATAGAAGGAACTTTCCCCAACCTAAAGAAACAGATGTCAATAAACATACAAGAAGCTTACAGAACACCAAATACACTGGACCAGAAAATAAAATAATACTGACACATAATAATCAAAACACTAAATGTACAGAAAAAGAAAGAATATTAAAATCTGCAAAAAAAGACAAAGTACTATATAAAAGCAGATCTATCAGAATTACACCTGCCTTCTCAACAGAGACTATTGTCAGAAAGTCCTGGACAGATATCTTGCAGACCCTAAGAGACCACAGATGTCAGCCAAGACTACTATAACCAGCAAAATTTTTAATCACCATAGATGGAGAAAACAAGATATCCCATGACAAAAGCAAATTTTAAAGAATAAATTTTGGTTCTGGATGCCAGGTGCACTCTGGGGGCTCCCTACTGCCAGTTGTGTATCTGGGGCCTAGAGCAGTGTGCTGGTGCTCCTACCTGCAGCTCTGCAGTCCGTGACCTGGCTAGGATGCCACCAGATGCAATTTCCTCAGGGGGGCAGATCAGCTATGTGGCTGCTCCATCCACCAGGACAGTAAAATCTTTTCTAAAGCCAATAAAATAAACAAAGGGAGACATGATGCCTTGCACCTCCAAGCCACGAAGATCCTGGTGTTCTGTTTCTTGACTTGCCAAGTTTGAGAACTGAGTCGTGAGTGTGCGGTCTGGGCAAGTCCTAGGAGCTACATTCAAAATAACAACTTCAGTCCAAATGCAATCCCACAAATGAATATTTTTCATCAAACACAGTTCCCCTCTTGTAAAATAAAAGGGTAAAGCCAAAAACCCAAGCAACATTTTTCAGTGTCCAAGATGAGAGAGCACTGTGCAGAAGAATGAAAGAGCTTGCAGAGCTAATGAAATTTGCTGTCTACACTGTTCACAATGACCAAGTTTTCAGTCTACACTATTCATAATGGTAGTCACTAAGTTTATGTGGGCCCTAAGTACTCCAAATGTGGCACATGTGACAGGGGATGTCAATTTTACATTTTGTTTCATTTTAATTAATTTTAATCTACAATGCAACATGTGACTAGCAGTTACCCCACTAGACAGTATAGATTTATCAAAAGAGAAAGCAGCCAATAAAAGTCCTTTGATTTTCAGATTATAGTATGTGCTGATTTTCCTAAGGCCAGCATATTCTTTCCTATAACCAAGTCTCCTATTTACTAGAAAACAGCAGTATCAGTGCTATTCCACACTCCCTGCATTGGCAACAGAAAGATCTGGCATCCTCTCTGGGTCTCCTGCACCTGCAATGCCTGCTGCTGGCTGCAGAAAGCACCCATTTTGTCATTAAAGAGAATTTCCATTTCATCCCAGCTTCCCCCACCCCTACCTTATGGAATATTTTGGTTCATTCCAATGTAAATTTTTCAACTGTTCTCTCTGGAGTTAATTCCAAACTCCTAAAGAATAACAGCACACAGGTTCTCCCGGTAAAGGGCTGCAGATGTTCCGTTATTTGTCTATGTTTAAAAAATAGCTTCTCCCAAGCCTTCTGCCATATACACAAATTTCAACTATGCTGAACACTTAGTGACTACATTAAGCATTATTGTTTTACAGATAGCTCTGTGACAGAATAAAATTATACTATAGATTGCGTAGGCTGTCTGGGTGATGGAAATAAATAAACATTCTATAGAGGCAATAGAAACCAAGCTTTATCACATAAAACTCCCCAGACTACCAGCTTTACATACCAAAAACTGAGAAGTAAAAACCAAAGATGACACTGAACAGAAACCGCAGCCCTGCATGTCTTGTGTGCGTATCTTATAACTTGCACATTACATGGAGGTTCAACTGTTTTTATAGTATAGTTGGTATAGTGCTATATGTAGGTTTTAATGATGCAGAGGTGGGAAGGTGGTGATTTTTTTTAAATATAGCTTGGTCAGTCAGATGCTGTTGCAAGATTATTTCAGTTCTCATGCTGGGTGAGTGTCAGGGGGAACAATCTACGTTATCATAAGAAAACTAATAGAAAATGAAACCTAGATATTAGCAGCAGACTTGGACATTGTAAATTGTGAACTTCCTTAATTTTGCCATAATTCTAGAATGTGGCTCAAGGAGTATAGCTTCAGAATCATTTATGTTTGTTTAATAGTATCATTGAGATATAATTTACACACTAAAATTGATCTATTTTATTCTTTAAAGAACTTACTCAACAGATATTTGTGAGTCACTCAACATGGATGCTGGGCATCAAACTAGAGTTCTTTGTAAACGCAATACATGCTTGTAACCTCTAAGCCATCTCTCTAGCCCCAAGTTCATCCATTTTAAAAATAACTTTCCTAATTTCTAGTAAATACATATTTATTGAAATATGTCTATAGTGTATGTTTCTTTCTTTTTTTAATCAAATCTTTAGAATGTTCCTTTTACTACAAGAAATCACTAGTGGTTACTCACAGTTACTATCAATTCCCTTAATCTTTTCCCAAGATTAATGCAGCCTCTAATCAGCTGTTTTAGTGAATTTACCTGTTCTTAAGGCTAAATATAAATGTAATAATGTAATGAATAGTCTTTGTTGAGGTTCATTCAAGTTATAACATTTGTTGATACTCTGCTTCTTTTGCATATAAATGATACCCTATTGTCAGGGCAGAACATATTTTGTTTATCTATCACTTAATACTCATTTGGCCTGTTTCTACATTTTGTCCACTACAAATAATAATGTTGTAAACATTTTTGATAGGATTTAGATAGTGATTATGTTGAATCTATAGATCAATTTTGAGAGACCTGTTACCTTAACAATACATGAATTAAAAATATCAGTTGTGACCATGTACGGCAGTAGCTGTCTGTTACTAGCAAAAGTATGGCAAGGTCAAAGCTAGCCTAGACTACAGTTAATTCTATCAATCTAAAAGAACTGTCAGAGTATAAGAATAATAAAATTACCCACAGAGGATAGATATAGAGCAAAGGAGAAGTGGGTAGGGATGGATCTCCCCAGGAAGAGGAACTAGAATGCATAGTTGTAGGTAGGAGAATATAGGGAGACTGAAGCAGAAGATCAAAAATAAAATCAAAAGGATTTACTATTCCTGAATGTACTTTCCTTTTGATTTTATTATAGCTTTACCATAAATTACCATAATACACCACAAATTCATCCAATTAAAGCAGACAATTTACTGTGTTTATACATTCACAAATATGTTCAACCACCATCACAATTTTAGGGCAATTGAATCACCTTAGGAAATTGTACCCTTTAACTATCACTCTCTACTCTCTTCCATGCCCTCCTTCTAATCCTCATCAACCACCAATATACTCTCTGTCTGGATAGGTTCTCCTATTCTGGACTTTCATATTAATGGAATGATATATTATGTGGTTATCTTCTGGCTGAATGTTTATATATATAAAGTTTCATGAATCACACATATTTTAGCATGAAATATATCATCGCTTTTTATGAATGAATTATATTACATTACATGCATGACCCACATTTTATCTATTTTTAATTGCTGAGTTTGGAGTTATAGCTATCTTATGTATATTAATGCTATGAATATTTGTCCACAAGTCTTTATGTTTGATATATTTTTAATTCACTTGAGTGGATATCTAGGGATGTAATATGGCCACTTCACTGTAACATCTTGAGGAACTTCCAAACTGGCATTCACAGTGGCTGTACCAATTTACATTCCTGATAGCAATAGATGAAGATTCAAATTTCTCTGTATCCTTTCTAACACTTGTGCTATGTTTGTATCTCTCCAAATTTCATATGCTTAAATTTCTGATGAAATTGGGTACTTTACTCCTTGGTTCTAGAAAGTTCAAACTATGAATGGTAAGCCTCCCAATACTTCAGTCCAGCTCCACCTTTAACTACAATGGAACTCTTATGTCACCCATTATACGTTACTCTTAACTCAATCCGTATTGAACCTGAGCTCTCCTTTTCCATACTTTTAATTCTTTAATTTTTGGCAAATATGTCATTCCTCTGTGGCTGTTTCACATTAAGCATAAAATTGATAGCATAAAAAAATTGATATAGAGAATGTGGTACATTTACACAATGGAATATTACTCAGCTGCTTAAAAAATTCCTCTTCTCATTGTTCTGGATATCAGGAATCCAAAATCAGTTTAACTTTTCTAAAATGAAGGGAAAGGTAGAACACTCAAATCTAGAGATTCTAAAAGAAAACCCATCCCTTGTTTCTTTCAGTCTCTGGAGGATATCAACATTCTGTGGCTTTGGCTAGGTCACGTATCATCAACCAGCACTTTCTGTTTATTTTCACCTCCCCACTCTCACTCTTCCATTCCCTCTCTCATCTTCCTTTTAGGTCAATGGTTCTCAACTTGTGGGTCATGACCCCCAAACGTCAATTGGAAACGCAGATATTTATTACAATTCATAACAGTAACAAAATTATGCTTATGAAATAGAAATAAAGTAATTTTATGGTTGAGGGTCACCACAACATGAGGGACTAGATTAAAGGGTCTCAGCATTAGGAAGGTTGAGAACCAGTGCTTTAGGCAAATATGCTTACATTTATGACCTACCCAGATAACCCATAATAATCTACTCATTCTAAGACTGCAATGTATATTGACAATGATTAATTTCAAGTAAAATTACATTTTCATGTTCAGTGAAATGAATGCATATGGAACTCATATTTCTTTCCCTTTCCTCCCTTTGATTTTGTTTTTCTGAAGCATGATTTCTCTGGGTAGTCTAGGCTTTCCTGGAACTCAATCTGTAGATTAGACTGGCTTTGAACACAGAGATCTGCCTGCCTCTGCCTCCTCTGCCTCTGCCTCTGCCTCTCTGCCTCTGCGCCTCTGCCTCTCTCTGTCTCTCTGCCTCTCTCTCTCTGCCTCTCTCTGCCTCTCTCTGCCCCTCTCTCTCTGCCCCTCTCTCTCTGCCACTCTCTCTCTCTGCCCCTCTCTCTCTGCCCCTCTCTCTCTGTACCTCTCTCTCTGCCCCTCTCTCTCTTCCCCTCTCTCTCTGCCCCGTCTCTCTCTGCCTCTGTGCCTCTCTGTGCCTCTCTGTGCCTCTCTGCCTGTGCCTCTCTGCCTCTGCCTCACAAATGCCTGAATTAAAAGTGTGCACTACCCCACCCAGTTTGGGGCTCATATTTCAAACAAACACAACATTCATGGGTTCATTAGTGGGTATGGTTTTTGTCACAACATGCATACGTTTGGGGGGTGACCAGGGAATTTTAGACACCCAAATAAAACAATATTATCATTACAAGTTCATGAAAACTGGAATTTAGGGTCATTAGCTAGAACGTATTTCAGTTTGTTTTCTTTCAACCAGACATTATTACCCAACAAATTCCCTGGTCCATAACAGGCAAGAAGTAAAAAGTAGTGAGCTGGCTTGAAAGTATTGTAAGAGTAATGGAAAAAATCAACACACCTGAAAGAACATGCCAATTCCTAAGTGTAAGATTAGCTGATTATACCACAAAGCAGGTAAATGTTCTGAGTACATATGAGTAGCTAGCGAGTGTCTACAAAGCTACAGTGGATTTGCAGCTCTGTCACATAAATTAAAGCCACGGCTGTTCCACATCATTTTCCCCTCAAGAAGCAGCAGATATTCACCTCACATCAGTAGTTACCTTGACAGTAGTTACTCTGAAGTTGTTTTACCTAATTATCAGGCAGACTCTGACATTTCTTTATAATTCCTTATCAGTACCTCCTCCAGTTTCCACTGACAGTTTACCTAGCACACTTGATTAATCACATCCTTCAACATTTCTAGTAAGGTTAGCTGAAGTTCAGTTTTCTCACAGAAGTTAGAAAACTGGGTTCATGGCCCAGATCTGCCACTAACATACTGTGTGACTTGGTTTTACATATTAAAAGCAAGAGATATACACCTTCCTGAAAAGCGCAGTCCCCAACAGGGGCTGAAACACACAAATACACATGTGAGTTTAGTGTAACATGCAGAATGGATAAGAAGAAAAGCGTAATATTAAGTGACAAGGAAGAATGCAGGCAAAGGACACACAAGTCTTAAAAGAAGATAAAGGCTAAATGGCTTTTTTCAAGTTTTAAACCTGTTGTGAATTTTTCACCTTTTTGTAGTGGTTAAATATATGAAATATAATTGCTTGTGAAAGTATAAACTTCAAATTAAAGCTTCACAACTTAAGAATGGCCATTCTAACTGTATAGGAGTTCGAGATATGTAAGTTTGGGTCTGCACAAGTCTTTGTCTGAGTTTCTATATTTATTGAGTTTCATGATGTTTTTAACTTTTAAGAAAGTGATTTTATGAAAACAAATCTAAATTCAACAAATAAAATGCACAAAGGCCCCTCTGGTAGCTGAGATACCCTGGACTCTCCATGAGCATAGTAATTATAAACAGTACTATGTTCTGAAAGAAAGCCCAAGCATGCCTTTAAAGCCCACACAGGAGAACCACTAACCCACACATGAGGCTCCAGCCTCGTCAGCATCTCAAGTTCGTCCTGAATTCTACTGCGTGGCATTAGGCAAAGACAGGCAATCATCCCCTATAATCATTTTAACAGATCTTACTCTTGGCAATTACAGAAAGTAGGAATGAAAAAAAATCACTTCATGATGAACAAAACCCTTTGCACATATTCTTAGTTGTGGCAACTACCTAGACGGACACACCAAAGCACCCTAATGAAAGAATTTGGAATGTGTAATTTGAAAAACAGGCACATGATAGGTAATACAATAAGATCTCAGCCACCTTATTTCTCCATTTCTTTTCCTCTGCCCTGCTTGTTTTAATCTTTTTTCTCTAAAACTTAACTATAATCACTTCTATTTGATTTGAGTATGGACCAAATTAATTAGAAAATAATGAAGCTAAGTAAGGAGCTGAGTGTGTTCACAGAGTGAACAACCTTTAAGGGTTTACTTTACTCCACATAGGCGTTCTCACCTCCCTCTAGCTTGGGACTTTGGAGCCATCACAGGCTCTGAGCCTGATCAAATTCACCTGGAGTTTCAGCTCTATTATCTGCCCCATTGACTTCTGATAAATTCGTTACCTTTTGTGCCCTCTATTTCTTCGTTTATAAAATCAGTCTCATAATAGCTATTCACTATGTTAAGTGGCTTATGCAAATTCTTTAATCCTCATTGTGGCTTCTGAAGTGGGCACTATACTAGTTGGTTTTCTGTCAACTTGATACAGCTAGAGTCATCAGAGTGGAAGGAGCCTCAGTTAATGAAATACCTCCATGAAATCCAGCTGAAAGTCATTTTCTCAATTACTGATTAATGGGGGAGGGCCCAGCTCATTGTAGGTTGTAACATCCCTGGGCTAGCAGCTCTGAGTTCTATGCAAAAGCAGGCTGAGCAATCCAGTAAGCAGCACCCCTCCTTGGCCTCTATATCAGCTCCTGCCTCCAGGTTCAAGCCTTACTTAACTTCCTGTCTTGACTTCCTTTGATGATGAACAACAATATGGAAGTTTAAGCTAAATAAACCCAATTTTTTTACAACTTGCTTTTTGGTCATGGTGTTTTATTATGGCAATAAAACCATAAATAGGACAGGTGTTATTAGCTTTTCTATGAGGATTCTGAAATAGGTGGTAAAGAAATTGCAGCTGTTTATTGTGTATCCATCCAGCTTTAGGGGCAGTACTAAAGAAGACATCAGGAAACAGTTGCTTATTATGAAGATTTGGATCTTAGTATGTAGTAAAAGCTCAGATTCAGAACTTGATCTCCAAGGTGGTGGAAATTCTAAGAGACAGGACCTTGTTACAAGAGTTAGAATGCCAAAGGCATGCCTTTGAAGGCTGCCACTCCTCCTCTCTCTTACCTCCCCTCCGGCTCTAGTAGTCATGAGATGAGCATACTGTTCAGATCCTCCCATCACAAATCTTGAAAACAATGGAGCCAAGTGATCACAGATTGAAATCTCTAGAACCATGAGCCGAAATAAGTCGTCTCTCTGCTTTCAGTTGTGTTTCTTAGGTATATGCTCATAACATAAAACATGACTACTATACAAATTGAGTATAAATGGTGCAGCTTATACATATCATCCATGCTAGCAATCCTACCTAGCACTTGGAAAACAGGAGCAACTGTGGTATAAATTCAAGGTCAACTCGGACTACAATAGCAGGTTTGAAGCTAGTCAGAGCTATAGAAAGAGACCTTGTCTCAACAAAATCAAGAAAAGATAGTTTATAAATAAATAGTGAATGAGGAATGTTCAAAGGCTGTATATATCTCAGTTTCTGGATCTTGATTGGCTCTTTTCGGTTTGGGTGAGTTTGGAATAAACATCGTTACTTCAAGGCTAGGTGAACCTCCAAAAATAATCCAGCTTCATATGCATCAAATTAAAAGCAGGTAAGATTTTCGAGCTTCAAGCATTCTCTGGAAAGGAATGCAGAGGGCTTGTATTCTCATTTATCCTTCATAAAATTGCCAATCCCAAGTTCACTTTGGTCCACCCTTCCTCCCCCTGTCAGTCACGCATGCTCCTTGCAGAGCTTGCCTAACCCCTGCTCTGTCTTGGTCTTCATCAGGTTATTTTTAGGGTCTAACAGACAACATGCATGTACTTTGAAATTCAACTCATTGTACAAATTCAAAGAGCCTCTCTGCAGATGACACTAGGCTGATGTTCTATAGTAAGTGGTAAAACTAACAACTGATAAACATGATAAGAGCTTATTAACGCAGCTCAAGCTCTACTAAAGGGATCTAAAATGGATGACTATTTTAAAACAAAATAAAGGTAATTATATAGTACAAGTATACTAATTGTGGACACTAATAAAATGTTAGTACTACCTACCAAGTGTCTGGTTTTGTATTATCTTTTTATTGTTTGAAATTATAATTGCATTCTTTTTCCTTCTCTTTTCTTTCTCTAATATCTCCCATAGATATTACCCCCTCTCTCAAATTCATGGCTTCTTTGATTGTTACACACACAGAGACACACAGACACAGACACAGACACACACAGACACACACACACACACACACACACACACACACACACACACACACACATTCCTAAATATATAAATACAACCTGCTCAGATGTTTATTGCCAGATGCCAATAATTATAACCTTAGCTGTCTATATCACATACATACCCTGCTACACAGGATGATTAAATGATTACTTATGATTTAGACATTTACATGTGGGAAAAGACAATGCCAAATACAAAGTAATGATATTATACTACTACATTTTCTACAGATATAAGGATATATCTGAGGGATCCCTAAAGAAGATGGTTTATTTAGCTCATGGTTTTAAAGGCTAAAAGTCATAAATTGAGTGGCATCATCAATTTAGCTTTTGGTAAGGACCTCCTTCATTATAATGACCACAGTCATCCTTATAGGTTTTAACTAAAGTAAATGTGGGGAACAAGAAAGATCTCTCAATAAATGTAAAGGGAATTATGGCAGAAAGATCATTATTCATCAAATACTATGGTGATTGTTTTAAAAAGGAAAAAATTAGTGAATAAAAGGATAATTAGGAAAAGATGTTTGTGCATCCTAAAATATATATCCTCATAAGAGACTTAGAGTTAACAAATAAAAATAGTGCCTTTCCAGTGGAGAAAGCTGGCAACAATATTGACGGTTTCGCATCTTCAATTCTGAAACATTGCGACATTGTGTACTTCATGATACAATGATCTGTGATAGGCTCAGCATCTCTACGGTTACTGGTAAAAACATAAACTCAGAATTCCATCAAAATAAAGCCTTGAACTCAATTTGAATAACAAAATAATTTACAAAATAAATGGCCAGTACACAAACATAAATTGAAGCTCAAGAAATACTATACTTAGGCTCTAGCCATCACTAAAAAGGAAAAGATAGAAGAGAAGAAAAAGGAAAGCTGTCTATTTCTGAGACCCCCAAAAGCAGGCAGAACTAAAAGAACCAAATGGTGATTTAAAACTAATTGTCTCAAAAAATTTAGAAAAACTAACACTAAAGCTTCAAAGAACTGTCTCAAATTACAGTTATTGATTGGTTGACTTGTTTTTCTGTGGGTGTGCATCTATTTTTCTGAATCCATTATAATTTGGAAAATGTTTCAGTACTATCATATTTGTGAATATTTTTGCACTCTGCCTTTGTACTGGCTTGCCTATCAGACTACTGAAAAGATAGACAACAAGAAATGGAAATTCTCCTGGGAATCTCATGCTGAGAAAAGGAAATGCTTAAAGCTTGGTGCCAGTCACAGGTTGGAACATGCTTCCTAGAAACAGTGCTGACAACTTTAAAAGACCACATTGGTGGAAAAACAATGACCAGGACCACACCTTAACTGGAGACTGTCTTACACACTTTTTCACTTCAGGATCCTGAAGTTGGACTGTGTCTTAGTCAGGGTTTTTATTCCTATACAAACATCATGACCAAGAAGGAAGTTGGGGAGCAAAGGGTTTATTCAGCTTACACTTCCACACTGCTGTTCATCACCAAAGGAAGTCAGGACTGGAACTCACACACGGAAGGAAGCAGGAGCTGATGCAAAGGCCATGGAGGGATGTTTCTTACTGGCTTGCTTCCCCTGGCTTGCTCAGCTTGCTGTTTCATAGAACCCAAGACTACCAGCCCAGGAATGGCACCACCCACAAGGGGCCCTTCCCCCTTGATCACTAATTGAGAAAATGCCTTACAGCTGGGTCTCATGGTGGCATTTCCTCAAAGGAGGCTCCTTTCTCTGTGATAACTCCAGCTTGTGTCAAGTAGACACACAAAACCAGCCAGTAGAGGCTAGGAATGGGGGGCAGAGGGTGGCACTGGATTGCTTTGTCCCTCTTCCTTATGTGCCCATATTGAATAAATTTTTTTTCTACTTTTCATTATTAATTTAAATGGGTTATAGAGAACACATGGCCAAACCTGTCTTCTTAGAGCACAGCTTATGACCCTGAGTCTGTGATATTATGTTTATTCCTACAGTTGCTGTTTACGTTTGTGCATACTTTCTTAGGAAGTATTCTGACATGTCCTTCAGATGATTGGATGTAATCAGTCAAGGTAAACGACTTTGTTCAAGGTTCTTGTCACTATTAATTTAAAAAGTCAGACTATTTTATATTAAAATAGCTTTTGAGGATGGCTCAGAGGTTGAGAAAATTTTCTGCTATTCCATAGGACAGAGTTTGGTTCCTAGTACCTAAGTTAGATACTTCACAACTATGTGTAACTCCAGTTTCATGGGATCTAACACCTTCTTCTGGCCCCTGTAGCTACCTAAACACAGGTGGAATGTGTGTATACACACACACACACACACACACACACACACACACACACACACATGCAGGCGCACACACACACACTTTTTAAAAATCTTAGAAAATAGATTTTTAAAGAAAAAAGTATCTTTTATTAGATAGAATATTAATCAATTCACATTATAACTTATTTTATTAGAGGCATTAAGTATTTCATATTTATCTGTTGACTCCACAGGCTGTTTATACTGGAATATGGTAGTAGCCACTGACTCACTACATTTTCCTCCAAAATTAACCAATCCTAATTAGCTCCATACAAACTCCTTCAAAGTTCTAATTTCAAATCTTTCTCAATGAAATAGAAGTTTAGCCATACTTTTCTATAGATTTTGTTTATGAGTAGAATCTCCTTTAAGATGTAATTCTAACTAGATGACCAATACACTTTACAACCACTCGATTTAATTATCTTAGTAGGTCTCGTATCTGTTTTATTATTCACCTTGACTGATACATTCAATAATCTGAAGGACATATCAGAATACTTCCTAAGAAAGTATGCACAAACACACAACAGAAACTGAAGAAATAAATTACTGCAAATATCATAAACAAACAATGTCAACAAAACGGCTAAGTAAGTTCAGCTATTTCTAAGTTACTACTAAAAAATTCTGACACAATATAGCTGTTGTATAGACAAACTCATAACAGCAGAGCTACATGCAGATCTTATGCAGGTAGACCTGTTGTTAAGATTGGACCCACCAGAAGTCCAATGAGAGGGGGAATCATAAGGCCCTAACCCTCACAGGGGAACTAAAGGCAGATACTGATTGCTAGGGAAAGGAAAGTCATACTCCTCAGTATTGTAATCACTAAGTTGCCTGGGCTACAAAAATGAAAATAAGTCCCAATCCATATCCTTGTAAGCAAACCTACTTAAATACAAGAAGTCACAAGAAAGACACGTTGGGAAGAAGAAGGGGCCCAGTGGGAAGGGAAAGAGAGGAGAGGATAATCAGTGAAATATGAAAGAATAACTTTTTTAAAAACTGTCAGATTTAACAAAAGTACTTATAAAATACATGAAAATGCAACATGATGTAGTGTAACAAAATGTTGCTGTAAGAATTGCTAAGTATAATCTTACTTTTAAAAATACACACACACACACACACACACACACACACACACACACACACACACACCACTTGACTTATTTCGGGAAAAGCAATTTGGAAAGAGGAGTTGAGACAGGGTCCCATGTAGCCCAGCTGGACTTAAACTTGCTATATTCTTGAATTCTAAATGGTCTCCTGTCTCTCCCTCCCAAGTGTTAGAAGTATAGGTATATGCTATTATAACTAGGAGTGAAAGTATGCTTTAGTGTTCTGGAAACTTGCTAAAATAAAATATTAAAGACCACTTAAACTGAAATAGTGCATTATTTTAACAAAAGAAAATCAAATTATGAGGTTTGAAACTCTATATGTATGTGTGTGTTTCATTCCCTTATTAAATAAATGTTTATGGGACATTCATTATGTCAAGCAATAGGTTCTGGGGACACAACTGTGAACTAAAACTCAAACCTCTCTTCATGCCATTTAGTCCTGTGTAGCAGATGTATTAAACATTAAATACAAAAATATATAATTATGGATTTTAATAAGTACCTTCTAGAAACTTACTGGTTGCCACTGTAGCATATAATAGTCCATTGACTGGATGAGTGAAATGGTCAAAACACAGAAAAAGAATTAAAAGTTATTTATAATACATTAAAAGTTACTGTTATTTTAATAAAAGCTCACTGATGATTGTTAGTAATATTTTTACTGACTTTGGTGTATTTGCCAAATTCTCAGCAATAAATATGTACTATGGTTTAAATGCATCCCTCTACCCTGTACAAGAAATAGTGTTTCTCATTGAACCTAGAGTTTGCTGTTTCATGAAAACTGGCAGGCCATCAAACCACAGAATCCTCTTGTCTCTGTGCTCCCCATTTCTGGAGTCATAAGCATGCCACTGCCACATCCAGGTTTTATGTGGGAGCTTGGAATTTGAACGCAGACCCTCATGCTTCCACAGTAGCTGACATCTTGATCATAGACTTTCCAAACTCCATAATTGCTAGAACATAAATGCCTACTTTTCATAAATTATACACCATATAGTATTCTGTTAGAACAGCACAAATGGAGTAAGATAATATGTATTACTTCTATAGGTAATCCTAGAAACAAACAATAAATGTAAAAGAAAACAAATGAAGATAATGTAAAGTAAAATAAACATGCAGTCATACTGTTTAACAAGATGTTCTGTATGGATAGGAGATCGATCTATCAGAGCCAGATTTTTATTCCAAATGAGTGAGCTTATTAAGCATTCAGTGAGCAAAAAATCAGATAGAAAGTACCAGAGACATGGAAGAAAAAAAGATAGTAAACATCATCAAATCAGAAATTATAACACCCAGCATAGGTGACTAGAGCAGTCTGATTGTGGGCACAAAAGTGACATCATCAAATCAGGACTTAACATGTCCAGCACAAATTGACTATAGAAGCAGCAGTCAGGCTGGGGGCTCTCAACTAAGAGCTTTTCATCAATGAGCTTCTGGCTCCCAGTTCCCACCCCTGGCATTTTTATACCATGTATCTTAGGGTTTTACTGTTGTGAACAGACACCACTGGGAGCAAATAGGGGGGGACTCATGATTCCAGCTGCATATGTAGGGGAGGATAGCCTTGTCAGACATAGGTGGGAAAGGAGGTCCTTGGTCCTGTGAAGACTGGATGCCCCAGTGTGGGGGAATTCGAGGGCGGGAGGTGGCAGTGGGTGGGTGGGGGAACACCCCCATAGAAGCAGGAGGAGAGGAGATGGGATAGGGGGTTTCTGGGGCGGGAGGTGGGGAAAGAGGATAACATCTGAAATGTAAAAGTAAGAAACTCCATTCTAATCATGGCAAAAATTAACCAAGAAGAAAATACAATACTAAAATTTGTCTGCTACCTGCTATTTGTGCTATTGGTGTATTTTTGTCAGCAGTGGTGGCACACGCCTTTAATCCCAGCACTTGGGAGGCAGAGGCAGGCGGATTTCTGAGTTCAAGGCCAGCCTGGTCTACAGAGAGAGTTCCAGGACAGCCAGGGCTACACAGAAAAACCCTGTCTCGAAAAACCAAAAAAGAAAAAAGAAAAATTTCAAACATTTTGTCCATACAGAAGACCTTGTTAAACACTATGACTGTTGGAGGTTTGGTAAACTACGATGAATGTTTACTTTACATCACAAAACTCTGCCATATAAAATATATATTATTGGGTTTAAATACACAGATTAACAGTAATCCATTAATAGTAGGTGATTTCAAAACCACACTTTCTCCAATAGACAGGTCATCTGCGAAAAACACAAACAAACAAAAAAAACCCTTCTGAGTTAAATTACATTAAACACCAAAAAGGACTTAACAGATATCTATAGAATATTTCACCCAAATACCAAGAAGGAATATACATTCTACTCAGAAGTCCATAGAAGAAGGTTCTCTGAAACTGACATCAAAGCAATACAATTTTAAGAGAATACTTTTAAAACCTGTATGACACTAAGTTGTAAAATCTAAAATAAATAAATAAATTTCTAGATCCATCCAAATCAGTAAAGTTAAATCAAAAGAGATTACCAATTTAAACAATTTCACAACAAAGGAGACAGGGAGATGCAGTTCAGATGGATTAACAGCAGAAGTCTACCAGACTTTCAAACACTTTTTCCCTTTCTGGTTATTGATCTAAAATCATTGTTTCATTTTTTTCCTTTTATTTTACTTTCAAGATTATAATTCAATTACAACATTTCTCTTTCCTCCCTCTAAATCCTCCCCTATACCTCTCCCTGCTCTCCTACAAATTCATAGCCTCTTTTAAATTAACAGTTATCATAACCACTGCTGCTTAAATTATTCAAGAATAGAAACCTGGTGAGACTCCTTCTAGAAACTCAGCACTACTATCTCAAAAGCAAGTAAAGACAAAACAATGTAAGTACAGCCAACATACCTCATGAACACAGATGCAATAATCCCCAAAAAATATTTACAAACTGAATATAGGTATATACCATGATCACATTAATTTTATTCCAGTGATTCTGGGATGGTTAAATATATGCAACCCAAAATATAATAAATTATATAAATAGACTTAAAGATGAAAATTGCATGAGCATCTCAAAAAACTTAGACAAAAGCCAATGTGCTTTCATGAAAAAGGTTCTAGAGAGTATGACTAAAGCAAACATACACCTACCTAATAAAGCCTATGCATGATAAACCCACAGTCAACATCATCCTAAAAACTCAAAGTAATAACATTAAAATCATGAATGAGACAGGGCAGGGCTATGTACTATCCTCATTCATTTTCAATATAGTGCTTGAAGCACTAGCCAGCATGGTAAGATACAGAAATTAAAGAGAAACAAATAGGAAAAGAAGTCAAAGTATCCCTATTTACAGATAACATTATCCATAAAATATCCTAAAATTTGCACCAGAAACCTTCTAGAAATGATCAATATTTTGAGCAGAGTAACAAGATACAAAATTAACTTACAACAATCAGTAGCCTTTCTATACACCAATAACAAACATACTGAGAAAAAAATCATGGAA
Source organism: Rhabdomys pumilio (assembly GCA_030674055.1). Classification (NCBI taxonomy): domain Eukaryota; kingdom Metazoa; phylum Chordata; class Mammalia; order Rodentia; family Muridae; genus Rhabdomys; species Rhabdomys pumilio. The sequence continues at coordinate 4,484,115 of JANHMN010000005.1, read as the reverse complement.
GCACTCCCAATCAAAGTAACTCAAATTTTTTTTTAAAAAAGATCAAAATATATAGAAATATCCTACACAAAGAATGTTAAAGATCTCTACAATGGAAAGTTTAAATTTCTGAAGAAACAGATTGAAGAAGGTAACAGAATATGGAAAGGCACCCCATGCTCATGGATAGGTAAAATAAATATTGTAAAAATAACCATTCTGCCAGATGACATTTATAAGTTCAATGCAATCTCAATCAAATTTCCACACCATTTTCATAGAAATAGAAAAAATAGTAAAATTCACACAGAAACACAAAGATTAAGCAATCCTGAACAAAGAGAAGATTGTGAGAGAGAGATCACCAATCCAGAGTTTAAGATATATTACAGAGCTATACTAATAAAAATAGCTTTAGAATATCAGCTATCAGGAACTTGGCAAAGACGTAAAACAACAACAAAAAATTCACCAGAGAAAAGATAACATTGCTGATAAATGTTTTTGGGAAAATTGTATGTCCACACATAGAAGCATATTAAACTCATATTTATCACCCTGCACAAAAATCAGTTCCTGCTGAATTAAATACATCAATATGAAATCTGAAATACTGAGTCTGCTAGAAAAAAAACACATGCATTATTCTACAATATATGAGTATAGGAAAGGACTTTGTAAATAGGACTCTATTTGTCCAGAAATTACAAGCAAGAATTGATAAATTGAACTTCATAAAACTAAAAAAGCTTGTTACAGAAAAGGAAACAATCAATTGAGTGAGAAGGACGCCCAGAGAGTCAGAGAGAATCTTTGTCACCTATTCACCTGACAGAAGATCAATTTGGAGAATATATAAAGAACTTAAAAAACAGAGCCAAGAACACAAGCAACACAATTTTAAAAAATGGAGTGGATCTGAACAGAAAGTTTCCAAAGGAAAAAATAAAAACATCTAATAAATATCTCAAAAGATATTAAAGAACTTTTAGTAATTAGGGAAATACAGACTAAACTATTTTGACATTTCATCTTACCCCAGTGAAAAAGGCTAAGATCAAGAAAACTGACAACAAACGTTCACTGATGTTGAGATTTCTATAGAGTACTGTAGCTGCACCACAACAGCGAATAAATCTCTTATCACTAAGGGATCAGTACGGAGAATTCTCAAAAGCTAACAACAAATCTATCATTTGACCCAGCTAAACCATTCTCTGCATATATATGCCCAAAGGATTGGACATCCTATTCCACAGATGCTTGTTCAGCCATGTTCACTGCTGCTCTATCAACAGTAGCTAGGAAATGGAAGTAACCTAAATGTCCTCATGACAAATGGATAATGAAAACATGATACACATACACAATAGAATTCTATTCAACTGTTTAAAAAACCCTGAAATTTGTGGCAACCCAGACACAGAAAGACAAACACCATATGTTTTCTCTTATTTGTGGAACTTAGCTCTTAAGTTTTAGATGTTCTTAGGATGGGAATAGTAAGACTATGAAGGAGGAAAGTGATAAAACGGGGTGAGAAGATTTTAACTGCTGGGGGAAGAGGCAACAATTTAGAGGTAGAAGCAGGGATAAATAGTACTATGTATCTTTGAAAAAGTCATAGGTAATCTCACTACCTCAGGATGGCTTAAAGGTATGCGTGTGTGTATGTGTGTGTGTACACATATGTTTATATGAACTACCTATGGCTGGGAAGTCCACAGAACCTAGAGCAGTGGTTCTCAAACTTCCTAATGCTGTGACCCTTCAAGTCCTCCTTGAGTTGTGGAGCTCCTCAAGTTGTGGAGACCCCCATATTGCTACTGTTATGAATCATAATATAAATGATTTGTTTTCCAATAGTTTTTAGAGACCCCTATGAGAGGGTCATTTGAACCCCAAAGGGGTCACAAACCACAGGTTGAGAACCACTAACCTACAAGAAATCCTACTATTACCACTTTCTTAAACTAGCATAATTTCTAACACCATTCTAAATATTTATCCTTATACTCAGAGATAAGTGTAGCTCTTACTACTTATCTAAGTAGCCTCTTTTTGTAGCAGAATGGAAACCATTACAGAAATCCACAACCTGCTAAATTCAGAGATCAACTAACTGTGAATGCTCAGTATTAATGACGTTAGACAATGTCAATGGAAAGATACTATAGAACACTGAAGAGAAAACTGTAACATGGGGAATTAATATTATCTAATATTAATATTAAGATTAGAGAGTGCTTAATGATACACTTATACCACAACCCCTATAGAGAAAGATTAGAAAGCATCATGAAAGAGATCGCAGAAAGATACTAAGAGCCAAAAGACTAGCAGTCTGTGCCTTCTAGATATGATAGGAGGCTGTGGACATGAGATCTCAACAATAAGACCTAAGCATGAGAAGACCTAAGCAAGGCCTGCACAATGACAGTTACCAGTTGACATGCCAATGTGGATGAGGCAAACTTCATAAGGTCCCACCTGTAAAAGAAGAGCTACAGAGAATTAATAGCTGCTGGGAAAAAAAGAGTTTTCTCTAGGAACTGTGCCATAAATACCATCCAATGCCAAATAATCAGCCCTAAGCATATTAAGTGAGCAACATTAAAGGGATAGGCTCTCTCTCTCTCTCTCTGTGTGTGTGTGTGTGTGTGTGTGTGTGTGTGTGTGTGTGTGTGTGTGTGTGTCTGTCTGTCTGTCTGTCTGTCTGTCTGTCTCTGTGTGTGTGTGTGTGTGTGTGTGTGTGTGTGTGTGTGTGTGTGTGTGTAAGACAATAATAATTTCCATGGGGTCTCATAGACTGAGTCACCAACCAAAGAAGATGCAGGGTTTGGGCCTAAGCCCCACACACAAATGTAGCATGGGACCCCTACCCTAGCAATTGGAGTGGAGTCTGACTCTGACTGTGTTGCCTGCCACTGGATCCCCTTCCCCTATCTGGACTGCCGGGTTGGGCCTCAGCAAAAGAGGATGCACCTAGACCTGCTGGGACTAGATGTCCCAGGGTGGGATGGTACTCAAGGTGCTCTGAGAAGGGAAAAGGATAGTGGAGGAAGGGATTTGTAAGAGTGGGATTAGGAGGAGAGGAGGGAGAGAACTTCAATTGGGATGCAATGTGAATAAAAAATAAATTATACAAAATAAAATTCATGAAATTCACATGATAAGAAATTAAAAATAAAGTATTTACATTGTTCAAAAATTTTTAAAATCATTTAAAATAAAAACAAAAGAAGGCATGAATTTAAGAGGTCAGAGCAGCAGGGGGACAAGGGAGGAGTTGGGGAGGGGAAATATAACTACAGTAGTCATATACAAAATTTTGAAAAATATTAAATACTGTGATAATATAAGAAAATTCAATGGGATTTTGGAGTCAGTGCCAATTGGATGAGAAAAGAGTACTCCGGTGATTTTTTGTCTAGCAGTATCCTCTGCTCTTATGCTGTTGATTCAAAGGAGAATCTGTTAAATGTTGAATAGGAAAGACAATACATGGTCCTCCAAAGGCGGTTAATGACATTAGACAAAAGTACTGGAAAGATACTGTGGTATACTCAAGGCAAAACTGAAGTATAGAACAATTTATCACAATCTCAGATTAGCAAGTATTCAATAAGCAGGATGTTTTCAAGTGTCTTCTGTAAATTGCTGATAAGAAATGTACTCAGAGACTTTTAGGTAAGAAGACAGACTAGAGATTGCCTGTAGGTGATCTAGTGATAATAATAATAAATTAGATTTAGCTCAAAAGATAAAATACAGGAAGAGCTTTGGAAAACAGTGAAAAGGGAAAGAAAATAGCAAAAGGTTAGTTTTCTTTCTGTAAAGATGACTAGTGTAGCAACAGTGAGTAATCACATATAGTCATTTGATGTTTTTACGTTAATCACTCAGATTGGAGTGAGATGGAATCTCAAAGTAGTTTGAATTTGGATTTCTCTGACGGCTAAGGATGCTGAACATGTTTTTTAAGTGTTTATTAACCGTTCCTATTTCTTATTTTGAAAACTTTCTATTCAATCCTAGAGTCCATTTTTTAACAAGTTGTTTGCTGTTTTGGTTTCAGTTTTATTTAGGGGGTTATATATTCAAGATGATCCTCTGAAAGAAAAATGGGTGGTGGATATTTTCTTCCATATAGACTGCCTTGTCATTTCTAATTTTCTTTTCTGTATAGGTGGTTTTTTTTCTTTTAATTTCATGCCTCCAAACTGCACAGCATGTCAAATGGAATTTTTCTCCACTCTACTCATTTACCAGTAGAATCACTGTTTTACCAAAACCTGCAACTGAATGTAAGGTACGTGAGGGCTGTAAGCTTGTCCTGGCAGTGAAGCTGTTTGCCTTGGACTTTTACTATGCACACAGATATGCACATGTGCACACAGATGACACTGTGTCCATGTCATAAGAATGGAAGTGAAGCTCAATTGAAAAGCAATGGATAATGGATTTATTTAGCAAAGTAAATCTCAAAACAATATAGCTTGCAGACTGGGTCATTGTACTCAGAATCCACATGGTGGCTCACAACCATCTATAACTCCAGTTCCAGAGGACCCCAGGTCTTTTTCTGTCCTTCATGTCTCCAGGCATGTATATAGTGAACATGCAAATAAATACTCATATATATTAAAGGATCGGAATAACTAGAAATGAATTAAATGCATTGCACCTCTGTGATAACAGTGAGATATTAAGAGATGATTCTTAAATTTTATTGCTGGTGTAGGCAAGTGTGAGCAGACCCCAAGGGCATGAGAGCAGGAGAGCTGGCTCTGCCCCTTACTGCAGCAGCACTGGTGAGCCAGCTAGGCCAGTGCTAGAGAGCTCATCATGGTAGTGTAGATGTTGGAGAGCTGATGGGGTGATCAGCTCAGATACCTCTCAGGCCAAGATCCAGGGCTGAGTTGGTCCACCGAAAATGCTATCCTATCTATGAATTCCTGGGGCACATAAAAGGGTCAGTCCCACAGGTCCAAAGCTGCAGGATCTCTGTGACACAGGGCTACAAAAGTATATCCAAGAAGATTCCCAGTAAGGATCCAGTATTGATAGTGTAGCAGGAGCCAGCAGCCTCAAATCAGACCAATAATTCATTACAATGAACAAGATGTGTGGACTGTGTGTGTGGCAGGGGGGTGTTCAGGATCAGGTATGGGAACAGACAGGAGAGATGGCCAGATGGCCATGAGAATGAATCGATATCTGCAGCTAGCAGGAGTGGGGTACCTTGAGTACATGCCAGAGGCCTGAGATGAGGGAGGCTCAGAAGAATCAACAGGAATGACATTAGCTGACACTTAAACATTTGGGATATGGAACCTGAAGAGGTCGCCTCCTGCAGCCAGGCAGGAACCCCAGTGGAGTAATAGGAACACCAACCCACCCACAAAACTTTCAACCCAAAATTTATCCTGCCAACAAGAAATGCAGGAACAGAGGGTGGAACAGAGACTGAGGAAATGACCAACCAATAACAAGCCCAAATAGAGACCTATCCTATGGACAAGCACCAATCTCTAACACTATTAATGATACTCTTATGCTTGCAGACAGGAGCAAGTTGTTCTCTGAGAGGTTCCACTCAGCAGCTGACTCAGACAGATACAGACACCCACAACCAAACAGTGGATGGATGGAGCTTGAGGACTCTTATATAAGAATAGGAGGAAGGATTAAAGGCCCAGAAGACGATAGAAACTCCACGGGAAGACCTACAGAGCCAACTTTATTGGACCTTTGGGGCTCAGAGTCTGAACCACCAACTAAAGAGCATACACCACTTGAACATAGCTACCCCCCTACCGCATATGTTTAGCAGATGTGTAGCTTGGTCTTCATGTGTACCCCAAACAACTAGGGGAGGGCTAACCCTAAAGCTGTTGTCTGTTGATGGGATATGTTCCCCTAGCTGGGCTGCCTTGTCTGGCCTCAGTGGAAGAAGTGCCTAGCTCTGCAGATTTGATATGCCAGGGTGGTGGGATACCCATGGAAGTTCTCCATTCTCTCAGAGAAAAGGGGGAGGGGAGGGGAAACTGTGGGAGAGGTGACTGGAGTGGGGACAGCAATAGGAATGTAAAGTGAATAAATTAAGAAAAAAAATTGTGGACAAAAGGATATACTGTGGGACACCCTGACACACACTAGTTTCCACAATGAGCTTTTCTTTTTCCTTTCAGGGGAGAGGTTACAAAGGTACAAAGGTATAAAAGGATGGGGATGAGTAGGATTGGGATGTATGATGTGAAACTGACAAGGAATAAAAAGGTTTTTAAAAATACATTAAGAAAAAAAACAACCATACAAAAATAATTAGATTTTCTATACATCAATAGCAAACATGCCAAGGAAGAAATTGGGGAAAACTTCATTCACAATAGCTTCAAAAGCAGAAATGCCGCCAGGCAGTGGTAGCGAACGCCTTTAATCCCAGCACTTGAGAGGCAGAGGCAGGTGGATTTCTGAGTTCGAGGCCAGCCTGGTCTACAGAGTGAGTTCCAGGACAGCCAGGACTACACAGAGAAACCCTGTCTTGAAAAACCAAAAAAAAAAAAAAAAAAAAAAAACAGCAGAAATGCATAGAAAGAAATAACTCTAACCAAAGCAAAAGAAAAAACTGGTACAATTTTTTCTAAGTATACTAATATACTATGAATAATTAAGTGTATTTTATGATAATACCAATGCTATTTACGAGATATATTTTAAGATGTTAAACACTTAATACTGCAAATTTTAAAAGAGTTTGAAAATGGAATAAAAGAAAAAAGTAGACTGAAAACAAGAAAATTTAAAGGAATACTATTTTTATGTTACTCTAGTTATTTCAAGTATAACTTATGATAAAATGGAATACTATATAATTCATAGTAACTATGATTTAATAAATTAATGTATTTCCACTATAATGCTATAATTTTCATTGTTATTTATATAAAGACTAGAAATTTGGTAAAGTTTGTTTTATCTTCACCTTATCAATTTTATATATTTTCTTTCTTTATTCCTTTTTATGGAGTCTTATTGTATTATCCATTTTTCACAATTTATAAACTTTATTCATGAATTTATGATTATTTAGAAAAACTTCAGTCACAAACTAATATAGAGATATAGCATGGCTTAAATATCATTTTATGTATCACACAACTACTACTAATAACACTTCATAATAGTTGGCTATTTGGATATTGAAAGATGATATCTCTTTTTGTTTGTTTGTTTGCTTACTCTTTTATTTTTTATTGGATATTCTATCTACACTCCAGATGCCATCCCCTTATCCCATTCCCCCCTGCCCATGAACCTCCCCATCCCCTCTCCTCCTGCCTTTATGAGTTTTTTCCTCAACCTACCCCCTCACTCCCACCTCCCCACCCTCAAATTCCCCCACATACAGTGTCCAGCCTTCATGGGACCAAGGATCTCCTCTTTGGTTGGTATTGTTGCTCTCCTCATGGGACCGCAAACTCTTTCAGCTCCTTCAGTTCCTTCAGCTTCTTCAGCTCCTTCAGCTCCTTCAGCTCCTTCTCTCTAACTCCTCCATTGGGAACCCCTTGATCAGTTCAGTGGTTAGCTGTGAGCATCCACCTCTGAATATGTCAGACTCTGGCAGACCTCTAAGGAGACAGCCACATCAGGCTCCTGTCAGCATGCACTTCCTGACATCCACATTAGAGTCTACCTTTGGTGACTGCACATGGGATGGATACCCAGGTGGAATGGTCTCCAGACAGCCCCTCCTTCAGCTTCTGTTCCACTCTTTGTCTTCATATTTGCTCCCTTTAGAATTTTGTTACTTCTTCTAAGAAGGACTTGGTCTTCCTTCATGAGCTTCATGTGGTCTGTGAGTTGAATCTTGGGTATTGTGAGCTTCTGGGCTAATATCCAATTATCAGTGACTGAATGCCATGTGTGTTCTTTTGGATATTCTATCTACACTCCAGATGCCATCCCCTTATCCCATTCCCCCCCTGCCCATGAACCTCCCCATCCCCTCTCCTCCTGCTTCTATGAGGATTTTCCTCAACCTACCCCCCCACATCCCACATCTTTCAGGATGATATTTTCTAGTTCCATCCATTTACCTAAAAATTTCTCAAATTCATTGTTTTTAATAGCTGAGTAAAACTCCATTGTGTAAATATACCACATTTTTTTTTGTATCCATTCCTCTGTTGAGGGACATCTGTGTTCTTTCCAGCGTCTGGCTATTATAAATAAGGCTGCTATGAACATAGTGGAACATGTGTCTTTGTTATGTGTTGGATCAACTTCTGGGTATATGCCCAGGAGTGGTATAGCTGGGTCCTAAGGTAATGTTATGTCCAATTTTCTGAGGAACCACCAGATTGATTTTTAGAATACCAAGGTTCTGTGATACTCAGAGCACTAAAACAAAAGTTGATGGATAGACCTACATAACTGACATGCTGCATTTCAACACACTAACACAATTAAAAAGTATACAATCAATGCAACTTACATTAGGTACTGTAGAAGAAACGAAAGTATTTTAACTTGACAATTAAAATAGCCTTAACATATGTGCTAACACCTGTTTGAAATCCAGATCCTGCCCCAACTTTATCTCTTGCTAACATAACATCATATATGTCTCTGAAACTGTCCAGAACCAGACTTCCAAATGAAGACTGTTATTTCCAATACTGGATTGATTTCTAGACCAGTCCATGATTGAGTCTGAATAACTGGTCACATTTAAGAACAATACAAGAGGCATTATAATTTCTCTTTTTGATTCTCTATTCCACAATGTCTAAGAACTTGAGGCAAGGCAGCTTGTCCCATCAGGGGTATAGGTAAGCAAAAATGGGTTGGAAACTTATATCCAATACAGCTTCCCAGTCACCATTGTCAGGGCACTCAGCAAGCTCACAGGTCAGCATCACTCTTTGTCCTGGCATCAACATGTCTCACTCATCACTCTGTCAGCCACCATGCTCCTTCAGCATCCTGAAGAAAAAAACACAAACATGCCCTCTTCTCTATATTAAACAGCTGATTGGGATCATGCCCTATGCCAGTAAGTGGATGCTTCCCTTTCACCTATGCATAAGTATGCCTAGTTGTAGAGCACCATAGACACTGAGCAAAAAGTTCCTTGGCATCCAATTTTTTTAACAAAAACTTTAAAATAAACAATAAAAAGAAATCCTCATTCACAATAGCTTCAAAAGCTAAAATGCCTAGAAGGAAATAACTCTAACCAAAGCCAAAATAAAAACCACTTTAAGATGCTGAAGAAAGAAATTATGATATTAAAAGCTGGAAAAGCCTCTATGTTCATGGACTGACAGAATTAATATTGTATGTCTTAGCCCAGGTTATTATTGCTGTGATGAAATACATGATGAAAGCAACTTGAGGAAGGAAGAGTTTATTCAGCTTCATCAAAGGAAGGATAGGGCAGGAACTTAAGCAGGGCAGGAACCTGGAGGCAGGAACTGATGCAGAGATCATGGAGGGGCACTGCTAACTGGCTTGCTCCCCATGGCTTGCTCAGCCTGCTTTCTTATAGAACTCAGGACAACTACCAGTCCAGGGGTGGCACCACCCACAAAGAGCTGTGCCCTTCTTCATCAATCACTAAGAAAATTCCTTAGAGGGCTGCTCACAACCTGATCTTATGTAAGCATTTTCTTAATTGTGGTTCCCTTCTCTCACATGACTTAGTTTATATCAAACTGACATAAAACTATCTGGCACATTGCAAAAATAGCTATATTACTAAAAGTGATTGACAAATGCAATGCAATTCCCATCAAAATTCCAATGACAGGGCAACAAGATGATTCAGCAGGGTAAGGCATTTGCCACCAAGCCTGATGATCTGAGTTGCATGCCCAGGACCCACATGGTAGAGAGAACCAACTCCCATGAATAGTCTTCTAACTTCTACACTCACTCCATGGCATGTTCCCCAGCTGCCACTCCCAACATACAAAATAAATGAACATTAACTTCTTTTTAAAATCCCAATGATAATCTTCATAGAGCTGACAACCAACGATCTTAAAATACAAAAGACTCCAATTAGCCAAAGCACTCTTCAGCAGAAAGAACAATGCTGAACAGTACTTGATCTCAAATTATATTCAAGAATCATATTAACAGAAACAGCATGGTACTGGTACAAACAAAGCCCAATAGACCAGCAAAGTAAAAATAAAGAAAACAGATATAATCTCACATACCTACAGCCACCTTGGTTAGATAAAGTCTCAAAAACCTACAATAAAGTAAATATTGCTTCTTTAACAAATAGTACTGGGAAAACTATATTTCCACATGTTGACTAGTTGAACTAGATCCATATCACTTACGTCACACACACACAAAATATTCAACATGGATCAACAATCGCAATGTAAATCTTAAAACAGGGAAAGTGCTGAATCCTATACAACACAGCACTAAGGAATAGCTCTTAAACTTTTGAATCGTAAGACTCTGAAAGAAAACTAGAAACACACTTTAAGACTTAGGCACACTCAGTGATTTTCTGAGTTGACTCCAATAGCACAGGAAACAATCCTAAGAATTGACAAATAGGATTACAATAATTTCTCATCTATTTATTGTGTGTGTATGTATATGTGTGTGTATGTGTCATAAAACTAGAAAAGCAATCTTTTCTAGTTTTATTCGAGGGGATGAAGAGTTTTTAAGGTAGCTGGGAAACAGAGATGATGTAATGTACCCTACCCCCAGCCTTGAGCAGGCCTGAAAAACTTTGTTTACTCCAATAGACCAAATAATAGGACTAGGTGGAGTTACCCACCTTGGCTGCAGGTACAACCTGCTACAGGAACTTAGAATAACTGCCTGCTGAGCTTGCCTTGACACATCTCTGGCTATAACAAAGGATGGGTTCCCCCACCCATCTCCAGCTGTGACAAAGGATGGGTTCTCCCACCTATCTGTCCATCTTAGCTGAAACAAGAAGGAGTTCAGTGGGGCATTCCCTTTAAATTAGAAGAGCTGAATATTAAACTTTGAGCCTTGATAAGAAAATTGTCTTGGCTTCATGCTTTTCTTGCCTCTCTGTCTCCCCTTTTTCATTTCCAGCCCATGTTTCAGGTGGAAACAGTTTGTCCATGGCTGCAGGCGGCTACAGGTGGAGCCCTGAACGAGGGGCCTGAAAGTGGGGAACCCACTGAGAAACACTGTCTTAGGTGGAGCTCCACAGAAAATGAAAGAAGAGTATCTCGCACTTGGCAAGCAAAGAACAGCACTGATGCTAGTGCTAGTTATTTTCTGGAGGCTGTGTTTGCAGGAAGTGTGTTTAAAGGGATACCATCTATGCTGAATAGGTGTTGATCCAACGCTGACTTCATCTAGGGGTGACAGTGAAACATAGGACAGGAGAATTCTAAACAGGCATTCCTCTGCAGCCTAAGAGCTGACTCAGGTGAGAGGAGCAGGGTTAGAAGGAATTGGGAAACTAAGGAAGCAGGGAACTGAGGAGTAACTATCAATAGCCACCCGCTACATCTCCTAAAGAAAGAGATGAAGAATTAGACCTTGAATATGAGAGAGAGAGAAAGGGTTTTTCAGAAAAGCAGTTTTCCTCTCTCTGGCCTGCTGTCAGCAGAAAAGTAGGAAAGGGTTGTTTCAGAGCTCTCCTAGGAACAGGAGAAAATCAGGAGACGTCCTGCTTTCTCTCTGGCTCCTACTGGAGAAATCCTTAGTTCTGTTTTCTCTGTCTATTGTCTATCCTTGGTGCACCAATCTGTCCACATGTGTCAATTGTTTGTTTTTGTTTCATTGTTTGAATGATTGGTGTTCTATGTTTCATGCTCAAAAGAAAAAAATGGTTAAAACTGCTAGGTATCCATCCCTTGATCTAGTTTAACTTGGTTTTAAAGGCAGTCTTAATGTGCAGTGCAGAAGCTGATAAGTTACCCAGCACTATAACTAGGGGTGAAGCTGAGCAGGAGAAGCCTTTCCAGGAGCTGACTGTCTGCACAAGCTGCTCTTAAAGAGACCAGCAGCTTTTTGGCTTCTATGATAAGAAAGTTGAGAGTGGTTTTTCCTAGAAAAATCTCTGTGACAAGGTGTTTTTCTCTTGACATTACAGCTAGAAAGAGCAAGAAAATTTTGTTTAGTCTAAATATATAAGCTGTGTGTCGACACTTCATTTTTATTTCTGCCTGGTTTTCAAAGTATAAATATGTTCTGCATGTCTTGGTTATAGATTATTGGCCTATAAGTTATTGGGTATGATTAAAAATTTGCAACTTTGGTAACAGAAAGTTGGCTTAAAACTGGTAACTCATGGTTGGAGTCATTCAGAAACCAGATATATAAAAGATGGAATTTAAAACAATCTCTCTTTAATGAGATATTAAAAGCTGCACTATCATGCATTCATATAAGAACTGGCAGCAAAACTTTGTAACATAAAAGTAATGCACTTGGTGTTGATTTTAGAGAAAATGAATTGTTTACATTGTTAAAAATTGGTTTTGTTTCCCAAAATTATAGTTATACTCTAATATTGCAAAATAAACCTTAAAAATATAGTTAAACTGCCACTATTCCTTTGGCTGCAGTTGGCAGTTCAATTATAAGCTTGGGCTTTTTTGACTCACCCATGTTTATGGATAGAACAGGTAGAGTTGAATAAAAGTGTTAAAAACAGCTGTGACACAGTACAGGCCTGCAGGAAGGATAATCTTTGGGCTAGGCCTCAGGAAATAGGCTGACATTAAGAATATTTACATTTGAATTAAGACAATGCACAGAGTGGGCTCAGCAGAAGCTTGTTATGGTCATCCTGACCAGCCCCTAGAAAGGTGTTTTCTGGAATTTGTTTATTGCCTTGCTTGTTCCAATTGTGGCAAAGGGGCCAGCCTCAGACCCAAAGACATTCACAACAGTTTATGGGCCAGGAGTTATAGATAAAGATTATGCTGGAGAAATTAAAATTATATCTACTTCCCTCCATGGCATTATAGCTGTGCCTGCTAACAAAATAATTGCTCAAAGAGTAAGAGAGGATAAGATTGGCCTACAATTTGGCCTTTATCTGATACTCTCTCTCAGCTACAAGGATTGGTTATTCAATTAATCCAAAACAAAGTTCAAACTTAAGATTTATGAAACTAATTGGGCATCACAGCCTGACTTACCTACTCCAGCTGCCATTCCAAGAAATGCATATAGAATTATTATAGATTTAGAAAGATTGTTTTTATACCGTTCCTTTACATCCTGTCGAAGGTGGGAGGTTTGCATTCAGTGAATTTGCTTGTAATTTTTGAAAGCCCATGAAGTGATATCATTAAAATTTTTGCCTAAGGAATGGCTAATAGCTTTGCATTATATAAATGACATTGTTGTGGCTTTAATACAAGAAGTTAAGAGTTTAAATCTTTCAGTGTATATTATACATTGTATATTTTATTAGCAAAAAATAAAATAAAATTTTTAGGCAAATTTTATAATCATTATCCAAAAGACAAGTTGTTACAGTTTTCCTCTATGTATGCAGCCCACAGAAAAGGTGTTTACTGTATTTATAGACAGCTCATCTAATGAGAATTAGATCACATGTTCATTTTCTTGAGTTTCCCCCTGCTTCAGCACAAATAATTGAATTATGTGCTGTAGTCACTCTTTGAAATGCTAGAAAAATCAAGCTTTCAATTTGTATACTCATAACTAGTATATGGCTTGTGGTTTATAATTGTTTGAAATTGTTCCTTTTTTAGATATTGCTAATTCTCAAATTTTACAATCATTTATACAAATAAAGCTTAATTTTTTTTAAGATTTATTTATTTTATGTATGTGAGTACCCTGTCACTGTCTTCAGACACACCAGAAGAGGGCATCAGATCTCATTACAGATGATTGTGAGCCATCATGTGGTTGCTGGGAATTGAACTCAGGACCTCTGGAAGAGCAAACGGTGCTGTTAACCACTGATCCATCTCTCCAGCCCTAAAGCTTAATTTTTAAAAACATGTCCTGTTCCTTAACTTTATAAGACATTTAAGAGCTCATATTACATTGCCTGGACCCCTGGCAATGCCACAGCACATTTGTATACCAGGCAGATTATAGGCCTTACAAAACAATTGGCCATACAATCTTATTCTTTATATCATCAAAATAGTAATAGCTTGAGACAACAATTTGGTATTTCTAGAAAGTGTGCAAGTCAAATTGCAAAAACTTGTTCTCAGTATTCTCAATTTTTTTCATAATGGTGTTAATCCTTGAGGAATTATATGTAATCATTTATGGTAAATGGATGTTACTCATTTTTGATTTTGGAAAATTAAAATATGTACATGTGACTTGATACCTTTTAGGCTTTCTAGTTGCAATTGCTTTAACAAGAGAAGCAACTAAGAATGTAATTAGTTATTGCCTACATTATTTTTCTATGCTTGGTGTTCCATATCAGATTATAGATAATAAAACTGGCTATTGCAGTCAAACATTTGAGATATTTTGTTGACAATTTATCATTATTCATATTACAGAGATTCCCTATTATCCTCAAGGACAAAGTATTGTGAAACAGATATTATGAAACTTTAAAATAATATCTTCATAACTCTCTGAGTGTGGGAGGAGCAGCTACTGACGCTTCTGCCTGGCTTTACAAGAAACTAAACAAATTGGCTTTTAAAAACTAAAGAGGAGGAGTTATGCCCTCCAAGGTCACCAAAAGCACACTTGCCTTTGTCTTATTTGTTTTAAATTTTTTGCAAACTGATGCTAAAGGTCAGTCTGCAGCAGATCACCAGTGGCATCCAGTCACTTCCAGCTCATTTGCCAGGGTCAAATAGAGAGACCTCTAACTAACACATGGAATGGTCCCAACCATGTTTTAATTTGGGGTTGTGGTTTGGCCTGTGTTTTTTCACACAAAAAAAATATAGAGCCCAATGGCTGCCTGAAAGATTGGTCCATCAAGTGGACACAGATCTTGAGCCTAATAATCACGATACTAATGATGAAGATGGCTCAAAATCCCTATCAGTCAGCTGATTTAACCTAGCATATAGTCTCCATTATTACTGGAGAGTGTTTTTTTTTAATCATTACTTAAAGCCACCCACTATAAACCTGGTGGCCATACTTTGTGTCTGATCCTTGCCAATTAGCAGCTGGATTACATACCTGGGACATTCCTACTTACAAACTTTATTTTCTACACTGCTTGGATAATCTTGTTGCTTTTAACCTTTGAACCTTGTATCTTAAACAGACTGATCGCCTTCACACAGGATCACACTCAGCAAGCAAGAAGAATAAACTGCCTGCTGAGCTTGCCCTGACACATCTCAGGATGTAATAAAAGGATGGGTTCCCCTACCCATTTCCAGCTTAAACAAGAAGGGGTTTGGTGAGGCTTTCCCTTTAAATTAATAGAACTGAATATTAAACTTCAAGCCTTGATCAGAAAACTTTGTCTTGGCTTTATGCTTTTCTTGCCTCTCTGTCCCCCACTTTTTCATTTCCAGCCCCCCTTTCAGGTGAAACCAGTTCATCCATGGCCACAGGCAGTTACAATGTAATAAATACACAGCCTAACTAGGGGATGGAATGGAACCAGCAGGAGAGGGCCACAGAAGAGGATAATGTAAGAGGAAAAAAAAAGAAAAAAAGTATAGTGAGTGACACATTATGAAGATGCCATGATGAAACTGATTGCTTTCTATGATAAAACATTTAAAATAGTTTGTAACAGAGAGGCCAGCACACACATTCTGGGTCTTCCCCTTTATGAGAATACATAGAGTACTGTTGAAATCTCACAAACACTATGAAGAAGTTAACTTTAACCTTCCTTCTTAGTTTGGCCAAGTCCTTGCTTTGGCTGATGGGATATGTGAGGAAGTAGGGAGGAGGATTCGCCACCATAGTCATGGTAGCATGAGGAAAGACAAAGGGTCCAGCATTATGAGGGAATCACTGGGAACAGAATTCTTGTGACCTGACTCAGGCATGCAGCAGGCATGAAAATGGGTTTTTCTGCTCAGTCCCTGTAATTTGGAGTTATTTTTAACTACAACAAAACCTAAACCATACTGACCCATACATTGTGCATGTATGTATTTTTATATGTGGGTTATAGGTCATAAAAGTAGAAAGGGGATCATGACAGAGAGGAAAGTTTTTCAAGGAAGGTAAGAGAAATGGAATGGGTACTAGAATAGGTGGAATCAAAACCATCATCTGGCCTTGATCAAAGTTTTCTAAACTGTTGCTTGTATCCAGCCAATTTTAGAAGGGGAAATGTTCTGTTTTTTAAGAAAGTGAAAGTAAAGAGCAAGCATGAGCTGGCCCTACTCCCTCCCCCTACATACACACATATACATATGTAGCAGATGAGGAGCTTGGCCTTCATGTGGGTCCCTCAACAACTGGAGCAGGGGCTGTCCCTGAATCTATTGCCTGCCTGCCTGCCCGTGAACCCTGTGTCCCTAAATAGTCTGCCTAGTCCTGGACTCAGTGGGATAGGCCCAGAGGACTTGTGTGCGCACGTGTGTGTGTGTGTGTGTGTGTGTGTGTGTGTGTGTGTGTGTGTGTGTGTGTGTGTGAGAGAGAGAGAGAGAGAGAGAGACAGAGAGAGACAGAGAGACAGAGAGACAGAGAGAGAGAGAAAGAGAGAGAGAGAGAGAGAGAGAGAGAGAGAGAGAGAGAGAGAGAGAGAGAGAGGAGCTTTCACTTCTCAAAAGAGAAGGGGAAGGTGGAATTGGTGGAAGATCTATGTGAGGAGGTACAGAGAGAAGAGGAACAGAGGAACAGCTGATATTGGGTTGTAAAGTGAATAAATAAATATTTTTTTAAAGAAAGTGAAAGTAAAATAAGCTTGGAGGTCAGAAACAAAATTTTAAAAATCAAACTGTTCAAGTGATGCCTACTACTTGCTTATGTCATGAGAAAGTTATTAACCTGCCTGAGTCTGGATTGTCTTTTATTCATTCATGAATTGTATGATACCAGCAACTATCTCTGAAGATTAGTGGAAGAGGGATCTAATACAATGCATTGAAGCCATTTGACATTGAAGTTGAAAGACACTGACTAGTCATAACTGCCAACATCATCATTTCTCAATGTGTACTTACAATCTTGGTTTTTAATGTCATAAGGTCCATACATTTAAGGCCCTTCATGTATTAGAGAGAAGCTTTTGTGTGTGCAAATATTTCTTGATTCCTCTATCCCCTCAATAGGAAAAAGTTATGTATATAGAAATAAAATACTAGCCTCAACTTGTATGTATATCCAAGATCATGTAAGTCATTACAATGTGTTTTTGAGAGTTGCCACTTCAGTGCACTATAAAAAGCTTCCTGGAAAAAGTATTAACAGATGGCCTCGTACTCTCTGAGACTGTTAGTAGCACACCAGATGGCAATCCAAATGAGAAGATTCAACTTCAATTCTCTAAACTGAAGGAAATGTGACACTGGATGTTTAATAGGTGTGCAGCATTAGAGGTAGCAAAGAAATAATCAGTTAAGATAAAACCCAATCACCATGCCTTATTTCAATATGAATTCCAGGCTTCGTTGTCTTAATGCTTGCCAAATAGCTCATACCAAATGCTGCAAATGGTTTGCCCAATACAAACAGAAACTTTATTTGAAATGACTGACAAATTTATGAGGTGTAAGGCCAGTCTAAGGAATAGTGTAGAAGGCAGTGCCCCAGGGACTGTGCTCTGTGCCATGGACACTCCTTTCTCTCCAAGACCACTCATTAGTTTGCAACATTTGCTCTTATTGTAGGAAATATTCAACCTCAGCTCAACTGTCAAACTTTTGACAGGAAAGTAATAACTGTTCTAAGAACCTTATCATCTTTCCAGATGTCCCACTCACCTACCGGTCAATCAAAGCAAGAGTACAGTTCCCTTCCCAGACATTGTTGAAGTACAGATTTTTCCATGTGCCTTTCCATTCCAAAGTAACTTTTCCCCTTTAAGGCTCAGAAAAGACCACTTGTGTTTTCATATCATAGTAGGAAGGTGTACTTTTGCAATCGTAGTTTACATTTGTTAATGATAACAGTTGGAGTCATCAGATAACTCTCATATCCCAATGTTTTAAAAAGCTCATGGACCATATGAAGTAGGTAGTTAGCTATTCCATTGTGTAAACCAACTTAGATCTTTAAATATGGACCCACTTAGGGCCCATCAAATACATGGGGTTTTGGTAAGTAGCTAGAAACATGGTCTAAAATAAAAATATACTTTTAAAAACCCTTTGTATTACTAAGTTTTGACAAATAGTAAATTGTAGCCTCCTTGACTATAAGACTTTAACAGGAGTTATACCTGATTTGTCAGCCTTAACTATTTCTCCTCCTGTTGTCCACATACAGTTCTAGTACAGGGGTAGAAAAGACACAAAATAAACATGACTGCTACACAGTGAATCAAATGTGGCTGAGGAGATGGTTCTATTGGCAAAGGGCTTATCATGCACGCATGAGGCCCTGAGTTCCAGTCTGCATCCATATAAAAAGCTGGCTGAGTCTCCAGAACTTCCTAGAGAATGCCCCCACTCTCCCACCCACTACATGTGTACATTCATTCTCCTGGCCCTCTGGAATTCTCTCTTGTTTCTCCCAGCGCCCAAGCTCCCAGAAGTCAATGTAAGTCAATGCAAGTGACCTTAGCCTAAATGCCCAAGAGTAGGAATATAGATTCTGAAGAGAGCTCCTCCAGTAGCCAGATAGGACCCTGAGCAGAGGAATGGGGACACCAACATACCTACAAAACTTTTGACCCAAAATTGGTCCTGTCTAAAACAAATGCAGAAACAAAGATAGAGCAGAGACTAACAGAATGGCCGACCAGTGACCAGCCGATTCTGAGACCCATCCTATAGGCAGGCACCAATTTCTTATACTATTTTAATGATGCTATGTTATACTTGCAGATAGGAGCTTAGAATAGCATCCCTCTGAGAGGGTCTACCCAGCAGCTGACTGAGACAGATACAGATACTCACAGACAAATACTGGGCAGAGGTAGGGGACTCCTATGCAAGTTAAGGGAAAGATTGAAGACCTTGAAGGTGATAGGAACTCCACAGGAAGAATAATAGTTTCAACTAACCTGGACACCTGGGAGCTCCCAGAGACTGAGACACCAACCAAACAACATGCACAGGCTGGTCTGAGGCTCCCCAGCACTTATGTAGAAAGAGGACTGCCTCATCTAGCCTCAGTGGAAGAAGATGCATCCAATCCTGTAGCTACTTGATGCCCCAGGGTGGGAAGATACAGAAGAGGGGCTACCCTCTCAAAGGGGAAGGGAAGAGAGGCTGGGGAAGGAATTCTACAAGGGGGACCAGAAGGAGGCAGGCAGTATTTGTGATGTAAATAAGTAAATAAAGAAAGAAATGGAAAAAAGCTGGGTGTGGCAGCATGTGTCTATAAACCAAATACTGGAGAAACAGAGAGAAGATAATCCCAGAAGCTTATTAACCAGACACTCTAGCTGAAAAGGAAAGAACATGTTAATGAGATTGGAAGCTATTCAGCAGAGAATAAAGTTCAAAGACGTCCAAGTTATTGTGTATGTCCAGTGCTGTCTAGGGGAAAGAGATATTAGTTCTGGAGCTATGAAAAATAAGATCTTTGCTGAGAGACACAGACAGACACTAAACTTCCTCAGTACCAAAATAAAATATGGCTACCCACCGCTTTGAGTGACATTTGGAAATGATGCTATTTCCTGGAACTTAGGATAGTGAGATGTGTACATCTGTATTCTGCTCCTAGAAAGAGGGAAGCCCTGCAATAAATTCTTTTACCAAGTTTGCCTTATACACCACTGTCTGGTGTTTCCATTAGCTTGAATATAGCCCTATTTCTAACATCCTCAGAGAAGTAAACACTAAGAACAAGACCATATAAATGTAGTTCTTAACATAGGAGACATTTACTTTTAGGGATAAGGCCTTTATAAATTCAGTGAGCTCCCTGGAACTATATGTATAAAAGTACATACAATATGCCTATGAGCAGATTGCACTGTAAAGCTAAATGTGGGATCCCTTGGATCCCCCAAATAACAAATGGCTCAAAATCAATTAAAAATTGTTTCTCAGCTTAGTGTTATATTGTATATCCTAGCATTTCTGAGGCTGAGGCAGAAATACTGTCACTAGTTTTAGGACATCCTGAGCCACCAAACAAGTATCAGGCAAGCTAAAGTTATTTAATGACAGATTGCCTCAAAACAGCAATATTTTTAAATAATTCAATGCATTATAATGTGTTAACCTAACCAAGCAATGTTCCTGATAAATACCAAGCACCACCTCTAGCTAGTTCATGGTGACCTTGGTTGACATCATTTCATGTCCCTCCATTTGCAACAATGCAATGCTTACTTTGTGTTAACCAGCGTCGCTTCTGCTGTCTCTAAAAATGTCAGAAGTATTTTACTACTTCCCTCTGTTAAAAGGAAGACATATCAAACTAAAATAACCACCCTTTTGTCAGCTACCAATTCCTCACCCCATAGACGGCTTTGTGGTTTTTGTACTAGTAATTCCTACTGAAATTATTTCATCATTCAGAAATCAAAGGACTTCTGGTAGAAAGCTAGCTGTGTACAACACAAAAATACCTGCATTTCTTTCTTCATCTTACCTTAGGAACCAAAAAGAAGTTCCACACTAATCTCATGATAATAAAATGAAAACATGATTGACTATTAAAAGCATAGAATAAGTATAAATTTGAAAGTCACACCACCATTCCCTCAAAGAAAGCATTTGTGTAAAGGTGAACAGACTGATAAAATATTGTATATTTATCATGGTGGTGTTTGCAGGAGGGATCCCACTGAGAAAGCATTCCTGTTGGCTACAGTATTGGCTGCCAGCCAAAATCACAGACTATAAACAATGAAAACCTTTCCATGAGGAAAACTTAGGGATAGAACTCACTTGGGGTCTGGGACCTTCTAAGGAAGTGCTCAAGCCATAATTCAAAGTAACATTTTCATCAGGCCAAGGTGGCAGGCAGGATAAACGACCTGGCCATGAATGCACATGTTGAGAGGGGTCTGAGAGAGAGAGAGAGGCCCTCAGGAAATACTTGTGGAATGCTGACTCCTAACCCAACACTCCTGCGCTAGAGTAAAAGGTGGGGAAGGTGTTAGACCACAGCAGGAAGCTAAGCTCCTGGCCAGTGAAACAGTGAAACACTGTTGACTTTCTGTTAAAACAAATTTCTAGCTTTACCAGCCCCCCAATTCAGGATATGTGCTGCCAGGTTTTTATGCTATATAGAGTTAAGAAGATTGAAGATTCCCCTACATTGGGTCTGAACACTGAAGTCTAATGCTGACCTAGTCCAGGATGACTCTGAGTAGGCAGACATCCATAAATTTTGCTCTATACGTTCCTAAAGTGTTGACATTTTTCAGCCTTTGAAGATGCAAATTTGTGACATTCAAAATGAAATGTGCAGTACCAACGTCTTTGCAAAAAGGAAAGAAAAAAATCTACTAAAAATTCTTTCCTCCTAGGGTCACTGGGCTGAATCTACCTTGAGCTGCTAGGTACTTAACTGCACCACTAAGGCTTAATTTCTACCTATCTAAGTTTAAGGGTATTAGAGAAGGACGGAGAGGAGAGCTGAGTAGAGACAATGAGAAAGGTTAGTAAGCAGGACTGCAAACAACTGGGTCAGCTAGGGTCCATGCCCCCTAAAAAGGGGGAGCATTCTCACTAGGAGGCCATGAAAAATGATCTTAAATCAACTACCTGTGAAAATGAAATTTCTTTATTCTTTTCTCAAGATATGAAATACTGTAGATTAATGGAATAAAGAAGTGGAAACAAAAGGCAGAGAGACATCTCAGTTATTAAAAGCTCTTGCTATGCAGGTGAAAAGACTTCAGTTTACTCTGTAGTGCCCACACTTTGCAAAGTGCCATGCCTGGTAGTATAGCCTTTTAAGCCCAACCCTGAGGAGGCAGAGATAGGCAGATCTCCAAGCTTGCCGAAAGTCCGCTTAATACACTAGTAAGCTCCAGAATAGTTAGATATGGTATCTCAAAAGTCCTATAAACGACTCCTGAGGAACCCCTTCACAAACACATGCAAATGTATATACATACACACAAGTGTAGAAAAATGAGAAAAGAATGCACCTTTTTATGCCTTGTGGATCATGGCAATGGGCTGAACAAGAGATTTTTTTAGGAATCTGGTGTCTGAGACCAAAGGAAAGCATGGAGAGATGGAGGTGATGATTAAAAAAACAAACAATGAGGCTCAAAATATCTGTAATGGTCGAAGAAATATCACTGAGATAATTCAGAGGCATTTTGGGAATATTAATTTGAGGGTATCTATGAGCAATGAAGAGTCAAAGAGACCTGAGTCATTTGGACTTGCCAGTGTTGAACAGTGACACTCCTTACCACACACCAGTGTCTCCACTAAAACCACTTATTGAATAAACAGATATACAAAGGCCAAAGGGCTTTTAAATATATTAAGTGAGTCTCTCAGTAAAGGGTACCTATTCACACATAAAAAACATTGCTATTGGCTCATAGTTGTTTTACAATGTGACCAAGTCCTACCATTGGACTCAGCTCCCTTGGATAAAATACAGTTCGGTATGACTCACTGTACCCAGAACAATTCCTAAAAGATAACACTAATTAAAGCAATGTGCAATTAATGTTTTTCAACATATGTATGAATAAGAGAATAAGTTTAAGGGAAGATAAAATACATGCAAAAGATAAAGTATTGCTTTTCATTCCTTGCATTGAAGCAAATCTAATGATTTAACTTCCTAACAGTTTTCCTCTAATTTTTTCTATTACAATTACAACCATCTTGTCATCAAGTCTAGCCTGGACCCTTGAAATTTTTCCTATATGGTCTCTTGTCCACTCACCTCAATCTCCTACCCATTTTATTTTCAATTCTGTAAACAAATTTACATTTATATTTTATATATACTTTTATAAATTTTATAATTTATATTTTATATTCTATTCTCTAAACAAATAGAATCTATTAAAAATTCGAATGTGCAGCAGATTTGTACAGGATCAGGCCAGTCAATATTCCAGCACAGAATGAGGAAGGGCTCATGAGCCCTCACCCCCCTCTGAGGAGCTATTGCCAATTAATGACCTCTGAAGAAGGGAAAATCATTATCTTTAAATATGTGGTTCTAGGTAGATCTACTATGCTCTAGTGGATATCCCCACTCTCATAAAAATGGGGCTTTATGGATTAATTTTTAAAGGACACAAATTTGAAAGGAGGATGGGGCTAGGAAGTGGGAAAGTTGGAAGGGGAAGTAAGCTAGAGGTGGGCTGAGAATCTGAGAACAGCTTGGGGAAGAGTGGGGGTGACTATGATCAAAACCTATTTTATGCATTATTAAATTCTCAGATAATCAATAAAAATATTTTATTTATAAAAGTTCATATGTGATCATCATGTGGTCCTACCTATTAAAACACTACAGATAAGTATATAAATGCACTTGGAATAAAAGGCAAGTCCCTTATCATTGTTAGGCAGATATGCACAAATATGAACTTTTATTAACATCTACTTTCCAACGAAAAGGTAGAATCTTCCTGCCATGTCACTGAGTCTAGGCTAACTCAAAATAATAGAATATTGCAGAGGTGAAATACTTGGACCTACAAGTCTCAGCTCCCTTCTGCCTGGATTGCATAGAAATTTCACTCTATGCACTACCAGCTTGTATATAAAAATTTATCACTCTGTATAAAGTTCAAGTCCAAGTGGATAAAGGACCTCTACATAAAACCAGATACACTGAAACTAATAGAAGAGAAGGTGGGGAAGAACCTCGAATACCTGGGCACAGGGAGAAAGTTCCGGAACAGAACACCAGTGGCTTATGCTGTAAGATCAAGAATTGACAAATGGGACCTCATAAAATTGCAAACCTTCCGTAAGGAAAAGGACACTGTCAATAGGACAAAACGACAACCAATAGATTATGAAAAGAGCTTTACCAATCCTACATCTGATAAAGGGATAATATCCAAAATATACAAAGAACTCAAGAAGGTAGACTCCAGAGAAACAAATAATCCTATGAAAAAAAAATGGGGAACAGAGCTAAACAAAGAATTCTCAACTGAGGAAATTCGAATGACCGAGAAGCACTTAAAGAAATGTTCAACATCCTTAGGCATCAGGGAAATGCAAATCAAAACAACCCTGAGATTCCACCTCACACCAGTCAGAATGGCTAAGTTCAAAAACTCAGGTGATAGTAGATGCTGGTGAGGATGTGGAGAAAGAGGAACACTCTTCCTTTGTTGGTGGGAATGCAAGCTGGTACAACCACTCTTGAAATCAATCTGGTGGTTCCTCAGAAAATTGGACATAGCATTACCTGAGAACCCAGCTATACCACTCCTGGGCATATACCCCAAAGATACCCCACTATACCACAAGAACACTGTATCAACTAAGTTCATAGCAACTTTATTTGTAATGGCCAGAAACTGAAAACAACCTAGATATCCCTCAAATGAAGAATGAATAAAGAAAATATGGTACATCTATGCAATAGAATACTATTGAGCTAATAAAAACCAAAATATTATGAAATTTGCAAGTAAATAGATGGATCTAAAAAAAATATCATCCTGACTGAGATAACCCAAACCCAAAAAGATATCCATGGTATATACTCATTTATAAGTGGACATTAGCCATAAAGTACAGAATAACCATGCTATAATCTACAGACCCAAAGAAACTAAGTAATAAGGAGGGCACAAGGGAGAATGTTTGACCTCAGATGGGAAAATAAAATAGTCATTGGAGGTGGATGGAAGGAGGGAACTGGATGGGAGAGAGTGAGGAGGGGAAGGGGGACAGGGATCAGGTGTGGGGAGGGGCGTTTATTGCCTTGCTTGTTCTTTGACTATTTGTGTTTATTGTCTTGCTTGTTCCTTGACTATTTGCATCTTATTGTATTGCTAGTTCCTCAACCTAGAACTGACCTTAATACATGCATGTAATTAAAATTGTATAAAAGCAAAAAAGGAGGAGGAGGGATGGGATGGGGGTTAATGGTGGGGAGATGGGGAAGGGAATAACATCTGAAATGTAAATAAATAAAATATCAGAAAAAAGAATAAAAATGAATAATAAAAGTTAGATACTCTAACTTTAAAAAAAAATGACATGAGGGGCTCTGAGGTTAAGATGTCTCTGAGGCTGCTCTTCCAGAGGTCAATTCCCAGCAACCAAATGGTGGCTCACAACCATCAGTAATGAAATCTGGTGCCCTTTTCTGGCCTACAGGCATACATGCAAGCAGAACTCTGTATGCATAATAAATAAATACATCTTTTTTCAAAAAAGAAAAGAAAATTGAATCAGTGGGGATATCTCTGGGACTAGCTGGAGACCTGGGATGAGGGAGACTCTGGAGAATCTATAAGGCTGTGACCTTATCTGAGACTTCTAGCAGCAGGGGATATGGAGACTGAAGTGTCTGCCCCTGTAGACAGGCGGGACTTTCAGTTTAGAGAGAACATCAACCTACCCACAAAACCTTCAATCCAAAATTTGTTCTGACTACAAGATATACAGGGATAAAGATGGAGCAGAGACTGAGGGAATGGCCAACCAATAACTGGCTCAACTTGAGACCCGACTCATGTGAGAGAGCCAACCCTTGAACTACTACTGATACTCTGCTGTGCTTACAGGCAGGAGCCTAGACAACTGTCTCCTGAGAGGCTTCATCCAGCAGTAGATGCAAACAGATGCAGAGGTCCACAGCTAAATGCCAGACAGAGCTGAGGAAGTTTTGTGGAAGAGTGGGAGATAGAAGTGAGCTGGAGGGGGCAAGGACACCACAAGAAAACCTAGAGTCAACTAAGCTGCACCCATGGAGCTCACAGAAACTGAACCACCAACCAAAGAACATGCAGGAGCTGCACCTAGGCTCCCTACACATTTGCAGCACATGTACAGCTTGGTCTTTGTTAGTATTCTGTCTAAACTCCACCTCCACAGTTACCTGGCAACAGCCAGGTATGCTCCTCCCCACAATTACCTGGCAACAGCCAGGTAGGCCTGTCCCACCATAAAAGGGGCTGCTTGCCCCCTCCTCCCTCTCTTGATCTCTTGATCTCTTGCCTGTAGCTTCTCTGTCCCCTCCCCCCTCCCCCTTCCTTTCCCTTCTCCCTCTCTCCACATGGTCATGGCCCGCCTCTACTTCTCTTCTTCCTCTCTTCTTCCATCTTCTTCTACTTCTCTCCCTCCCCACCTTTGCCCCATCTTCTGAATATCCCCCCCCCCCAACAGCCTTGGAACAGTTTGGTCTGGTGTGGTCTGTTCTAAGCTGCGTGCAGACATCTAACACTGGTGTGCTGGTGCTGGCTGCCACAGTCGCTGACTGCTGTGACCGTGCAGGACCAACGCCATGTGGCCTGCCACTACCTCCACCACCTCCACTGCTACACCTTGTGGACTCCATCCGTCCCACCTGCCGTCACTGACCCCGTGAATTTCCACCGTGCTACAGACCAACTCCACCTGCTGCTGTGAGGCTCACAGGACTTCCACCACATGAGCTGTGCCACTGTAGCCCCCGACGTGGTGCTCTGCCACATGGGCTAGGTAGCCAGACAGGCCTACACAAACCTCACAGTTCCACCTTTCCTGATACCAGACTGTGGAAGCCCACAAACACACACCAACATATTGATTGGTAAAAAGCTTCCAATTGGTGGGAGGGACCCTATATGCCCAGATAGCACCTGGCCAGCCTTTCCTGGGCTGAGGGGTTTCAATGCCCCAGTCCATATGACTGGCCTCCTGGCTGACCTACAACTTAGGACTTTGGCTGTTGGGTGACTTCTCTCCTCAAAAGCAGTTCACAGACACCCCCCCCCAACCAAGCTCTTGCAGCAGCCAGAAAATCCTGGTACCAGGTTGAACTGCTTCCTGGTGACCTCCGGGGCCCCTAGATATTCTCATGATGACCTGATATCTAGGCTGCCTGCCTGATTTGTTACCGACTTCTCTCTCGGGACACCAATAAGAATAGTTCAATAACAGCCCTCCTGTCACCTAATAGGTGCTACATTGTCTTCAACTATACCCCCAGACACCCCACTGGGTTGTCTTCTGAAAAACCTCAAATCTCTAAAATTAACACCTGATTTAAGGCCTTCCAAACTGATACACCTCTACAATAAGATCTGGATTCGGTACCCTCTACATAATGGTTTAAAATGGCCACTTAATGTGATGCTAGACCCAATCAATTTAAAGGGTCTTCATACATACTGCCAGCAGTCTGGTAAATGGAAAGAGGTTCCCTATATCCAAGCATTCTTCTACCTTTGCTCTAATCCCTCCATGTGTTTTGCCTGTTCCCTACCCCAGGTTCTTTTAGTCATTCCCCACTGGTCAGAGTAACTATCCACATGGTCCCAGGAAAGATTTCTTAAGCTCAGAGCTAACCCTGTCCTTTCCTGACTCTCGTTCTAGGACTCCTCCCCTTGGGTGAGACACTTTCCCTTCTCCTCTTGAGACAGTTTCTCGCAGCTGAGTACTCCAAGCCGGGCCTGGATAGACTGTTCTCTCTCAGGAGCACCAGCTCCAAGCTCTAGTCCCTAGCGTGTCTCCCCCAGGGGTCAGTCTTTTGCATGTCACCTGCTAACATAGGCCTCTTCCCCTGCTCCTCCATCATTTGTGGCCAGCTGCAAACACTTAGCTCAGCTGGTTTGCCTGAAACAGTGGGTCCAGGACCCAGCTTGCTCCTCTCCCCTCTGTGTTCCTTAGCTCTGCTCTGGGTCTACTCCTTGCACCCTGCCAGGGACCCTCTCTGAGACTTGCTTCTCCACATGTGCAACCAACCACACAAAGGGTTTGGCTGCCCGTGCACAGGAGGGAGTCTCTCTCTCTCTCTCTCTCTCTCTCTCTCTCTCTCTCTCTCTCTCTCTCTCTCCCTCCCTCCCTCCCTCCCTCTCTGCCAGGAACATGGAAAGTGAGTGCTAGTGGTGCCTTCTGCCACAAGAACCGATAACATGAATATTGCTGTGATACCGGACACGTTTGCTTTTTCTTGCCCACTGCAGACTCTAGCTGCCAGAGGCACTGGGCAGTGACTTCCGGCTGCTAGTAGGAAGTCCCGCCCTGCCACCACTGTGAACCTGACCCACAGCACCTATGCCCTCAACTGCAGGCCCATAACACAACTCTGAGTCATGACCTGTGGCCCACAGCCTCAACCCGCCAGCCATATGACTGTATGCCCCTGTTGCCAGCTTTCTTATTCTGGTCCTAGCCAAATGTTTCTTTGCTAATACAAGAATGTGATTTTCTCTGCCCACACAACCTGCCAAAGTTACTTAAGACTCTTTCCTATCCTATCTTAATAGATTTTTACTACTGCTATTAAATTCTACTCAGTTACAACCAATCCTTATGGCTCTCAATCTTGTCAGAAGTCTGCTAATAGTATATTTAAGTTTATGGCTGACAGAATCCCCAAAGCTTCTAACAGTTGACCCAAGATGGTTTCAGAAGACTTGGACACCTAGAAGACACAGCCTGGATTGTATGCGATGATATAGTCCCTAACAAATGCAGTGGACAAAACTGGATGTCCTGAGTCAAATGACTTGGCTAAACCAAGGTAAGTCATTTCTCATGTTACATGTATCCATTCCACAGAGAAAAGCCCTGAGTCTTCTGTGCTTGGAAGCCAAACTGACTTTGCCCAAGCGACTTTGAAGAACATGGGAACTGTTGGCTAGTGGATTCTGTCATTTTTTAAAATAAGATATAACTGGTAGATTATTGTTTTCTCTTTCTCAGACTTCTGACTACATTGACAGCTAGGCTTTCACAGATATTATCTGTTACCTCATTACCTAAACTCAGTTGCCATCAATTAAATGCTTCATATTTCCTCTTCTTGCTATGCCACTGTCCTAATATTATCTGAGTTCCTATAAACTTGCCTACCTCTAATAAAACATTCCACTATACAATCCAACAAAGGTTCATCTTAAAGACTAATTGTGTTTTTAACTCATGCTGTTATCTCTTTTGTAAACTTATAAGCTACAGGAAACCCACTCAGATCTACCTCTCACGGACCAAATAGACTCCATCCAGATAAGTACATCTGTCTAAAGTTCCCACTTACTACCTATTCCAAAGGATGGGATCCCTCTGGGTTTCAAATGTACATCTTAGAAAGAATTTTCTTTCTCCCAAATGTACTTAATCTCATTTCCTACATCTTGTCAAGTCCAGGCACATCCAGAACAGCTCCAGAGAAGCAACATGTTCTATCCCATCATACACAGCTGCTTCTACTGGACCTGTTCCTTCTGACCCATCCGCAGATGGCTCCATAGACCCTGGACAACAGGAAAATAGCCAACTCTTCTAAGACTGGACAAACATCCCCTATACCCATTCTTCTAGGTTTTCCATAGACACATGTCACCCCCAATGCCAGCAGGAAGTAGGCAGGTATCACAATGATCCTATTCCTGCTTTTCACCTCTTTCTAATTTTTCTTTTTTAATTAAACCAAAATGGGGGAATGTTAGTATTCTATCTAAACTCCACCTTCACAGTTACCTGGCAACAGCCAGGTAGGCCTGGCCCACTATAAAAGAGGCTGCTTGCCCCCACCTCCCTCTCTTGATCTCTTGATCTCTTGTCTCTAGCTTATCTGTCCCCTCCCCCTCCTCTTCCCCCTCTCTCCACATGGTTATGGCTGGCCTCTACTTCTCTTCTTCCTCTCTTCTTCCATCTTCTTCTTCTACTTCTCTACCCCCCCCATGTTTGCCCCATCTCCTGAATAACCCTCCCCACACTGCCTTGGAACAGTTTGGTCTGGTGTGGTCTGTTCTAAGCCACGTGTAGACATCTAACAGTCTTCATGTGGGCCCCCTAACAAGTGAAGAGGGTACCTTCTCAGAATCTGTTGCCTAACACTAGATCCACTTCCCATAACTGGACTGCCTAGTTGGACCTCAGTGGGAGAGGATGCCTTTAGTCCTGCTGCAAATGGATGTCCCAGGGTAGGATGCTACCCAAGGGGGAATTCCAATTCTCTGAGGAGAAAGGAATGGGGTAGTGGGAAAGGGATTTATAAGGGTGGGACTTTGAGAAGGGAGGGGTGCTGTGATAGGGATATAAAGCAAATAAATTGATTAATTTATTAAAAATGTGTGTAGCAGCACATCCAGTCTCTACTTGTATTTCAGAGCCCATTTCTGTAAAAATTCATCATGTCTGTCACCTTGGCTAGGTCATAAACTCTTAAGCTTTTGGTCAAATACCTACCTAGATGTTTCGTGAAGGTGCATTACATTTTTATATAACTATTTAAATCATTCTATTTTTGAGTAAAGCAGAGTACTATGCATAATGTGATTCAATGAATTCAAAATCTTAAGACAATTAGATTGTGTTATCTGAAGGAGGAGGTCTATTAGACCGAAGCTGCAATAACAACTCTTCTCTGAGCCTCCACCCCAGTGGCCTGCCCTAAGGAGTCTGTGACTCTCAGCACATATATTGTCATCGCTATGTCTGTGGTGTGTGTGTGTGTGTGTGTGTGTACACACACACACACACACACACACACATGTGCACGTTTGTACAGGTGAAATAATGTTTCCTATTGCTTCTGTCTCTCTGAAAATCCCTAACTAGTACAACCTCTCGAATAAACTAATTACACCCAAAATTAATTGTTTTCACATGTGAGTCCAAGAGAACACATGTCACAGATAAATACTCTATAGCAGAAAACAATGAGGTGACTAGCTATGGCCATAATATTATTTATATCTAAGCTCAGACTACTCATTCTCTCTTAACACATATGTTGATTCAATCTTACTGCACTTTCTCACCCAATATATGCAGCCTTCCATCTCCCTCCAACAGAGTACTCAAGTGACCAGAGCTGCAAATGAAGTGTCATTCCAGGGACACAGATCTTATGATAGTCCATCTTTCCCCAGGTTACTCTTAAGCTTCTAAGCCTATCATGGCTGAGTCAAGCCTAGGTTGTACTCTACATTAACAGATTAAAGAAAAGGAGAGAATAAATACCTCTGGGCGAGATGAAACACCTCCAAATCTCTCATTCAGTTGGCTCTGGGGATAACTGGCAAAAAAAGTCACAAAACTGATCCTCTTACTCCTGAGACCCCACACATAAGCTCATTCAAATATTTGCCAAAGTGCTTACAGATGCTGCAGCCTCTCTAGTTACAATCTAATGGAGGCCATTGATTTAGGGAAGTGGATTTACAAGATAAAGTTGACTGAGATGGGAAGCTGGCTAATAGCAGCCAAACAAGCTACTGCAGGCCCTCTAGCCAAACTGGACTTCTTCAGACTATCTCCTGGGACAACACTATCTGCACTAGTCTGAGCAGCTCTTAATAGACAGTGTCTTGAACAGGGTCCGCCTTTAGTCGTAGCAAACTCAGTCCTACTCCATGCATGTTACAGTCTTGCATGGGAAACAGCTGCAGACTGGCAAGAGAGGAAGACATGGAAAGCTGCCCAGGCAGCAGGCTTAGTGGGAAACAATGAGAGCCCACAAAGCCTTTGTTCTAGTTTTATTTCTCTTGCTGTGGTAAAATACTCTGACAAAAAGCAATTTAGGGCAGAAAGGGTGTGTTCTAGCTCACTTACAGAGTATCACTGCAGAAAATCCAAGGTAGAAACCTGAAGCATATAGTCATATCACACCCAGGAGCTAAGAAAATAAATCATGCACTTTATACTCAGCTGCCTTTCTCTACTTATACAGTCCAGGCCCCAAATCAGGGAACATGCCACCCACTTTCAGGCTGAGTTTTCCCATATCAATTAAAGTAATAAGGGCAATGACCCACAAACATATGCCCACAGGCAAACATGATCCAGACAATCTCCTATTGAAACTTCCCCAGAGTCCAGGTTGTGTCAAGGTGACATTTAAAACTAACCATCATCCTTCAACAGAGGAAAGATTTGAGCTCCATCATACCCGTCTTCAATCTGCCACCTTGTTAGAAGGGCAGCAAAGATGCTACAAACTAGTACTTCCAAGTTGATTCTTTCTCCGACAAAGTCCATGCTGCTCACCAAGGTCACTTTGATAAGGCCATAACTACTGAAGGAAAAAGTCATCTAGGGATAAGGAGAACAAGCTCCTGATCCCAGTCTCACCACTTATTCTCTAGATGGCACACCTATGGTTGAGGACTAGACAAAATCAGGGTGACGGTAGAGAAATATAACCATTCTGAAGTTCAGGTTTGCTAGTCTGACAGGTCACATAGATAGGCAGAATTCTTGTACCCTTTACACATGAGGACACTGGCTACAATTCAGAGAGATCAATGCACTTGCCTAAAGCTGCACTGTTAGTCAGGGATGGAGCCTGAATTCACACTGCAAATTCCAGGTGTTTCCAGGTTTTCTCTTACATGGTCACAGACACAAGCCCACAAAGGGTCCTAGAATGATCATGCCAGGGTCATCCTTGTACATGAGCCTTGTGTACATATATGCATAAGGTCTCTCAGAGACAATGAATCATGGCCATTGGTTGAATTTGAACCTTGCCTTTCAGTAGAATTGAAAATAAAGTCACCTGAAGCTAGCATACCTGTGTAACATTAAGGCAAGAACATAACCAAAAAGAAAGAAAAAAGTGGGGCTAGCAAGATGGTTCAGTGAGTAAAGCTGCTTACTACCAAGTCTAACAACCTGAGTTTCATCCCCAAATCCTATAGTGGAAGAAGAAAACAGACTCTCAGACTCCTGCACCCTATACCAACACATTTTA
Organism: Rhabdomys pumilio; assembly: GCA_030674055.1. NCBI lineage: Eukaryota > Metazoa > Chordata > Mammalia > Rodentia > Muridae > Rhabdomys > Rhabdomys pumilio. Next base: position 4,451,244 of record JANHMN010000005.1, on the reverse strand, counting down.
CACACACACACACACACACACACACACACACACACACACACACACATCCATCTTGGAACAGAACCTTTTTCCCCCATCAATGTATTTATTTTTTTACATCCCAATCACAGCCTCCCTGATCCTAGTTCCCATTTCACATAATCCCTCCCTCCTCCCCTTCTCCTAAGCCCAACTTCAGCTCTGACGGTCCTGACTCCAAGTTCCCCCAGGGCAACTCCCAATAGCCATACATTCTCCCAGTGTCAAAAGAACATGTTTTATCAATAAGAATACTAGATAGCAAGATAGATTTGAATCAAAAATAAAGAATTGTTCTATGTAAGTATGACTCATTCAACATTTAGGGTGTGTTATATCAAGAAATTTTTGGTTGCTTGTCTAAAATTCATATTAATGAGTTATCTAACATTCAGTCAGGCAAGCTTGTTTCTTTGGTCCACATGATGGCTGGTACTTGCTGCCAATAATGGCTGACAGAGAAGACAGCATAATATCCTATTTTGCAAAAGTATAAATACGACAGGCTGCAGCAGTAACCTTTGTTTCATTTGTGGAGGTCGTTTTCACCATAGATAAAGCCTATGCCTCTGGGCTGTAAAAAGACCCAGTCTCAAAGGGGTAAACCACGTTAGCAGTTAGAAAACAACCCCAGGGGATCCAGGACCTGCGCTTAATCTATCGAATATTTTATTCACGTTAATTCATAACAGTGTCTTTAAAATCCTGGACTAGAATTCAAGAACAGTCAGTGTGTGTGACAGTCATTACTCCTTAGAGACACCCTATGCCACCAGATGGGTACCCTTCCTGTGTTCTTGGTGCCACAGCGGCCTCCAGTGGTTTCTTTAAGGAATCACATGCTGTCTCTGCTTCTGAGCTGGAGCTAAGCCCAGAAAGCCAAGGCTGAAGGCAGTGGTGCCCCTTGGCTGCTTCTGAACCTGGGTTGTGTGGCAGGTCAGAGCCATCAGAGCCAAAAGGCACCAATCCAAGTGCGCCCCTGGAAATAAAGCACTTCCCTGTTGCTGTGAAGCACAGACCAGACAGGTTCGTATTTCATCTTTCATTCCATTGTCTACCATATCTGCTGACCCAATTTTACTGATGTTCCCTTCAAAACGGACTCAGCTTTATGAATATTTTTCTAACTATCAAGCTGTGGCAATAGAAATGTCAAAAAAATTAAGTCCTTTAAGTAGGACAAGCAACTGTCCGTACAGTCTAAAATTGATTCTTAACCAACCAGTTGGCTGTACACAAATGAATCATGGGGGAGGGGGTAATTTACTGAAATTAGTAGCCCTCCCCCATCCCACCCTACTCTTGTCCCTCAGCATCGGCTTAGTAACAGTTTCGCTTCATTTCCGATAAAAGGCCATACCTCCGATCCATTATTGAAAACATTCCCGTCCCATAACCTCCTTCATTTTCATATATGTAGCTCAGGGCAAGAGGTTCTCTGCCATGGCTTCCCTTTGATTTGAAAGCAATACAAAGAAAAAAAGGAAATGAAAAATCTAGCACAGAAAGGAGAGTGCTTGATCCTTCTGCACATGTGCACGCCCTCCAGTCACATACAAAGGCAATTTTCCAAACGGGTGGTTGCCAGCCTTCCTCGTTTTCCAGGTTGATTTTCTGGCAGCTCCACAGCTTTGGGCCAACTGCTCTGCACATCATTTTAGCTAAAATCTACCCCGTGGTCATAAAGCCTAGGGCGAAAACATTGCAAAAGCTGCAGCAGTCCTTATAGGCTTCCACACAGAGGACTTGGAGGTGGGCTTCTAATAGACCTGGTAAACATGGCTCTGATAGCTGCTTCAACCTTGCCAACTATGATCTTGGTCAAGTCACTTAGCTCCTCTGGACACTAGCTCCCAATTCAGAATAGGGAGTTAAGTAGAGATATCCTCCCAACTCCCAGTTAGTAATTCTGACTATGCTGCCTTTGGTCTGCCTCAAGCACTTTAAAAACAATTCCTTTCATTCATTAATTTAGCAGACAGAAATGAATGACTACATGTGTCAGGCTCTAGGTTAAAGGTATAATGTAGGAGAATGGGTAAAAAGCGCCCCACTTAGAAACAACTCACTGCAAGGCAATATGCATTGTACTAGAGGAAAGACAGAAATCTGAATGTGTGGGCCCTGCTGAACTGGAATGGGAATTTGAGCCACCTCTTTGGAGATCACTTTGGCACTGGAGTCCACAGTTTTAAATGCATATGCTGTGTTGGAAGCTCCAATGGCTTGGTGGCTTTAGTTAATATAAAAAGAAAAGCTGTTCTATTGTGGTTGTTATTGTTTGGAGCTGTTCACTTTGCTTTGTTTAATTTTGTTTTTACTGAGTGACTCACAAAATCCCAGGAAAGGCCAATGTTTTAGACCTCAATATTGGGCAAGTACAAAAGTGGTCAGGACGCTGCCAACAATTACCATCAAAGTCACAGACACACAGACACCAAAAAAAGTATTTAGCAGCAATGTTCATTGTTGCTGCTGAACGATGGTGGTCACCATTACTACAGAGCAAGGTCACCACTGCTTCCTACTGCAACCTCAAGGTGAGCTTAGGTCACAAGTCACATACTTGCCCTCTGGTCCCCAGAACACCTCCCTCACTGGCATGTCAAACCTGTGGTCCTTGGGTCACATATACCCCAGGATAACCATGATTGTGGTCCAACATAATATCAAAAATTTACTTAAAACATAAGCTTTTGTGATATTTTAAAAATTAGATTGCATGGTTCTCTAGCATCAACTGTAGACAGCATAGTCTCATCACGATGTCAAAGGAACACGGGCATGTGGCATTTTGTGCCTGCACTCTGGCAAGTGGGTTCTGCCTCCTGCCCAACAGGACAATGTCAGTAGTTCCCCAAGTAGAGGAAAGCATTTACAAGGTTAGCTGCCAAAATATTGACTCACATCCTCCATACATGCCTTGGACCAGCTAATTACACTCTATAGGTTTATCCTTTAGAGCTAGTTTAACACAGAGGCATTCAAAGATGAACACACCGTGAAATTCTCCATGTTATAATTTACAATTGAAATGGCACTGGAGACAACCTAAAGACAACAGAAGTTTAGGGAAAAGAAGGTATCCATTATAAAGATGGACCTGTGAAGTGGATACTTCTGGTTTCCTTGGAGAGTCAGTTGTATCACATGGTGTTTTGCTGAGGCAAATGGGAAGTAACATTTGCTGAAGGGGACACAGGTAAAGAGATGTTTCACTAAGGCAGACTCATGAAAAGAACATTTCAGTAAAGACACAGGTGAAAGGCTGTTTTGCTAAATCAAGCTGGTGAAAGGACTCGTAATAAAGGAGTCTTTGCTAGTGCCATGCATGTACTGGTCTGCCTTATATGTGTTGTTGACCTCCATTTGTCAAGACTCCATAGAGACAAACACACCAAAGAACTTCTGATGATGTGCTGGCACCTTCTCACCACTTCTAAGGACTCTGGCCAATTGACAGAATGATGTCAGCTGATACAGACTCTTGTGGAATTTTGCTAAGACAGACTTATGTGCTAAGACAAGACACATAGTGAGGCAAGAAGCATAGAAGATAGGTGATATTTAGAGGGAGTATATGTTAGACTCAACAGACTGTGAGGGGCCTTGCTGGCATTTCTTGGTCTCGAGTCTTTGCTGATCTTCGCTTAGTTGAGAGAGGCACAGCCGAGAACTTCTCCTGGTGTCCCTGGTGGTCCTAATTCCTCCTTCTGACTCATGCTGATTCAACTGAGGCCTGGCTATTTCTGATAGGTCATGCCACCACTGCTGCTATCCCAACTCTACTGATCTGGTCTGCTGGTATATTACCAGTGGATCGAGCTGCTGCTGCTGACCTGTGAACTGAACTGCTAATTTTCTGACAACACACATGGGATTGTTTCAAAGAACAATTTCTAAAGAGGCCCACTTACCCCATATCCTAATAACCTTTCTTTTCCAGTACCTCTGGTAGGTAGTGGGCTAAAAGGGAGGATAACATGTTTAAGAAACTTTATTAAAAATATAGTATAAAAAATTTAAGATCACAGACCTGGAAAACAATAAATAGTACACAGATAGGCTGGCCCTCATAGCACAGACCAGGAAAACAGATACAAATGAAGAAATGAATATAGAAGCACAGTGAGCTGAGACCTATGAAGTGGGATGCAAATGTTGCAAATTACAGTCTGATTAGTCAAAAGGAAGGATTCCCTTGTAGAAGATAAAGCTGGCCCCCAATTGGAATAGATTTTAGAATATGTGGCAGGTTGGTACAGGCCAAACAAAGGGTCTGTCCCAAGGCCATATTAAAGAACTCTCCCTATTTGTCCCCACAGTAATGGCAAGTCACTGAAATATCCAGGGATGGCAAGAAGAAAGTACAAGTAGTAGAGAGACAAAAATTAGACTTCACAAAAACTCTCTTTAAAACTGCATGAACTCGACAGCACTGCTGCAAAAGTAGGGACCAGTTAGGACCACTCTGTGGCTGAAATTAAGGACCACTCAATCAGATGAAACCCATGTATGACAGTGCCAGGGAGAACAAAAACCTGAGAATGCCATGGGCTTAAGAGAGAACTAAATACCAGTGTTTGCTAAAGGAACATCCTAATAGCATTCTGCTGTACCTATAAGTCAGTGCCTTATTTGGTCATCATCAGAGAAGCTTCTCTTGCAGTAGATGGCAGCTAACACAGAGACCCATAACTGGACAATATATAGAGTCAGAGACTTTGGGACAGTCAGTCTTAAATGGGATGTCCTCCCAAAGTTCTCCCCTCAGGCAGGGCTCAAGAATCTATAAGGAAAAAGAAGCAAAGAGATTGATTACAAGAGTCAGAGGGGATGGATGACTACAAGGAAACAGTACTTTCCAGACACAACAGGCATGACACACAAATAAACTCACAGAGATTATGACAAGATATGCAAATCTGATGGCATCCCAGTGCTGAGAAGTGTTAGTGGACATAGGCTCCCTCCTTTAACTAAGAGGCTATCTGCAGTTAATACCTGCTTACAAAAGGGAAAACTAGTTTTCTCCAGTTGAATCTGACTGGGTATATTAACTACATTTAATAGTAGGCATGCCAAGGAGTAGCTGCTAAGAGAAAACAAGCTCAATGGTATTTTTTATTTCAGATTTTCAGGGTGTGTGTGTGTGTGTGTGTGTGTGTGTGTGTGTGTGTGTGTGTGCTGTGTTTTTTCTTTTTTATAAATTCTGATTTGTTTTGATTTTCTTTGTGTGCCTGAGTTTTCTTGCTTCCTAGAAAGAGGGGGAAAGAGAAGGGAGGGAGAAAGAGGGCATGTGGTTGGCTGGGTGGGAGAGGCAAGAGAGATCTGGGAGGAGTCAGAGAAGGTGAAACCATAATTAGAATATATTGTACAAAAAGGTTTTTTTCAATACAAATGTATGAAAAGAGTATGCAGCATGAGAAACCAAGGGAGGAGGAAGCAAAGAAAATCATGTAAAATAAAAATCATGCTTTAAAATTAGAATGTAGGAAATAAAAACGAGGTAGACTCTGACTCTATAATATATAACACAGAAGAAGAGTTATTTCAAGAAAACATTGGTGGGAATGTTTTTTTTTTAATTGGTTGTCCTGGGGTTTAAACTAAGGGCCTGGTGCACAAAAGACAACAGCATACACTTTGTCTTATTACCAAGTCTATTTTTTACTTTCTCAAAAATTTGAGACAGGGTTTAACTAAATTGCCCAGGCTAGCCTTGAACTGTGCAGCCTAGTTAGGTCTTAACTTTCTGATCTTCTTGCCTCAGCCTCACAAATCACTGGGATTCCCTTTGCCCTTGTACATTTTCTCAAATTTTCTACCACCAAGTATTTTTCATAAGTAAGAAATATATTATTATTTCTTTTTAAAAATTAAATGGTATAACTCATTTTCTATAAGAGAGAAAACCTGGATGGGAGAGGGCATCCAGAAAACTACCACTAGAAAAAAACTGTAATTTTTATTTGTATTGGAACTATTTTGCTCTCTTTAAAGATATTTTCAAGGCTATATGAGAAGTTACCCTCACTTTATATAGTTAAACATGTTAGTTTAATAATTAATATTCATCCAATCAAAATTCTAAAAGACTGAAGTCTCAGTAGTTAATTCTCTGTGGAATAACAGCCTGAGTTAGTTACTTAATGAAGAAAATTGTACAGTAATGAGACAGATAGTCACATGTTGTGGGACTCTGATCAGTTCTTGTAATCTCTGGCCTTTATTTCCTAGGTAGTGGCTACAACAAACAAAATGTCTCTGACTATTTAAAAATGTCTGCAGACAATAAATACCACTTGCTTTCCTATTTGTGAATCATAGATCCAAACCTTTAGTATGAACATGTGACCTGGAGCAAGTGCAGATACCTGAAAGGTAAAGAGGGGTACCCCGAAGTAGCTCTAAGAGGGGAAGAGCAGAAGACAGAGGCTATGGGGGAATGGGAGTTGGAGAGTTTCTTTGCAAGGGGGGGAGAAAGGGGAAGAAGGATATCCAAAAAACTCATAAAGAAGCCATATTAACTTTTGTTTACTTACTATTTTACATAAGCATACATGTGTGTATAAATTTAGCATACACATACATGTTCTAAATAAAGTCACATCACTTAGGGTGACAATGCTCCCCTTCCAAAGCCATAAACTAACAAAACACCAGTGTGGGGCATATGAAACCTCCTTTTGAGTTTCTGGTCAGAGGAGTCCAAGCAATTCACCAAAACCCAACAAAAAATAGTAGAAATTGAAGATAAGGCATTATACTATTTTAGATACCACACACTTTGGACACAGAACTTGGAGGAATTGAGCTGTAATTTACCTGGAAACCTTTTCCCCAATGTCTGATGAGTTCTCATAGCACTGAAAGGAACTACACAAGCTGCCAATAGATGAAAGCAATCAGCAGTCCTACCCAATTATAACACCTAGGAATCACAACGGAAACCAGAACAGCAAGAGATTCTGTTAGGTACAATACTGGCATCTATATCCCAAGGGTAAACAATAGTCAAATAGTTGGATTTACAGCTCACTCAACAGGAGGGAATTCATGGCTAACATGGGAAACTCAGCCCACTGTCTAAGGCTGGTGAGGTCAAGGAACCTAGAGAAGAACCTACCATTGTCACTTTCCTAGACTAGTATAATAATTAACAGTATTCTAAAATGTATCTTTATACCTACAGGAAAGTATAGCTCTCACCCCTCATCAAAGAAGCTTCTTTTTGCAACAGATGGAAAGCATTCTAGAAAGCCACTGACTGTTGTTGTCAACACTACTGATACATATATAACACAACCCATACACTTAAAGTTCACAGAATAGGGGATGGAAAGTGTACGAGCCAAGATCCTGGGACATCTGCTATAAAGTCAGTGTCTTTTAAATACAACAGGGAAGCTGCATCCATAGAATCACCACAGTATGGTTGCCTAAACAAGACTTCAAATTGGCAATACCAATTGGCATGAATAGAAGATCATAAGGCCCAATGTCTAAATGAAGATCTACAGGCCATTAATGACTGCTAAGAAAGAATCTGTCTGCTCCTAGGAGGATAAACCTGAGAGGTGAGCCAATTCCAAGTGGTTAGCTGTAAACAGTCACATGTGAGCAACACTAAATGAACTCCACAGTTGTACTGTGTTGTGTGTGTGTGTGTGTGTGTGTGTGTGTGTGTCTGTGTGTGTGTGTGTCTGTGTGTGTATGTGCATTAACAATAATAAAGAATAAGAAACCATGAATTTAAGGAGTAGGGGTAAACATGAGAGGAAGGGGAAATTATGTAAATATAGTAATTATATAGAAAATTCCCTAAAGTAAATTAAGTATATTTTTAAAAGACAGAAAAATATCCCCTCATGTTCAAATGTGGTCCAAGAATGGAGTCCTGTAGGGAGATTTCAGAGTGCTGTGAAAATGCCAAGAAACCAAGACAACAGCATTGTGACCTGGATTTCTTCAAAAACATGGAATTGTTCTTGGATTATGCTTTTGTGCCTATCCCCAGGTGTTGCAGATAGGAGTGAGTTTATTTCAGATTATTTATTAAAACTGGCTATTGTTATTTGTTTATGTAACTCTATGGGAAAATCATGTTTTTGCAATGTACAGCTTGTTTACCATATGTGGCTTCCCTTAAGAATGGCCACTTTAGTCATGCGATTCTTCCTAACCCTCAAAGTATAGTCTGATCAGCTAGAGGACAAAAGAAGGTAACAAGGGTAGACAACTAGCATGCTTTCTGTCATACACAAAATCTAAAACACACAGGGGGAAGACGGGAGGGGGAAAGAGGGGTAAGAGGAGAGAGGGAGGGAAGAGGAAAGAAGGAGAGGAGAGAAAAGAGGAGAGGAGGGGAGAGGGGAG
>JANHMN010000005.1:4405823-4442447 GCA_030674055.1 Rhabdomys pumilio | reverse complement strand
AGGGGGAGGGGAGGGGGAGGGGAGGGGAGGGGAGAAGAGGAGAGGAGTTTGCTTCTTGGTTGATGTGATGAACATCGATCAAAAACAACTTGGGGAAGTGTGGTGGTTTGAATAGGTTTGGCTCCATACTGTCATGTCATGTGACTGACTGGATGTTTGGCCCATGACTGGCACTATTAGGAGGTGTGGCCTTGGTGGAATAGATGTGGGAGTGGGCTGTGTGGTCTCCTATGCATAAACGCTGCCCAGTGTGGAATCAAAGCCTCCTTCTGGTTGCCTGTAGATTAAGATGTAGCACTCTCAGCTCCTTCTCGAGCACTATGTCTGCCTGCATGCTGCCATGTGTTGGGAACCGACTTGTAGCAGAAAGCAGCTATCAGCTTTGCAGCCATCTTGAGCCATATACCCTGACATGAGACTTGGTTTTCAACAGCCTACAACAGCTGAGCACACTCTGACAAATATCTTGTTTATCCCACATATCTTGTTTTGCTGTTTAGTGCCCACAGCTGCAAGGTGCATGTGGTATCCACATGCCTGCAAGGCACGTGGCAAAAGTGTATAAATACCCCGGACTTCCCTTCAAAAGAGAGACAATAAGGGAGACAATAAACGAGACTTGAGACTTGATCAGACCCTCTGTCTTGTCTCCATTCTTCAAGTCTCTTCCCCTTCTTCCCTCCACTCTCTCTCTCTTGCTAGACCCTGACCCTCGGACTGGAGCAGCAGAGCAGTCCGGGACATTTTGGCCCCCAAGCCAGGCAGAGTACGGGTCTCAACAGCCATGGTGATAATGGACTGAACCTTTGAAACTGTAAGCCAGCCCCAACAAAATGTTTTCTTTTATTACCTTGGTCATAGTGTCTCTTCACAGCAATAAAACTGTAACTAAGACAGTGAAGATAGAATTGATGTAACTTACAGATTATAGTCCAACGTCAACGGAAACCAGGACAAGAGTTCAAGGCAGGAACTAAAGCAGAGACTATGGATAAACACTGCTTGCTCCCCATGGCTTGCTCAACTATCTTCTTATACAAGCTAACTTGCTGCCCACACTAGGCTGGGCCCTCCTCTATCAGCAATCAAGAAAATGTTCCCACAGACATTCTCACTGGCCAATCTAATGAAGGTAATTACTCAAATGAAGTTCCCTCTTGGAGAGTATGTCTAAGTCCACAAAAACTATGACAGGGGGTATTTATCCAGAGGAAGGAGACCAACAAGAGGGTGAAAGACAAAGGAGGAAAATATGGAAGCAAATGTGAGCAAAACACAATTACATATAGGTAGAAAATGGAAATCAAACACACCATTTTATACACTAATAAAATTAAGCAACCAAAAAGGCAGTACCACACAGGTAAGAATGGGTTAGGGACCTGGAGAGAACTAACACAGGCAGTGGTATTAAGATTCAGTCAATAGTGTCATTCATTTTAAGGAAGCAATAAGAGGCCCTGTCCCAAGAACTGTACACACAATAACAATGACAAATTGAGCATGGTTTATTCATATGAAAATTCAGGCTGCTCTTAACACAAACACAAGGGTATGTTTTTTAATAGTGTGAAAGGGATGAATTCATGAAACCTGTTAAGTAAGCAATGAGTTTTGAATAAAAATAACCCACAAAGTATTCCTTCCAAAACATACCTCAACAAAGGACAATAAGTCAGAGCAAGAGTTTGTAAATGCCAACATAGACCTGTCCCAAAGCTTCTTACCCACATAAATCATAGTTTCTAGAATTTAGAGAAGGAAAATCAGAGTGGCTAATCCCAGGCTCATCTTAACACTTGCTTCCTTAGCATATGATAATATTCCACTAGATATTAGCAGTGAGACTCCTAAATGGGCCCTGCCACAGTGGCCAGTACCTAATTCCTGAGTTTAGTCTCAATGATGCCCTATCTACACCCAACCTTAACTATCTTCATTTCCTCTAATCTGGACTTTTTTCCCATCAGAGGACAAGGAAAAACTTTGCCTATAATCCAGAATCTAAAATAGCATCTTTTACAGGCATGGTAATCTCAGCAATCAGGGTTGCTGAGCCAACAAGATTGTCACAAATATGAGGCCAGTCTGGGCTACAAAGTAAGACCTGTCTCATAACTCAAAACTCAGTCATCCTTTTCTTGTATTATGAATAAAAGTAGTTTCAGGCATGATTTGAAGTTACAACTAGAAAACTCTGAACCCCAACCCCAAAAAAAGTCTTGGCAGTGGCTTCCTAGTCACATCAGACTGGCATGTATTTTTATCAAAAACCCAAGCAAATACAAATCGAACATTCCACGTGAGTATTCATCCCATGTGCAGTCACCAAAAATAGAGAAGACTGAAGGAGCTGAAACGGTTGGTGGCCCCACGAGGAGAGCAACAAAGACACTTCTATCATCCTACAGTGTAGAGGGATACTGAAGACATTATAAGGACTACAATAATCTGGTCACAAAAGGACCCAACTCTATGTCTACACATATATAGTACCTAAAGTAGTCAAATCCATAGAAACAGTGAATATCATGGTAGTTGATAGAAGCTGGAAAACCAGGAAATGGAGTTACTATTTAATGGAATAGAGTCAGTTTTGCAAGAACAAAGTTTTCTGGATGTATAGTAGTAGCTGAAGCATAACAACATAATCTTATTCTATGATACAGAAATACATCATTAAAAACAGTAAAGATAGAACAGTCTGGTGGTAAATGCCTTTAATCCCAGTGTTCGGGAGGCAGAGGGAGGATCTTCGTGAGTTCTAGACCATCCTGGTCTACATGAGTTCCAGGCCAGCCAAGACTGCACAGTTAGATTATCTCAAAAAAAAGTAGTTAAGATGGTAAATTTTATGACTTATATTTTATTATTTTTTAAATACATAATAAAATTGGAGAATTTTTGTCAAAAATAGACTGGTGTGGGGAAGGTGGTAGCTGTAACTATTAATCAATACCTGCCAAATACCATGAAAACAAACTATGCTAAAGCCTGAGGGTAGCATGCTTCTGAAGCAGTTGCTTAGGTTGTACAGATCCTCTGGTTTGATCTCCAGTTCTGGAAAACAAAATATCCTGTTATTTAAGCTGTGACAGCACACATCTCTGAAGGTAGGAGTATACTGAGCTTGAGGCCAGCCTAGGCAATATAATAAAGCCCTGTCTACAAAAATAATTACACTAGATCACAATTAAGACTGGTAGACTCCAGCTATGAAAAGAAAAAGAGAGTAGAAATACACAAAGATGTCAACATTAGCTATATTCTGAAGCGTATGATTTTTAGTGTTGCCACATTGATAAAATACAAAATCGCTTTGGAGATGGACTTCTGGGCATGCCTGTAAGGGGTTATCTTCATTACATTAACTGATGTGGAGAAAATCCATGTGAATTGTGAGCAGGACCATTCTGTCTGAGGATCTTGGATTGTACATGTACAAAACAAGCAGAGCCCTAGCCCATATATGCTCATTACTCTCTTCTGACTATTGTGGAATATGATCAAGGGTTCCAAGATCCTTGTCTTAGTTTGGGTTTTATTGCTGTGAAGAGATAGCATGACCAAGGCAAATCTTATACAGGAAAACATTTCTTCTGGGACTGGCTTACACTTCAGAGGTTTAGTTCATTATCATCAAATAGGGTGCATGGCAGCACACGCAGGTAGACATGGTGTTAGGAGGAGGTAGTTGAGAGGTCTATATCTGGATTAGCAGATAACAAGAAGAGAAAGACACTGGGCTTTGCTTGAGAATCTAAAACTTCAAAGCCCACCCCCAGTGACACACTTCCTCCAACAAGGTCACACCTCCTAATAGTGCCACTCCCTTTAAGCCTATGTGGCCATTTTCATTCAAACCACCACATTCCACACCTTGGCATGCACAGGCTTATAGCCATATCATAATGCAGAAATGCATTCAGTCTGACTTCAAAAGTCCCCATAGTCTATACTCATATTAAAGTCTAAGTCTCTTTGCAAACTATTGACTTTAACCCCTATAAAATCAAAATCAAAAGGCAGATCACATATTTTCAACATATACGCATAAGATATACATTACTGTGGCAGAAATTTCCTGCCTAATCTATTTGCAGCAGGAGGCCTATGACTGGGCAGAGGAAGTCAGGGAAACATGAGGAGAGTGAGGAAGGCAAAATGGCTTTGGACATGGACCCGCATGGCAACAAGTAAATTGATAGATATGAAATCTCAAGGTTAAGAATGTTGAGATAACCTTCTAAATTGTGTGGGCATCTTGTGATTTGGGTATTTACTGATATACAAATCCATTGGTTAACTTTAAGCATCTAGAGTTTTGATTTACTTGGTTGTTGGGTGGTGTGGTGGCTGACCATGGGGTGGCCGACCATTGTGTGGGGTTACCATGGCCTCACCAGAGAGCCTGCCGAGATGAGAACACCCGGTTGGGCCAAGGTAGCCCACCAGTAATGCTCAATTCTGTCAATATGGTGCCAGAACTGGGAGCTGACTTAGAGCTGGCAGTCAAGCGGTCACCATACCTCCGGCTACACATGACCATTCCAAAGGGAGAAAAGGGAGCATAGTGAGGAAATACTGGACCAAAGTAAGACTGAAACCCAGCTGGGCAAACTCCAAACCCTGTATCTCCATGAGTGATGCCAAAGTGTTCTTCAGATCTCCAACTCCTTTCAGCTTTTTGGACTGTAACAAACTTCTTTCTCCTGGATGGACTAGTTCCACACCTTGTTAGCAGCTTGCCTCAGCAGGTATCCCACACAGCTCTGACATCCCCAACATTTTGTGATCTCCAGTGCCATCCAGACTTCACCTTCACAGCTTCACACAATGTCCTCTGTGTCTCCACAGAGACACACCTGACACACACCTGGACTCTGCAGCTTTCCTAACTGTGGAGGGAAATTCCATAGCCTCTTTCTTGTATCCTTGACTCTAAAACCAGAACTACTTGGCCAAAGCTACAAAGGTCTTTTGTTTGCTGGGGTTGAACTTAGCCCTCTTGTTTAATTACATTGGCATCAGCTGTTTGTTGTTGATGGTTTCCTTCATGTCTAAGATTGGCTCTCCTGAAATTTGATCTGTAGACCAGACTGGCATGAGATCTGCCTGTCTCTGGAATGCTCTGATTAAAGGTGTGCAGGCCTGGACCTAAACTTTTAATTCTTTTTCACAAGTAGGAAGCTTAGCTGGGTAGGATCTTGCCCTGAGGTTGCCACGCCCTTTATCCCATATAATATCAGGCTTTTCTTTAATCTGTTTATCTCCTTTCACATGGGACTTAGCTTTATTCCACTTCCTGGTGCTACTTTTCTCCTCAAATTGTACATTTTGTATTCTTCCTTGCTGCTCAGCTTGCTTCTTTTCATTATAAATCTACCTCAGAGTAAACACTAACAAGCACACAACAGAATCAATACTAGGCTGTTTTGGTATTTCCTCTGCCAACTTAATTAATCCAAAACTATTCAATTTAGCCTAAAACAGACTTTTTGTACAAGGGCAAAAAGCAGTCACATTCTTAGCCAAAATATTACAAGAAAAGTCTTTAGGCCACATACAAATATTCTCCTCCCCTGAAACCTCTTGAGCCAGGGATCACACAGTTCAAATCACTCAGCACCACTGTCTTCCATGCTCCTACTAGTATGACCCATTAAGCCCACATTCCTCTAAACAAAAGCATGGTTAGGCCTATCACAGCAGTGCCCCAGTCCCTGGTACAAACTTCTTAGAATTTTATTAACTGTGATAGACACCATAACCATGGCAACTCCTATAAAGGCAATCATTTGATTGTGGCTGTGTTACATAGTACATTATTGTCATGGTGGGAAACATAGCAGCACATAGGCAGACAAGGTACTGCTGAGTTCTATATCCTGATAAGCATGCAGCAGGAAGAGAGAAATACACTAGGCCTGGCTTGAGTACTCAAAACTTCAAAGCTCACCCCCACTAACACAATTCCTCTAACAAGGCCAATGGTGCCACTCCCTATTCGTTTAATGGGCCATTTTCATTCAAACCACCACATTCCTGATACCTTGTCTTGCAACTCAAGATGGACTGGGAACTAAAAGAAGCCTTCTTCCCTTTGGTTACTTTTGTCTATGTGTGTTGTCACAACTACAAAAGAAATGAAGGGAACTGGAGAGGTGGCTCACCAGTTAGTAGCAATGATTGCACTTCTAGAAGAGTTGGGTTCAATTCCCAGCACCTATATTGCAACTAATGACATCTAGAACTGCAGTTCCAGGAGAGTCAACTCTTTGTTCTGGCCTCCAACAGTATCAGACACACACAGACAAAACACAGTCATCATTTTTTTTTACATTTTTAACATTTCATACAATAAGCATACATTACTCTTATAATTAGGTGGAAACACATTAAGAACCCCCAAAATTTCAAAGGAAAATGAGTATTTATTCAGGTCGCAAATGGAGTTGTTCTATGCTTAGAAAAAATATACAGAAAAAACTGTCACACAGGAAAAGAGCAATTTACTTTATTACATCAAAAGGTAAGATCCATAACATGACCACACAAAGTCACACAACTGGAAATGCAACTACTCAACTATTATACAGAGAGAATAATGGTTCATGTCATTAATCAGCAAAGAATCAGATGTCAAAGCAGAATACAACTTTCACCTATTATTATAGGACTACAGACTTTCCTTTTTGGTATTATTGTCTTTTGAATTTCTTTTCTAAGATTAATATGCTATCATAGCAAGAGTGAAGAAAAAAACGAAGCTGTTTTTGATGACTCGGCACTGAGAAACTAGCCTATGGGAATAGTTTGAAATACATAAAAACACTGCATTCACAAAATTGATCACAGCATCATTTGTAATACTGAAAATTTGGAAATAACATAAATTTCTAACAACTAAAAGGTTGAGAAAATTATAATAAATCTATGTAATAACATATATTACCAGCAATATAAAATACATGCAAAAATCACTAGTAACCATACAAAATGTTTAGAGAGGAAGTTAAATGCAGACGTTGTATTATAAACAGAATAGAGGATCAGGAAATTTAAAACATTCATACCCACAAAAGGATAAGATATGGCAATCTTAGAATAAAGCACTCCGACATTTTCTTGCCTTTTAAATGCATTTCTGCTTTCCTTGTATAATTAAACATATCAAACTCCTAATGAGGAAAAAATGCCTTTTAAAAGGTAAAGCAAATACCAGATTTTCAAGAAGTGTTCATTTCTCCCCATAATACAGTCTAGAGAGTCCTGACAGCCTCAGCCTCTAAGCAGGTGGGTAGGGAAGCCAGGCTATGAAGAATGGCCATGAAGGGGTTGGAGCAAAGAAGAGGGGACAAAGGCTTGAAGGACCAGGAAGGTAAGGACTGGCAAGGAGAGTCAACCAAGGGAAGGGGTATTGTGGAGCCAGGGAAGACTCTGACTGCTCAGTGAAGGTCTTTCTAGACCCTTAGTAGGCACTGATGGTGTTCTTAAAGGGCAGGGGTCAAGAGGGATTTTAGGAAGACACGTGGATTCTTCAAGGAACAGGGGAGGAAAAAGGAGGGGAGGTAAATTTCTTGGGAAGGAAAGAAAAGGGCAGAAGCAATGGTGATGAGAGTGGAAGGAAGAAGCTGATGGCCATAGCAAACTCCCTACTCTATGCCTAAACCAAATATAGTTTGCTCATTGTGGGCAAATGCAGGACAGTAGGAACCTGCCAATCAGGATGAACACATCAAGCTTGAATCCAGGGTATCTCTGTCCAGTCTGCTATGATGGGAAGGTTCTAAGTGTGAATCATAACATACCAGAAATCTTTTAAAATGTCATTGTGTCACCAAATTTAAATAGCCACATATGCCTTGTGGCTACCACTGCGCTTCTAACTTCACTGGAAGCAGAATTCAGAGGGGTTTAACACTAAAACTGTTCTTTGGGAGATTAAAAAAAAATGAAGTATATATACTATGGTCAACCAGGAACAATAAATAGATGTAAAATAAAAAGTCGTGTCAAAATCTGTCCCTCTAACTATGAAGTAGGAGATGAAGCTAAACAAAATGAAAACATGCTATGAGGCGTTTCTAAACTAAATTATAAAAATGACACTGAGTGGACATCATGAGAGCAACATGGAAAGATGGGAGCAAAGCATCTGCAAAAGCCAATTTCTGGACAACAGACAAATCTGGGGATCAAAAAAGATGAATGGGACTATCAATCCCAAACTAGCAATACAAACTGCTGTTGCCAAGACAGTTAATTAATGGACTATCCACCACTCTACTATAAGGCCAACTGGTAAAAACAACTATCTGTCTTTGAAACTTCAAAGTAGTATCTTGACTTCTTGGTTATAATTCAATACATTATTATAGTAATTAATCTAATAGCTATTTGCTATATTTTTGTTTTAAAAACATTTACCTTGAGACACTGAGGCATTTTTAAGAAAATTATTGAAATTACTCATTTAAATACAAACCAAATACATAGACTGTTTATTTAAAAAGCTGTTGACTTCTGGTAATTGTGCAGTTTTCACCATGTTAGAGTGACTGTAATAAAATAACCTTATCATTACTACATGCCATTTCAGTTACTTTCATACTTAGGAAATACAGAACTACATTCTTAAAATTACTTATACCCTATTAGTGGAAAGTTTCCACAAGCCTCAAGATAATTTACATTTCATAAACATGTTTTCTTTAGCAAAAAGTAGATTACCTCCTGCCTCCAGGACACATGGATATCTGCAATTCTCTAAATAGGAATATGAATACAATTTTGAATAATTCAAATCATGGGACTAGTTCCATTTTAAATACTTTCATTGTAAATAACAGAAGTTTTAACAGACAGACACTGAGTTCAAGAGCTGTAATATTTACTAACAAATTGTT
This sequence comes from Rhabdomys pumilio, assembly GCA_030674055.1. NCBI lineage: Eukaryota > Metazoa > Chordata > Mammalia > Rodentia > Muridae > Rhabdomys > Rhabdomys pumilio. The sequence goes on along the minus strand of JANHMN010000005.1, from coordinate 4,433,538 downwards.
ATTTGGGCCAGAGAGTACTGAAACAGTTAAGTGAATTTTCTACCTTTCACTATACTTTACTAAGCAGTATGTATTATGTAATGACCATCACACCGGTATTTTACCTTGGATTCTAAAATCTGTAGTCTTAGAAAGTAAGTAATAATTCTAGAAGCAACTTGAATTTCACACTTGAGAAAGAAATGAATCCCATGTTAACATGCTTGACACACTGGGCTACTTAAGACGTGGTTACTATCTGAAGTGCACTAAATTCAACAGACAAATGATTTCTTGAGTACAATATTATGTCTGGCTAGCATGGTCTTTAGATATAGAGATATGATTACACTTTAGCTCACTTTGTAGTTGTGTAGTAACAAAGCTTAGCACAAATCCAATGGCGAATTCTAAGAAGGACTACATGAAAAGGCCTACCACTTACTCCCAGGCCAGTTTGCTGATGGATGTTTTCATTGTTTCCCACTTAGGTTATGTCTAATACAATGGGAGGAAAAGATAACCATGTCTCATGCCTCCTTTCACCATCCAGAAGGGAAAGGGGACACATATATGCCCTCTGAGGCTGGCAGAACTCAAGGTCTCAGTGAGCGGGGAAGACCTCCATGTTGGGAGTCATTATATACATTGTGATCCTGCAGTGGGTCAGAATCAACAAAATAGAGTTCCCCAGCATGGATATCAGAAAAGTTAGCTAGAAATTCACTAGGATTGAAGCCAACCCACACAGTATACCTATAGTCTATGGTACGTATGGAGTATCCCATGACCTTAATATCTTTTAAGCTTGGCTTGTCAGAATTCCACTGAGGGAAATCTGCAGGTCGCGGGTACTGACTATAGGCAATCAACTCCCGGGGATTACCAAACAAGAATGGATCCTCTTCCAAGTCATGGAGCTGCAAATGCTTCTGTAGATTCTGGCCTTCTCTGCACAGCTCAACATGAAAAGAAGGGATTGGGCACCGAGGAGGAACTGGCAGCCCTGCAAGTCCAGCAAGCGTGGGGAAGAGAGATACAAGTTCTACGAGGTCCTCGGTGTGCCTGCCTGAAACAGGAAGCGGCACAGTTGCATGTCGTATACTACAGAAGCCAGAAAAAGCAGAAGCCTGTCTGAGCAGTGCCTGTTCCCCAGCTCATCTTCATACACAACATGCATTTGTTTATAAAAGTAGCTTAGAAGAGCTACTCCAGGACTTTACTCTTCACTATGACACCCATCCAACGGACTAGCAGGAAGCAAAATTACAATGTTTCTGGCCAGCTAGAAGCATTTTTAAACTACTTAAATTTTAGAGCCAAATACTTGTTTCATACACATGTAATCAATTAAAGCTCTACCCACTGTGTAAAAGTCCGTTGAAGATTACTCATTTCTAAGTGTTTGTACTTGATCCATATTTTACTTGTAACGTGGTAAAATACACAAAACATTAACTTTACAACCTTAACCACGTTTTAGTGGCAATACATGCATTCATATTGTATCATCATCGTCATCACTTCTACAACTCCTTGTACAGCTCTGTCCCCATTGCCTCAGAACATCACCATCACCAAACCAAATGGGAGTCATTTTTCTACTACCATCAACTGGTAATACTCATTCTACTTCCTAGCACTATGGATTTGACTACTAGAGATAGCTCATGTGAATGCTCTCACATAGTATTTGATCCTATGTGCCTCTGTGGTTCATTTGCACTTAACATAATGTCCTCAAGGTTCATGTATTCTATAGCATACACTAGAATTTCCTTCCTTTTTAAGGACGGATAATATTCTACTATATGTGTATAACACATTGTATATGTTGATATGGATTTTTCAGCAATGCAGGTGCTTCTGAGTAAATCGGTGCTCCTGTGAGTAGCCCCTGACTCGAAGTTCTGTTAGCAGCTCCAATAAAACTCACTAATTGACTAAGTTGGACTTGGGTATAATTGTTCCTTTGGTGTGTCATGGGTTCTCTTTCTTGGGGGAGTAGATGTGTGTGCATGTGTGAGTTGCATATCCATAGGAAAAGTCTCTCATACAAAAAAACATCACTATGAAAGTAGAAAACCGCATGTGTACATCACTGAAAAAAAGTGTTTACACTCAGTCTAGTCAAGAAGACTTAAGACTTTGGGACACTGGCACAGAAACACTACTCTGGATATTTGTCAAGAGGAATCACAGATACGAGGAGGCAATTGGGTCATGTAAGGCCTTGATGTTCATTGTGAAGACATTTACTCGGTGTGATGGGAGCATAGGAGGCTCCTGAGTAGGGCTGTAATTGGAGGTTTTATATTCCATTTTGACTTTCATCTTTGCAGTGCTAGGGATAGAAGCAAGGGCTTCAGTCCATTCTAGACACAAACTCCACCACTGAGATATATCCCTATTTCTGCTTTGAGTTTGAAAATGGTTACTTGCAATATTATGAGAAAGAAGACTCTAGAGAACCAAGGGCACAAGCAAGGAGACTTCAGAAACTTGCTACAGCAGAAGGCTGGTGGCAGTGAAACTGAGAATGGGCAGAGACAGATTCTGAATGGAGAGGACCATGCTTGCTGCTAGACTGCATAGCACATTTGAAATAAAGAAAAAAAAAAAAAAACATGAGTTGAAAAGATTCTGAACATTCTTTTTTCAGTACCAGGAATTGAACCTAGGCACTGAATTGGTATCCAATGCATACCTAGAAATTGAAATGGCATGCTAGACAAACACTGTACCACTGAACTACACCCTGAGCATGCAGTTTTGTTTTGGTCTGCTTGGGGGGAGTGGTGGTTTCGGTTTTATTTTTAGGTGAGTTCTCAGTAAATTGCAGAGGCTGGCCTCACTTTGTATCTCAGACATGTTTTAAGCATGTGATTTTCATACCTCAGCCTCTGAGCAGCCATTATTACAAGTCTCTGTCTACAGATATTTTTTGGTTGGTTTGTTGATTGATTGGCTGGTTGGTTTTTTGGTTTTTTGGGTTTTGGGATTTTTTTGGTTTGGAGACCTATGTGACAATCGCCATTTCTAAGGAAAAGAATGTGTAAAGTACAGATGAAGGTGACACAGTATGAGTTTAGCTCTAGGCACATCAGACTGACTACCCAAGTGGGGCAAACTGTTTGAAATACAATTTGAGGTTCAGAGAAAAGACGAAGACTAGAGATTACATTTGGAAAACACTGAATGACACTACAATACAGGGATTTCTAATTTAATAAGTGTCTTCCAACAAGTTTCAAAAAGGACTCTTACTTACCAGATTTGTCCCAACAATAAATAATTAAATATGCCTTGAAAGTGTTTAACTTTTCTCTTGGTGTTTAGAAAGAAACATAGAGCATGCAACATGTGTAAAAAAAGAAAGAAAACAAAAATCCAAAAAGCTGGATGATATAAGGCAACTCAAAACTCTGGAAAGGTCAGAATGATGATCTAAACCTGATATCAATTTACACAGCAGTGATTATAAAATGCAAGTCTCAGGTGGTAAAGATGGAGTCTGGGGCCAGCCAGTCCTGAAAGGGGGCAAACTGATATAGTACAGTTCACAGAAAAGCACTCTACAACAAACAGCAGATAAAGTCAGAATACAACTCTTGAGAACCTACACCAGCCACCTCACACAAGCAGGAAGAGTACGTTTTGAAAGCATGTAGAAATCAAAGTAAATGCCCTTCACTGCTGCAGAGTACAAAGCAAATTAACTGAACTTGTTTTAGTAGGTCAATGGGCTCCAAAATTGAAAATACTCCCCTAAAACTGCAAAGTCTCCACCCAAATCAGGAGATATAAAACATGCACACAAGTGAAATATTCCACTTGTGTGTTAGGGAGACTTTGTCCCAGCAGTCTATAGCCACTTCCTCTAATGTCTGACATGCTGCTGTCACTTCTAAACAGCCCTCCCACCTCTGGAATGTCATATGCTCTTTTAGACCCCTAGAGTACCCAAGAGGCCCCATATACAGTGGCCATTCCTGTCAGCTCTGTTTCTGTCATGTATTCCCAACATAGAGCATGGGAGATGCTAAGAAATATATGCATAAAAAAACAGTATTAAGAATGAATTCGAACACAGCACAAAGAGGAATAGCTTGTTGTCTGATAAGGTAGTTCACATATAAAGCAAAGGTACTCTCATTGTTAGGCATTATTACTGCTGTCTGTTTATACCTGCATCCATCAATTCTGAGGAAGTATCAAAAGGGTCCTGGTAAGGAAAAAGCTTCTCGCCTGCTGCAGGAAGTGGGGCTGTCCTTCCAGGAACATAGAACATCAGGGGTACACGGGTAGTGACATCAAAGTTGCTGTATTTGGCCCATTCACCGTGTTCACCTAGGGCCCATCCTGGGCCATCAAAAAGCATATAATATAAAAAAATGAGTAATTATATTATGCTTTGCTTACTTTAGATGCCATTCCATTCCTCAGTGTAAAGACCAGAGGACACTAAACCTCATAACTTAAGGAAATCCCTCTAGAACTGTAAAACGTGACTCACATAAATGCTGCTTTATTCAAAGGCAGACAACTGTTCATAAAGAAACTTTCAAAAGGGAGAACCTTAAATTCTTAAACTATAGTTTTGAAAAAAAAACTTTACTTTTTAAAAGTAATAAATTCACACACACTGAATTTTATGTTTCAAGACGCTCCCAATAAACATGCTACCTCTGCCAAGGCAGGAACCTGTCCATACTTTAGTGCCTATTGGGCACATGCTCTACCACTCAGCTGCACTGAGCAACTCTTCCTGGATGATAGAAACCTGGAAGGCAGCTATTCCACTACTGTGCCCTCTATCAGGGGCTTCAGGTTCCTTTGTTTATTTCTTCAAGATTTATTTATTTATTTATTTATTTAATGTATGTGAGTACAGTGTAGCTGTCTTTAGACATATGAGAAGAGGGCATCAGTCTCATTACATATAGTTGTGAGCTACCATGTGGTTGCTGGGAATTGAACTCAGGACTCCTAGAAGAGCAGTCAACACTCTTAACCAATGAGCCATCTCTCCAGTCCCTGGGCTACAGGTTCTTAATACCAAGGATATCTTGATTTTTTTTATTATTTATTTTATATACATTGGTGATTTGCCTGCATGTGTGTCTTTGTGAGGGTATAGAATCCCCTGGAAATAGAGCTATAGACAGTTATGAGACAGCCATGTGGGTGTTAGAAATTGAACCCAGGTCCTCTGGAAGAACAGCTACTGCTCTTAAACACTGAGCCATTTCTCCAGCCTCTATCTTGATCTTTTACAAGACTTATCACATACATTCATATGTGAAGACAAAAAGATAATAATACAAATTTTCAGCTCCAAGCAAGTAAAAGAAATCCTTAGCATTCATTTAAAGGCCCCAGTCTAAAAGATAGCGTGAATACTACAAGTTGGGAATCCTCAACCTGCTTATATATGAGCATACTTTAAAGACAAAAGTGTGGGCTAATGACAATATGTGGGGAATTTCATGTTGTAAAAGTACCAACTAGTAAAAGCTTGAGTGCACTGAGGGAAGCGCTGGCATACACCTGTACTCTATTTGTCACAGTCACGTTTGCTGACTTTTGCCAGGAGAGGTTGCAGAGACTAGCTGCAACTTCCCTTCTTAAGTCTCTAGATCACGCTGAAGCTCCAAACAAGTGCCACAGTCATTAAGAGACTGTGGTCATGATGCTAGACAAATAGCTCAGTGGGTAAAGTGCTCATTGCTCTTCCAAAGGACTGAGTTCAGTTCCCAGTACCTATGTCAGATGAGTCACAACTGCCTGAAATTCCAGCTGGTCTCTGCACACATAGTAGATACTTACACACACACACACACACACACACAGATAAAATAAATTGGGGCTGGAGAGATGGCTCAGCAGTTCAGAGAACTTCCTGCCCTTCCAGAGGACCGAAGTTGAGTTCTAGCACTGATATCAGACAGTTCACAACTGTCTATGGCTCCAGCATCAGAGGGTCTGAAGCCCTCTTCTGTCAGCTGCAGGCACTGTTCTCATGTACACACACCAACACAGAGGTATATGCATAATTTAAAAATAATAAAACATTTTTAAAATGTTAAGAGAGACAAAAAAAATCCTCTCTCACAAACAACTAAGATGCAGTACCTCCCTCCATTCTCACATATCCAAAATGGAAGTCCACAAACAACTAAGTTCCTCCTAAAAGCACCCCATGATCATGGACTCAGAGCACCCCTATGTACATGGGAATTTTTCCAAGTGTCCTTTGCAGGATACTGAGATATTCAATTTACCAGTGCACTCGAAAATGCTTACCGTGATCAGATGTGAAAGCAATAACGGTGTTGTGGGCTAGACGGAGATCATCCAAAGTACTCAAAAGACGCCCAACCTGAGTATCCAGATAGGACACAGAAGCAAAGTAGCTCTGACGGATTTTCCGCTGCAAATGAAAACAATTACAAAAATGAGAACAATTTTAATTACCTTAGCATACAAAATGAATAGCTACCTGAACAAGCATTTCTCCTAATCCCAAGATCTCCATTCACTGACTGATGCTGTTCTTAGTCTAAATCTAATGTTCCTTTTCCTATCGTCTGCAGCCCTTTGCCTGTAGAGGCCAGACCAACAATCTGCAGAATCAAACTGACGTGTTTGAAATTTAATAAGCTTTTATTTTAGGATACAAATTATGGCAAATGGATGCAATTTACTGTTCCTTTCTGTCTACTCTGCACATTCTGGAGCCCCTAAAAACGAACGTGTAAACATAAAATGATCACTTAATGCTTGTATGCCCAGAGCCCCACATTCTCTGATGAGGGGTATGCCAAAGAAACTACTCAGCTCAATTCCAAGCCACAGGTGATTGAAAAACTAGAAATGGATTCCCTCCCACCCATAGATACCAGAAGTCCAAAATCAAGGTTTAGGGAACATCTCTGAAAGTTCTAGAGGTATCTGCATCCCTTGGCTTGCATGCATCATTGCATGCTGTCTCCATCTGTTTCTGTCACTATCCTCCCTACCTGATACGTTTCTTATCAGGAAAACAGTCATGTTGCATTAGGGACTTGATTAGTATGACTATCTTATCTTAAAGCAGGCGATAATTTAAGGTTTAAGGACCTCAACAGTTCAATATATCTTTTGGGGGAGACACAAATTAACCCCAAATAATGACCCTGAGTAAGCCTTTCCTCTGTCCACTTTCTTACCTAGCAAGAAATGGAAATTGATTAACTTCATAAACCACTGTTAAGTTAGCTCATTTTTAACAAACTCTCAATGCGCAGAAGAACAATGAAGGACAAGAGAGCAGTCAAAGTTCCTAAACCCAAAAGGGACTGTTGGAACTAGTAGTCTATACCCATAAATAAAGGGGCCAAAAGCCCTTCCTGGATTAACTCCTCTATTATTGCTTACAAGCCTTAAGGCAAAAGATTATTCTTCCTCTCCTACTAACCCCCAAGCAGTAATAAGCAAGATAACCACTTACCAGATCAGCTCTATCTTCTGCCTTCCTCAGGGCCCCTGCCTTATCAGATGGACATGTCAGCTGCTACTTGTCACTGCTAGGGTAAGGACAGTCATAAGACTTGCCCCTTCATCTTATCGTAGTGACAAACATCTATGCTTATAGAAGGATTATGCTGAATTTCTGCCTACATGTAGTTTTTAGTAAATAAATTTTTCAGTCTGGAGCACAGAGAACTTTTAGTTCTTTTTAGTTCTTCCTGCCTATGTTAGTCATAGAAAGAAAGCAACAAAGGAGTAGGCCTAATCCTCAGACATGCTGAGCCACCCAGCTAATAAAGCTACAACTAAGCATACATAAAGTAAACATACACATCAGGAGGGCTAAGGTTGAGACACGGAGTGAGCCTTCAAGTTAGTTGGTTTGGATAAATGAGAGAAGACTTCTCAGAGAGTTCCCATAGCTATCACCCATGATGCTCTAAAGCAACAGTTATGCATACAACAGAGTGAAGTTACAGAAGAACAGGGTACGTTCAGAGCTGTGTAATGACATAGGAAGGCAGACAAGAAATAGTGGCTTAGGGCCAGATGACATAGACTTGGAAGTTCTTCAAAGGAGGAAAAGTCCCAGGCTATAGACCAAGAAGCTTTTTCAAGACATAAAAATAATACAATATAGGCTACAGGTTAACAACAGTCCTGTGGCAACCGCAGGGCAGATTCTAGGACCACTGCTGGCACCTAGGAAGAATTCAGAATGCTAGAAGAATGGCTGAAAAGTACTGTGTATGGACCTGTAATCCTGGTATTTGGAAAGCTGAAGCAGGATCATCATGCAGTTTTGTTTAGCTGGGACTATAGTAAAAACCTGTCTAAAAAAATAGAAAAATTAAAAAAGCAAAATGTACTGCAGTTGTCCAGAAAGATGTGTTCAGAGAACAGGGCAGATCTAAGAGAAACATGGAGACATCAATCATGTATGCATACAGGCACACAGTGTCACAGGGAGATGAGAAAGCCAAGGGTGACAAACGTTCACAGTCAGCAACAAAACAGCATGATTTGATGCCATGTGATAGAAGGGGATGGAGTGGAGAAGGAGCAAAGGCAGAGTAGGGGTAGAGGCCTGGCCATGTGGGACAGAACAGGGGTTTCCATGATCATCTGTCTGGAACTGGCTCACAGGAAGTTAGATGTGTGTCTGAAAGTCAGGAGGGATGCCTAGGCTAGAGGAATAGTTCCTGGATCAATCTAACAACAGGCTTACCAGGTAGAATGGGAAGAATGGCCAATATGGGGGGCTGAAATTGACCAGGGAACAATACCTAAGTGTAGGACCTTAAAAGGCAGCCTGGTTTCTGGTAGAGCACAGGCTAGAAAACCCCAGAAACCCCAGGCAATCCTGAGGGGCCCCAGGAGGGGCCACAGGTGACCCTAAGGGATGGCAGGTGTTTCGCCATGCCCCAAGACTCCAGGCTCCTGACACAAGGCTGCAGCCCTCCATAGATTTGTGTCTTTTAGCCAAGTAAGGACAACACCTCTACTAGCCCCTCAACAGGTAGAAGGTGTGACCACAGTCCACTTAGGCTCAAGACAGATCTCCATATTAATGAGGTACCTAAAGACCAGAAGGGCTTAGTCAATTAAGCTTTCCTTCTCAGACACTCTTCCCTGCAAAAGGTATTTAACCTCAGGTCCACCCTGAGGAAACAGGATAGTTTCTCATCTACTTTCCACCATGACAATAAACAGCTTTAAACCATGGACTGCTTCTTTTCACCGGGATTCGCCATGAGGAACAATGGAACAGGCCTTTACCTACAGAGCCGCTATCTAATCTACCACAGAAGACCTCTCTGTGTTCCCAGCCAAGGTGATCACCAACCCAAGCCAGCTGCCTGTGAACAAGCTAAGCCAAACTCAGAGAAGAGACAAGCCAAGGACTGTCCCCGTGGGGCACAGCCAGAGTGCTCTCCTCCTCTACCCTTTGGCCATGGGCCAGTCCACCCCATGGGCCCCCACTTCGTTCTCAGCAATTTTGTGGCTTCCAGCAACAACTGGATGCCCAAGAGCTTAAGAAACAGTAGGTCCCAGGCCCCCCTGCAGGCCCGGGGACCTCCCACCCAGCTAGCTCCCGCTCCCCACCCCCAGACCAGACTATCCCCCCAACCCCGGACCAGGATCCAGTGACTTCACAAAGCCACAGTGGGATGTAGGATGAGCACAGTGAAACTTCCCTCCCATCCTGCCTCCCTGAGCTGCCCTAGCCCCATAGTGGGGCAGCTGCGGGACCCCCACCATTAACCCAACACTAAGTGGGAAGCATAGGAGGGCTCTGTTATGCATGCTGAAATAGAAGAAGGGCGGAAAGGTTGACAAGGAAGCCCAGTGAGAAGAGAGAACTTAGCAGATGTATGTGGGAAGAAAGGTAACGAGAATGTCAGGCAAGTTAAACAAAACAAAAAAGTTAAAAGAAAACGTGTGAACAGACAGAAGCAAGCATGGAAGTTTGAAGTTCTAGGTCCATGGGGCTAAAGCAGCTCCACTTGGTACCAGCTCCATGTCCCAGCAAGTCGCAGAGCAGTTTCTTTATCTAACAACAATGAGGTTTTCATCCAGCCAGAACATACAAATGCTTAGAGCCCTCCCTGGCACCTAGTCTATTATAGGGGGGCATTTTAACTCCCTGTCACTAATAAAATAAGTATAGGCCTAAAGCTACAGTTCAAACCATCTTGTTATCAGACAACAAGGCAGAAATAGGAAGTTAGTTGGCAACATGGCACATGTGTTCTTTCCAAGCTCTCTACTTGCCACTTCAAAATCAGGAATCACACAGTTGTGAGAAATTTACATACCTCATCCCTGAACTCTGGCTGTGCAAACTCGGGACCAAAGAGCTTTGGACAATGAACGGGATACCTTTAAGTGTTAGACTCGCTTCATTTTAAAATCTATTCTCCTTGCAGTGGTTGTCAAACTACTGAGTGCATCACAACTATCTGATACGCTTTCTGAGGAAATGTGGTTTCTTTGGCCTCATCTTCAGCTTTAGGGCTGGGAAAATTATTTGCCGAATATATGTGAGGCCCTAGGTTCAACCAATAGTATTGCAAAATAAATAAATAAAAAAAGAAGAAAATAGGAAGGGAAAGGGAGAGAGAAAGAGAGAAGGAAAGAGGGAGAGAGGGAGGGAGGGTCCATATGAATAGGTGGGTCAGAACTCTGTACATTTAACAAGTCTGCCTAGCAAATAAGATACAGACAGTGCCAGGGACAGACTCTGTTACTCACCACGACCTACTTCAGCACTTATGTCCTAAGACTTCAGAAAGAATATGGCTCTGCATGTCTGTTTTACCCACCAGAGAAAGGCTGAGGGATGAGGAAAGGACCCATCATAACTGAATGAGAGCAAAGAATGAACTGAGAGCAAAGAGATATCACATATCACAGCTGATAGCACTGGCCATGATACTCCACCTACCTCTGTACCAAAGCTCGGCTCACTCAAGTCACCCCAAGAGTGCCAAGTGGCACTTTAGGCTTTCCCACAGAGGAAATGAAAGCACCATCAAACAAAGGATCCTGGGCTTCTATACAACTACAAACATCACAACTGAGACCAATATTAATTCCTCATGGGCTGGGGGTAGGTCACCCAAACTACATCCAGTCCCTGTGCCTGCTTATATAGCAAGTCTGAATGCTACCTTCTTAGGAAGCTAAAGTACTAGTAAGAAAACTTGATCTGCACAGCACTTCCTATGTCAATAAATACTAACAGAAATACACAGCTCAGAAAAAAATCATAAGGAAGGATTTTGTTTGTTTTGTCTTTTTGAAACAAGATCTTACTATTTAGTCCAGACTGGCTCATTATGTCAACGGGTTGGCCTTGAACTTAAAAGTTGCCTCAGCAATGGTAACACAATCAGTGCCTGACATATCCCGAAGCATACCACTAGTACCTGAAAATCCTCAGGGATTGGTCCATAGGGAACACTGATGTTTAAGGCTTGGACATCTTCCCGCTCCCTGATGTCCATCCAGGGGTTGTAGGCTACAGGTGGTAGGCTATCAGGAACATGGGGATCAGGAGCCAGGGTTATGTTTTCCAAGGGATACAACTTCTGAAATTCCTAGGACAAAAACATACGAAGCCACAAGGTTGCTAGTTATTTGGTAAAAGCACAAAGTTGTGTTTTCTGAAAGCCTCTAATACATTTACTTGGTGCTTGCTTCCTAGGTACTCACCTGCCCTCATCTGCTCTATGCCTTATAGATCTGAAAGCAACAAAATCCAAAAACATGTTTCTGACAATTACAGCAACAACTGTTCTCTCCTCCTGCCTCCCACCTTACTTCCAACATACAAAGGCGGGGGTGAAGCACAGTGGGTTCCCAAAATCTCCCGCAGCTTTAGTGAGTAAGGAGAACTCACAGGACTTAGTATAAGGCCCCATTTACTAGAGTGTAAAGATTTCAAACCCAATCAGAAAAAAAAAAAATGAAGGAAAATCTGGAGGAAACTAATGACCAGCTTCCGAGTCCTTTTCCAGGAATTTCCCATGCACATACTGTCCCAGCCAGCTGAAAGATAGTACATGGAAAATGCTGCCAAGGGTGAAACTCAATAAAACTGCAGCACCTAGTTTTGACTCGGGTCTCATCACTTAGCCATTCTGCCTCAACCATAAAATCTTAGGCTTCCATAAGAAAATCAGTGATTCAGCGCGTACCATGTGTGCCAAAACTACTTAGGCACTCCCAAATCAAAGTTCCTAGTTGCCAGACAAGGGCCAGCATTATAAGCAGACTTCTGAAAGGCTTGCAAGCTAGACAGCTTTGTGAACTCTTTTCTACATGGAAGCAGAAGAGGCTAGATGTCACAAGCTTTTTCCAAAGATGCAGAAAGCTCCTGCTATGAGGGCAAAATCCACAAGGCTCATCTAAGAAGCCTATAACATCAAAGGGTATACTTATACTCGCACTTATAACTAAGAGACATTCTTTTTAAAGTGAAAATGCTGCACTACTCAGGCCCAGAAAAAAGAAAGCAGAGAAGACCTGGAAAGAGTTATTAAAAAAGACTATACATTCTAAATGATATAGAGAAGCAGAGATTTGAAGTGGCCATAAGCAATTCTGTCTCGTGTGCCCATGGAGTCTAATGTTACAGCCCCAGGGAAGACTGGCAGTTGGGAAAGAGGGCTTCAGGTTTCCTGAGATTATCTTCCAAAGAGCTTCCCGATTGGCTCCTGGTGGCTTTGCATCACCTCTGTACAACATCATTGTGTAATCCCACGTACATGATGAGTTCAAACAAAAGAAAGCACACCTCCAGTGGATGGAAGATATTTCTCATTTCTTACAGGATTCTTTTTGTTTTTTTGGTATCTTTCCAGACAGGGTTTCCCTGTGTAGTGTGGTTGTAGAACCCTCTATGTAGACTAGACTGGCCTTGAACTCACAGAAAACTGCCTGCCTCCATGCACCACCATCAACGGGCTTCCCCCAAAACTCTTTACATGTCCTAAGAGAACCTCTTGGTTTTGAACTGTTACCATCATTCCAAGTACACTAGTAAGCATCAGGCATCCTGGTAGGTTATGAACACCTTCAATATGCAAATGCCTCTCTGGTGGACTGACACATTCAGAGGATGATGCTCACAGCTAACCACTGATATGATCAAGGGTTTCCCAATGGAGAACTTAGAAGACTGAAGGAGCAGAAAGGTTTGTGACTCCAAGAGGAAAGCAACAATAACCAAATAACCAGAGCCCCCAGGGTCTAAACCACCAGCCTGGGAGCACATAGGGAGGGACCTACGACTCTAGCGGTATAGATAGGGGAGGACGGCCTTGTTGGGCATAGGTGGGAGAGGAGATTCTTGGTCCCATGAAAAACAAACACAGAAGGGGGGAATGTGAGGGTGAGGAGGGGGTAGTGGGGGTGGGGGGGTAGGTTCGGGCACAGCCTCATAGAAGGGATATAAGGAGGGAGGATGGGATAAGGGGTTCCTGGGTGGTGGGGGAAATGGGATAAGAGGATAAAACTTGAAATGTAAATATTATAACCAACTACATAAAAGGGGAAAAAAAGTTGTTAGAACCAACATCTTTAAAAAAAAATGTCAGCCCTCTAGGAAAAAAAAAATTTTTTTCTTGATACTAAAACTTGTCCAGAGAATTGTATATTGCAGAATACACAGCCTTGGTATATCTACTCATCAAGCAAGACGAGCAGAACTATTCAAACCTCCGGTGTCTGGGAAGTCCATCTGTATGCAGTGAAGACACAGCATCAGAGGCTTATCAATTTACTCTTACCCCCACACCTCTTCTAATATCTCAACGCCCGTAATCAGCTTGAAGAAGTTAAAGAAGAGTCAGTGCCCCTATTCCCCGGGCTTGGGGACTAAGGTGGTTAATATGGTGCTGTCTCTCTGGGGAAAAGTAGTGATTTTGTAGGAACAGGGAGGATTAGCTAGGATTTATGGCATAGCCATAACCTATTGGTAGAAATCTGTATAATTTAGTATCAAGATGAAGTTATAATTTCTTAAATGGTACAAAATTCACTTGGATTTCAAATTTAAGGTTTTCAATGGTATAAGCTTCTTATTGATATGAAAGTGAAATGAATATAGATACTCTCATGGGCATTGTGCCTGTATAACACATTTAGAAATACAAGGCTTAGACCCAGTCCTTCTTTAACTGACTTGGGATGATTAGCCTGTGAGTTAAGGGACTATAGCAAATTCATGACTTTGAGTTTATTGTTAGGGTGTTTTCTATATTTTATTTAGAAATAGCTGAGAGGAGTTAACAGACAACAGTCCAGGTTACCTTACATGGATAGTTGGATTTCAAAACGACAGAAATCCATAGAACTGATGTCACAAATATTTCTATATTAATGTTCATTTTGATTAGAGACCTGTCTGCTCCTGACAGCTTCCTGTCTTGGATTCTAAGAAGAAATTGAGCATCTTTGGAGTTACTCCAGTTGTGGTGAGACAGCCACCAGGCAAGAATTGCCTCTCTCCATCTATAGACAAATTACTGTCCAGAAAAAGACACACTTGCAGAAAAGTCGACTGATTATATCTGCCTAGACAGAGTAACCAGCCCTTAATAATTCTACAGCACTAAAGTCTGTCAGATGAGTTTGTGCCAGAAGGCTGAAGATTTGATGCTCCAACATTTGGTAGTATAGGGGTTGTCCAGGTGTTCAATGGTCTCTATAAATTGGCTAAGTTTTAGAAGCTATGCTTAGTGCTTCCCATAACTTCAGTTAATTTAGTCATTCTGGATTTCTGATGGCATTGAAGACCTATAGACTCATAGCCAATCCTGGCTGTTTACCTTGAGAGAAAAGATCTGAGTGGAGGATTTTCAGCTGACATTCATCCTAAAGCCAAGAAAAAGCCAGTGTTTTTTTCAAAACTAAGTGTTCTAGTCAAGAGAGACGACAGAGGTTCTGGCTAGTCAACAAAAGGATGGACTGGGTATTAAGACTATCTTGTAGCTCACTGATACAAATAGGAATATTTATGCTCTAATTGTATTCTGAGAGAAAAGCTTTATTTTAACAGGAAGGGAGATATATAGGAGGAGCTAAGGGGGAAGAAGCACCGAGAGAAAAAGATGGAATAAGGAGAGGAGAAGATGAAGTAGATGAGAAGCTAGGTAATGAGAGAGAAAAAGAGAGAAAGAGAGAGGGGGCATGGAGGCAGAAGTTCACGTGTCTCCACCAGTCAAAGATAGTTTACATAGCTAGGTTGGGTATTAGGTTACACTTCTGATTGAGCATTACCATACTTATAAAGCCCTTGATTAACATTTTAAAAAAATTGTATAAAAGCAAAATGGAAAAGGGGGGGCACGGGATAGGGGTTTTCTAGGGAGGGTAAATGGGGAAAGGGATTGGCATCTGAAATGTAAATAAAATATCCAATAAAAACAAATGCCTCTCTGGTGAATAATTAATACAGCTATAGTAGCAGCTCTACCTTGGGGTATCTGAAGGGGATGTGTGGCTTGTGATACCCAACCGCCAGGAAGAAAGGACTGACTGATGTTTTCATCTTTTCCAACAATCGAATGGCTTCTTCTGTGCTCTGTTTGTCAGGCAAGGTACCCTCAGGGACATCTGCCACATCCACAGGACAAAGCAGGTTGGCGTGGAGTTTTCCATCTTCTCCCTTACATGTCTTTCAAAACAAAATACGTAACATTCTATTAAATTCAATAAACATAAATCCTGACAGATATACGCTGAATGAACAGCACCAACCCTCATGTCAAAGCCACTCAGAGTGAACAGCAATATTGAAAGCAGAACTGAATCAGCAAAGGATTTGTCCCCTCTCCAGATGGGGACAAAAGCCACACAACACTCAGTTTACTGCTGTGAATTGTGTCTCCAGACCATAACTAATGAAAGGATACCCAAATAAAACATCAAAAGGATATCAAAAAGAATATGATCCTTAGCACAAAACTTCATCCAGAGTGAGCATCACAATTCCATTAAGTGAACTGATCATACTACTACTTAAAGTTAAGGATTAAATTCATTACCTGTGTATGTGTACACGTTTATGTGTGTGCCACTGCACATGTAGGAGTGTACATGAAAAGCAGAGGTCAACCTCAGTTATCCCTCAAAAGCTACTCACCTTGTGTTGTGAGACATTAGGCCAGTTGGGCAGCAAGCTACAGGGAGCTGCTTGTGTCCCCAACACTGACTTCTTGATGGGTACTAGGAATTGAGCTTGGATCCTCATGCACAGTGAACATTACTGAGTGAGCTGTGACCATGACCCAACATAAGGTTTTAGAATGAAAAATACCCCAATCAGACAGGTGTGGTGGCCTATGCCTCTAATTCCAGCAGCATGAGAGATGCTGAGACAAAAGGATTCCAAGTATGAGGCCAGGCCTGGGCTTCAAAGCAAGTTCCAAACCAGCCTGCCTAGGCCATGTAGTAAAACACTGTAAAACAAATTAACCTCACAAAAAGGTACGCATTGTGCCCATCAAAGCAATCACTAAAGACCCTAATGCTTGCCTCTATAAGACATCACTAAAAGTAAAAGCTGCAAACATAGCATAACCAGCTTAGAAGAAAGTGCAATATATTTAATAGTTCATTTGCTAGACAAGACAGCGCTTCCTTGGCCCTTGTACAGACCTACCTTAGTGTTTTCATACTTCTCTGAGGATGGATGATAAGGTGGAAAAGACCAACTATATGGATAATCATCACTGTGATTAGAAGATATACCTTAAAGGAAAAAAGAAAATTATTAAATAAAATATGAAACATCTTTCAATACCCTATTGCCAAATTAAAATTGAACAACTATACACGTAGCTCCTCCCCTCTTTGGGCCTCAGTTTCCTCACCTATAGAATCAGAACCTCAAGATAGATAATGTTTCCATTAAGATCAACTGCCCATGATTTTATTAATAAGCATCTAACTTCCCAATTACTAAGCCTTGGAAGTTAGCGATCTGTAAGAAACAGAGAACCTTATCCCTAAATCTATTCAAGAGATCAAGGAACAGCAGACAAGCCTTGCTTGGTTTCCCAAAGTATAATCTCTTCTCTAGAAAATACTCACTTCCCTCCAGATGTCCTCAGGCAAGCCATGCTGTACCAACTAGGAAGTTCAACCAGCTTTCAGCCACACAATATGATTTCTGATAGATTATTTTCAAGACTGGGCCTGCTTTTTAAAAACTAACTGCTATTTTCAACCTGGATTGCCACCTAGGTTCCAGAAGAAAGTTCCTGAGCCTGTTGGTTATAATGATGTACAGAGCTCTTGGAGATACTCATGCTATCTCCTTTGGTGAGAAGTACCGTCATGTCCACAGCTCCAGCATTTGAACACACATGGATGCTCCCACTAGCATGCTCCCTTGGTTGGACATCAAGAAAACTACAGCCCCAGCATCACAGATAAGGAATGTGAGACTCAAAGAAGAAAATAAACTGTTAGCCAAAGTCAGCCAAATGGTTAAGAAGTGGCAGCACTTAGACCATGACCAGATGCCCACATCCCTAATGCTATTCCCCAGTGAAGTCAAGTCTGCTTCCACAGATGCTTACATCAGTGAAAAGCCAGAAGCCTGATTGTATGCCAGACTACTATGCTGTCATTAAAAATGAAATTTTGAGGAGTGTAATATAATGAGAAATATTTACTCTCACTCATGGTGTAAAATTATAAAAATAACATAACCACAAATCAGAAAAATACTATGTCCAGAAAAACAAGGATTTTTTTGTTTGCCACATTAAAAACAGCTTTCCTCAGGGTGGTCCAATTACTCATCTACATTCTTCGGTTTCTTAAAATTCTCGAAATCAAGAAATCATGTGATCCTATTATCTGTTTTAAAGTGTTGTTTATGTTTCATTTAGGAAGTAAATAACTACTTTATCAGTTACTATTCAAAACCAGAATTTGACAGCCAGCTGACTTCCTCTTTCTGACATTATTCACAGAGAAAGCAGTAGCTTTCCTCAAGCTGTAGCCCATACTTGGAAATCAAGTACACACACAGTACCTCTAGACATTTGAGGTCCTCAGATGAAGTTGCCTCACCTCCAAACTTTACAGATAGGCATCCTGCAAGGCCCAGAGTTTTAAGAATCACCCTGAGGTCAGGCCCAGAGTTGAACTGATACCAAACCTGCCTCTCCAACAGCAGCTACATGAGTCTGACGACATCAGCTCCAACTTCTAAACGGAAACCAGTTTCTTTCTCTTCTTTTTCATTTAGAATGTGAACATGAAACTAGGTTAAAGAAATGTTTTGTTTTGTTTTTCATAAAATGGCATCAATGAAGAACAAGTTACCTAAGCCTGTCAGAGGAAAGACCACTCGCTACAAGTATAGTCCCAACCCAGTATTCAGGCACAGATACAGAGAGCCCAGACTTTAGTAATTGAACAGTACCAGGGTGAAAGACTTTCCCAACCGACATGGTCACGTAGCCATTCTCCTTGAAGTATTGGGGGATGGTGGAAAAATTTCCAGAGTGTATCCTCCAATAGGAATTGAAGTCATACAGGCGGGTGGTGTCAGGCCTCCTCCCAGTGAGGAAGGACACTCGACTTGGTGCACACACTGCTTGCTGTTAGGGAGCAGAAGCAAATGTCAACAACGTCACAGCCAAATGTGTCTGCAGTCTTCAAGGTAACTAAGCAACCTCCCCAGATCCTCAGCAACAGCCTGGCAGCTGAGTCATGTAGATGTCAAAGCCAACCAGTGAGATTTGGGCCTCACCCAGGTACTAGAGACTGCTGTCTTCCCAGCAAAGGAAGACAGTAATAAGGCACTCAAAACAGCAATTGTATGTGTTTTCCTACGCAATGGCACCCCTAGGTACCCAGAAAGGGTGATGCTCTAGAGAGTAGCCCTGAAAAAGGGGCTCAAAGAGGACAACTGCCATGGATAGATGACTGACTCTTAGCCAGTTGGCAGGCCCATAGTTTGGCTTTTTTAGCTCCCGTCAATTCCTGTTTCTAGCTGAAAGCTAGTCAAGCCTGTCTTAAGCATGTTAGAGCCACGGCATTGTCTCCACCCTAGGAAAAGGGGAAACCCTACAAATGCAACCTTCCTTGTCAGTGGAGACCAGACTTGCCTAGGCCTTCATTTTCTTTCTTTTTTTTTCTTTCCTTTTTTTAATTGGATATTTTATTTATTTACATTTCAGATGTCATCCCCTTTCCCCATTTCCCCTCCTTGGAACCCTGCTATCCCATCCCCCCTCCTCAACCTAGAACTAACCTTAATATTTGCATGTAATTAAAATGGTATAAAGGCCTTCATTTTCTAAGCTCTGCTTTCCTCTTTCAAGAAGGTCTCTAGAGCAGCAACACGCATCTCCCTACTATGTATACACACAGAGGCATATACCCCCATCTAAAGGTCTGAGACATACCTGAGCAAAGGCATTCTTAAAGACAACGCTATGGGATGCCAGCTGGTCAATGTTTGGGGACCTCACTAGTTTATCTCCATAACAGCCCAGAGAGGGGCGGAGATCATCCACGATGATTAGAAGGATATTCAAAGCATCTGCACAGGAGGGAGGGGCTTTGGTTATATCACATGCACTGACACTGAAATCCCCCCTCCCTAGGGCAATGAGATGATCAAAACTAGCCCCTGATCCTTAACAGTCCATGCAGAAAAGAGGTCACAAGGGTGGTATTGGAGTACACAAAAGCCCTAATCCAAAGTGAAGGTCTTATGTTTCAGTCATGTCCCCACATCTAGGTGAAGAAGAAAGAGACAAAGGCAGAGACAGAGATGGGAGGGGGATCAAAGAATGAAGGAAGAAATAGAAGACAGATGAAAAGATAAAACGATGGTAAAATGAAGGAAGGGTGGGTAGAAGACAAGAAGCAGAAAGGAAAGGGGGAGTGGAAGGAAGGGTAAAAAAAAGGAAAATGGGCAGATGAAGAGGAAAGAACTGTTAAGAGAGATGAACTCTGCGTCAGTGGATGGCTCCACACCCATGTGTATATGGGCAGTCAGTACAAACTGGACTCGGGGTTATAAAAATAAAAAAAAGCGGGGGGGGGGGAATAAATTTGGGAATAGGGTGCATCTGGGTGGAGTTAGGGGGAGCAGTGAGGATGTTATAAAATGCATTTATGAAATCCTCAACAATTAATGAAAAAAGATGATGGAAAAAACATGAAAGGATGGGGAGGGGTAGGAAGGAGGAATAGATGAATGAAATATAAATTCGGGCTGAATAGACGGAAGGAGAGATGGATAGAGGGTGGGGAGGAGTGAAAATGTGGGGGGAAAGGATGAAGGAAGAATGAAAAAAGAAGATAGAATGGATGGAAGAAGAAAAATTAACAGGGACAGAGACAAGGTTGGATAAGGCAAGGAACAAGGAATTGGCACCTGTAGCGGAGTTGTGCGTTGTGGACTCCAGGGCGATGCAGAAGGAACCTAGCAACAAGCTGAAGCTAAGCTGGCGCCAGGTAGGCGGCGGCGGCAGCGGCGACATTTCTGCCTCTGCGCACACTTGCTAGAATGTGGCGTCAGACTACAGCGGGACCATTAGGTAGCTGTAGCCGGCGCCGCCGCTGCCGCCGCCGCCGCCGCCACTGCTGCCGCTGCTACCGCTGCTGCTGCCGCCGCCGCTGTCGCCACCACCACCACAGTCGCAATCAGAGAAGACTGCGCGACACCACCGCCTCGGGCCCAAAGGCCCAGGCAATGGCCAGGCCGGAGCGTGAATGCGCTTGCGCAACTCTCTTCTGCTCCTCCTTTTGGGGGGTGGAGCCTGATGGCGCCGGAAGTCTGTGCAGGATCAGTCACAGTGGGCAGAACCTTAACCGGAAACACTGCTGCTGTGGCTGTCCCAGCATACGTTTTACAGTAGACAGTGGTGACTGGAGGCTTGATGTTCCAAAGGTTTTGCTATTGAACTAGCTTTTTGCCTCTTTGCCTTTGATAGTTCTGTGCCTTTTACCTGGAACTCCTGCACTGCCCGTATATCCTCTATACATGTTAATTTTCTTCCCAGTCCATTCTCCAAAGAAGCCCTTGGCAAACTTCCGTTTTATACCGAAAAAGATCTCTTTTCCTCTTTATTGATTCAACAAATCCTTATTAAACACTGCATGCACACACACAAACACACGCTCACAAGTACATGTAAACCGGGGATTGTTGGCAGTGCTGGAGTTCTCAGTTCCTGCTCTGTTTGAGCTTAAACTAGGAGAATGTGCCTGAACAAAATAAAGCTGGGGAGTGTCTTATTATTTTCTATGAGGTGGTTTAGTCAGAACCTCACTAATAAAGTGATAGTTGAATAAAGAATCAATCCAATTGATGTCTGTAAAAAGAGGGAACAGCAATTATGCAGGAGATAGTAGACAGTGATGCTGGCTGGAACCAGCCAGAAAAAAATTCTGGAGAGAAAAGAAGAGATAGGCACAGTGAGTGGGAGTCAGACTCCTGTGGCAACAATTGTCCACTGCTCATTTTTGACTGATGATCAAGAAGGGTACACTATGTCTTCTTTCTACCTAATGGAGCTTGAAAAACTAGACCCTCTATTGATGAGTCACACTTAACCCCCCACCCATAAAATTATCTAGCACAATGTCAAACATACAGATGAAAGTTTGCATTTGTTATTGCAAAAATATTGATATTGCGGCATCTTACCTTCTAGGCAAAATGTTAAACTAAAGGCAATAGTTTCTTCTCATATCAATACTATGTGATACTAATATCCTCATTAATGTTCAAAACTGAAAATTATGAAAGACTAAACTTCTTGAACAAAGGCATTAATCAAGAAAATGTGGGACAGTGTTGCATGGGATTCCTACTTCTGAAATTTTTTGTGGCTCTTTGGTAGACTCTTTTCAACTTCACAAACAAGGTCTCTGAGAACCCTCACATCCAGGCTTAGGGTTGGAGGAAACAGTGAATAAGATCATGGAAGATACCTTCGAAGGTGTCTTCCACAATAATGGCCATGGTTCAGATCCAAACAGAAACATAGCTGAGGCTCATCTTGCATTACAACCAGAGAGACTTGGAAGTCAAGACACAGAAGTGGATGGCAATGGTGACCACAGAAGAAATGACTTCAAATATAAGGGATATACACAGTCTGATTTAAGGAAAACAACATAGCTCGCTTGGCTGTAGACTCTGTAGCTGGGAATGATTACTACTATTGAAAACTCAAAGCTGATATTTTCTAAGTGCAACAGACAAAAATATAAAATGTCCTCTATGATCTACACTCATTTTATTTCATTGAACATTTTTAAGGAAATCATGTAATTTCACTAAAACCTAAAATCTTTAGCTCTGTCAGCCAGAGAGATGACTTAGTGGTTAAGAGCTGTCATTGCTCCTAAAGAGGGATGGGGCAGACTCTCATGAGTCACATCCATACATAATTCCAGTTCCAGGAAATCTGAAACCCTCTTCTGACTCCTGCAATAACTCTAAAACAAAAAAAGGTAGATATTTTTCTGTGGCTCAGTGCCAATGTGACATATAATAGGCACATCCAAAGGAAATAGGCCAATTCTCTCTATATAAAATTTATTTTAAAAATATTAAACAAATTTCTAGAATGTTAAATAATTTGTGACTGACTTATTTCTCAAAACCTAAGTAAAATCTGTACAAGGTCCCCAACAATACCTGTAACCCTAACACTGAGGACAATAGAGAGGGCAGAGACAGTAGCTGCCAGCCTAGCTGAAAAAAGTAAAAACCAGAAGCTCCATGTGCATGACAGACTTTATAGTAAAGGAATGAGGCAGAGAGTAATAGAGACAGATACCCAAGACCTCTGGCCTCTGAGAATAGGCAACACATGCATGCATGTTCACAAAAGAAAATTTACTCAAAAGTTAAACATGCAGGATATTTGCTGTGGAGTTCTTTCAATAAAACCTGTAAGAAGAAAGGAGAACAGCAAGAGTAGACATTAGAATCAGTTGAGCCAGATTTGTGTGTGTGTGTGTGTGTGTGTGTGTGTGTGTGTGTGTGTAACTTTGATCATTTTCCATAATCAAGGGTTTAAAATATCCACATAAAGGAAGAAATAAATGAACTTTAATTTCATCTATCATGATAGGAAGTCAGCAGACAGTGTCTAAAGTTGAGAAAAATACAAGATAACATACAGATATATACATAGGATTTAGATAGAAATAAACTCTCAAGAATGATGTAAGAAACATTTTGAATGAAAAGTCTCATTTAGAAATATAGAAAGAATGACCTTCATTTTGTACAATATGCCAAAAGTGTTACCTTGGATTATGTGCTGAATTATTGACCCTGAAAAGAAACATTAAAGTGCCAACACTCAACACCACAAAATACACCATTATTTGGAAATAGGGTCTTTACAGAGATAACCTTTGTACAGTGTGTACTGAACCAGTATGATTAGTACTCTTATACAACAAGGAAAATTAGAAAGTTAAAGAGATGGCTCAGTCAGTAAAGTGCTTACTAGATAAAATGCATCAGAATTGAATGCCCTGGCACATACGTAAAATGGCAAGGTAGAGCAGAGCACACCTGTAATGCCAGTACTGAGGAGGAAGAGACAGAAGGACTTCTGACATTAACTGGCCAGTTATTCTTGGCCAGTGGCAAGCCCCAGGTTTCTTGAGACCCTGGCTCAAAAACTAAGGTGGGGAGATAAAACATGTCAATCTCTGGGTTCCAGATGCACACACACAGGCACATCCACACAAAACATACAACACACACACACACACATATGGGAGGGAGATTGAAGATAAACGCACACTAAGAGGTATACATGTGAAGAGAGATAAATGAATATAGATAGGAAATGTCAGAGACTGATGTAGAGTTCAAGCCAGGGGCATATAGGGAATTCTCCTTCCTCCCTGAGATTCACAGAGTGCATGTTCTACTTGCTGACAACTTGATTTCAGACTTCTCATTCAGAACTGTGAGTCACAATAGTCTAAGCCATATAAGTTGTGGTATAAGTACTTTAACAACTTTCAAACAATTTGAACTTACAACAATTGATGGTACCTGTGCTCCTAGTTCCTCAGATGGCTGAGGCAGAAGAAACAGTAAAGGGCAAGGAATGCATCCCAGTGGTAGAAAACAGGCCTGGAACATAGAAGGCCCAGGATTCAATCCACAGAACTGCAGAACACAAACAAAACCATATAGTACAATCTTGGTCAGCCCTTAGAGACACTAAGCATTTATGCTGCTTTCCAAATAAACTACCTCACAATAACCTGGGTCCAAGCTGCAGGGTCCATGCTACACCCTCACTCATGTCTGGGAGGTTTAGGAAAATGTAGCAGCCTTCACATGCTTCTATATTGTCAAAGATACTCAGGAACATCTCCAAGGCACTTATACATCTGAGCTACGCTCACCTACTACAAAAGTCAGTTCTGGGACTCTTTCTAAGAAGGGGTTAAGAGTCCTCTTACCCTTAGAATTGTACTGTATCTCCACCTATGGCACAGCCTCAACAGGAACAAGAGAGGATACAATGAGTAAATTGAATATAACTCGGCCAACCCCTGCCACTATGGCAGGATGAGGATTTGAAAAGAATTTGAGTCTCTCCTTTGTTTGTATTCCAGGGATCCATGGAAGGTGTCTTCTTTGTGGTAGGATTTGTCCCTTCCATTCACTGTCTCCCCAAGGTGTACATTGTATTGGGCTTCAAGTGCACGCTGGAAGAAAAAACACAATGTGAATAACATGTGTAAGAGAGAACGACACACTTCATTCAGCTGGATGTCTGAGACTACACTCTGGAATAAGAAGGCCATATTTGGGGTCTGTGGGCAAATGAAATCATGTCCCCAGTTAGAGAATGGCGTGCACTGCACCTACCTTCAACTGTGGTAAATTTGCAGGTCAATGTTCTCAGAAATGACTGTGCCTACATGCACATGAAAGCCATGAGACTGCTCTCTGGCTATCTAGAAACAGTGGATGGACACAGGCAGGCCTGGGTGACCATGGCTTATAGCAGCTCAGGCTGGCCCTAGCTGCAGAAGATGAACATGAATTGCACCACAACCAGACTCTGACTCTGTCTCCCTTCCCCAGAGGTGCATGTGGATCCCCAAGGAACACAGAAAACAGACCAGGGGATGTGATTCTCACCAGTCCTGACCTCTGCAGAGCTACTGCCCTGGGCTACATATGGTGACAAACAGAAGGCCACACACACCTTGCTTGCTTCAGGTGTCTCACATCACCATATCAACAGTCATGTATTCGCTTTGGCTCACGTTCTGTTCAGCTCTCCCCCACATTCCTTGCTCTTCTTTTCTGAGCCCAGATTTCTTCCCCCAGACCATTCATTTATAACCCAGCTCAGCTCTTGATGGGCAGAAGGTAGTATCTATTGGGAGCACACAAGCCCAGGGCTACTGCTAGCAGTGGGCTAAAGCAGAGATTCTAAAGGTATCCACCAGGGGACGCCAACGCGCAAGTGTTCAAGTACTAACACTGAAAGGCAACAGATTTCCTCACTTAAAACATAAGCTAAAAACCAAATATTTGAGCCACAAATGCCTAATCAGATCTTTGGAAGTGTGTCACCACCGTCACTAAGTGAGCAGGCTCCCTCTGTCACCATTGCACTTACTGTTTTCTGAATGAGGGAGGCTTTTCTGGTCACCCCCCACCCCCTTGGATTTCTAACACTGACACAGGAAGGATTCTGATTTTTCAACCGGCCCTAACCTTATGTTATAAAGCCTCTTGGGGGAAGGGCAGGAATGAAGAAGGGTCCAGTGAATGCTGTCCTCTGGGCATAGCATTGTGGTTGACCGTCTTTACTACTGCAGCCCTGCTGGTTGGCCTAAACCACACTCTCCAAAGGCTGGGTTTACAGGCATTCATTCACAGGAGTGGGGGCTGGGGTCATCTGATCCTCACCTCACACTACAGACACTGCCCCTTGTCACCCTTCCCAGCTGCCTGTGGTCTCAGGAGGGACTGGAGCATGGGGGAGGAAGAGAGCAGACTCCACCTTTGGAGCTCTGGAGAAGTGGCCATCCTTGCTGCTGGGGTGAGACTTTTGATGGTGCAGCTGCTTGAAGTTACCCATATTCCTGTAAGGAGATCTAGCAAAGGCATTGCACTCTAGTGAAGTCCCAGGACAGTAAGCACTGGTGTACCAGAGTCTAATCTTCCAGAACGCCTTTGCCGAGGTATACTGAGAGATGTGTGTCTCCAGTAGCAAGTGAGAATGTGTGCTCTCCAGCTAAATCTTGGTGGTGCTCACTGCTCTGGACACCTCCTTGAAAGAGGGAAGCATAATACACAGAAAACAGTAGCATGGGAAAGCCTCTTGTCCAGTCATAAGAAAGCTGCACCTAGAACTGAAGAGATGGCACAACACTTGAGTGCTTCCTGCTCTTGCAGAGGACCTGGGTAGCTCACAGCTACCAGCACACACACCCCGCTTCAGGGAATTGCCCACTATCTTGTTGGCTCCAAGGGCATATGCCATACACTCACAGAACCACAGACACACAGGCATACACACACGTAAAATAAACATTAAAAGAAAAGAAAGCTTCTGTCTGTGAGCTTTCCTCCCTTCCTCGAGCAAAAACTGTGCCCTGGTCCTGGCATGCTCATGATGGGCCTGTTCAGGTTTCTCTCGGAAACAGGAACTGCCTTGAGCTTCAGAATGCCACCTAGGGGTTTTCTGACTGACCTAGGGATGGGTAGAGTGTGTCAGCTGGCCACAGTGCCCTGCCCCACTAAGCCCAGCTCAGGGCAGCCTTGCAAGACCACTGCCCACTGAGGGCAGCTTGGGATAGATGGCATCGCCTAGAATGGTTCAACATTTGCTGGTGAGAGGGACTGATTTCTGCTTCCCTTTGCAATATCCAGCATGTGGGGGAAGCCCATATCCCTCCATTTGGCTTTAGTATCTCCATGGCTCAGCTGCCAGGCTGTTGCTGAGGACCTGTGAAGGTTGCTTAGTTGCATCTGAGGCTACAGCTGTATTTGTCTTTGGTGACATTCACCTCTGCTACTGTTCCCTAACAACAAGGCCTGTGTACACTAGCCAGGTATCCTTCCTGGCCCAGAGGCAGCCTGACACCACCTGTCTGCTATTACATCAGCTTCTCCTGGAGGTGCTTGCTGGAAACAATGTTTTCAGCAACCTCTTCTAGCCAGCTGGAAGGCTTTCTTTTTGATGATGCCTTTCTAAAAAAGAAGAAGGAGGAGGAGGAGGAGGAGGAAGAGGAGGAGGAGGAGGGGGAAGAGAAAAGAAAAGAAAAGACAAAACAAACAAAAATACACACACACCACAAAAACCAGACAACAAAAACCAAAAACCACCAGTTTTCAACCTGACTTTGTGTTTGTGGGGGCGGAAGCCCTATTTTCTTTAGAAGCTGCTGGTGATTCTTGGACTCCTTGGTGGGAGGGGAGGGGACTAGTTGTGGTGAAACAATGTTGTATGAAGTGAAGTTTGGGGGCCTGACTCTGGTACTTTGCTGCTCTCTCTGTAAAGTATGGATGGGGTAGACACATCTGAGGACCTCATGAGCAGCCCAGAGATGCTGTGTGGACTTGATGGTCACTGAAAGGGTTTCTTTGGGTCTCCTCCTGTCCACCCTGTGAATAGGATCAGAAATTGTTGGAGTGTGTGTGTGTGTGTGTGTGTGTGTGTGTGTGTGTGTG
>JANHMN010000005.1:4391105-4405813 GCA_030674055.1 Rhabdomys pumilio | reverse complement strand
AGCTCTGTGCTAAGGACTTCCAGCTTTCATCCCTCCTCCTCTCAAGACAGACCCTTCAGGATCTCAGAAACCTGAGGTCATGCTCACATATCTGCTCCCAGCTCCAGCAGCCCACAGTGAACAATGGGTGAATGTGTTTGTGCAGCTAGGAGCTATGAACAACAGCTAGATACTACATGGTTGTTGTGTGCCAGCACTTGTGATGGGCCCAGGATTTGACTTTTCATGGTGCCAGGCAGCCCACCAGGACTGGTCAAGACATGCAGGCTCAGAGTGGCACAGAGAACTAGGCTGATGTATTTTGTGGGCCCATACAAGCACCTGACTCATGCAAGCCAATATGGCCTCCTGTGGTCCCATGGCTGGGTTCTCTTATGTTCCTGTATCCTGGGTTTCCCTACCCACAACCTCTTAGCCTCCTGCCACATGGGGGTAAAATGAACCATTTGCTAATGCCCTGGGAGATCACACCCAACCCTCCCCCGCTTTTTAATGCTGCCTTGTTCTCCTGCAGAGATATAGATACAGTGCTGCCCCTCAGCCAGTCTGCTAGACTGGTCTTTACAAACTGACTCGCTTCCCACCTTTTCCAAACACAGTTTACAAGAACCCTCAGATATCCACAAAGTGCTGAACTCTGCTCTGATCACTGATTGTTCAGAAGGTCGCTTGAGTTTGGTGTCTTCAGAGGAGGCCTGTGTCAGCCATGATCAGGTTCTAGTCCTGTTTGAGGCCATCACACTGTGCCCCCTTGCACATCCATATGATGTCAGCTTTACCATACAGCTGGTATTTGACTGAGTGGTAATAAGAACAATCGTCCATAGTGCTGTTGTAGGAGACTACATGAGAGAGGGCGGTAATGAGGCACCACTCACCTTCCCGGGCCAGAAGGCAACAATGAAGACCTGCTCAGAATCCCACCGTCCATCCTTGATGAGAAATCACATGAAGTTTCCCTGGAGACCGAGGGATTTGTGGAAATCAAGGAGGACAGATGCAGAGATAGACTCTCCATTAACTCAGGGAGTAGTGCATCTCCTCTTTCCTCTGATGTGGTGGTGTCACAGGGTTCCAGCTACAACACAGTTTAAATAAGATGGTGAGAGAAACAATGAC
The DNA here is from genome assembly GCA_030674055.1 of Rhabdomys pumilio. NCBI lineage: Eukaryota > Metazoa > Chordata > Mammalia > Rodentia > Muridae > Rhabdomys > Rhabdomys pumilio. The sequence goes on along the minus strand of JANHMN010000005.1, from coordinate 4,404,694 downwards.
AGCATGTGCAGATTCCAACAAAAAGGCACTTACCATCTAAAGAACTGAAGTGTCTACGCTGAAGATGCTCGTTTCTAATACCTGTCAATTAAGGTTCATAAACACGCTTCACTGAGCAATAGAACATAAACTCCCTTTAAAGAAACTGAAACGTGTGGAGAGACAGATGGCTCAGTGGTTAACAGTCCTCACTGAGCTTCCAAAGGACTCAGTTTTGCTTCCCAGAAGTCACCTGGCAGGTCCAAGTCTGTAAGTCCAGTTACAAGGAATTTGTCACCTTCTTCTTGCCTCTGTGGGCACTGCATGCATGTGCTGAATATACATATATGCAGGCAAAACCGTCACACACATAAACATAAGCAAATCATTTTACAGAAAAATACACTAAAATTGCAATGTCTCAGGAAGTAATAGAACAGACAAAGAACCCAGTGGACATTTCAAAACTAATGATCTGATCTCTGAAGCACAAAGAAATCAGCAAGGTCATGCTCTGCAGAGATTAGTGAATCGAGCAAAGAACCAGAGAAAATATATGCTGAGAACAAGGAGTAGTTTGAAAAAAGTTTGGCAGTACCTTAAAAATCAAAGGTTTGCCTAATAACACTAGTCAGTCCACACAGTGGGACTTATCCCCCCTCCCAAAATAAGATTGCTTACTCACACACACCATAAAACATAGGACAGAGCCTCAGAGGGGCATCCTAGAGACTACAGAGAAAATTCCAATGTCTCAGCATAGGGCTTCCAGAAGCTGAGGGCAGAAGTACTAAACTCACTACAAGGAGGGAGAAGAGAAAAAGTACAAATTTTGTCAAGACACGAGTTGACACATTTCAGAATCAGAAGATTAAACCCAAATAAATCTACAGCCAAACCACATCCAAGGTCTGAGAACAAAGGAAGAATACCTTAGAAGCAGTCAAAGAGAAATCATCCTATGTCGATATGCCTAAAACAATTAGAAAGGTGTGTGTGGGGTGGGGGGGGGGTCTTCTCATCAGAGACCTTGGAGCCCAGGAGGAAGAGGGAAGAACCTGAGGGAAAGGGGAAGAAATGTCTCACAGGTTATCTGCCCAGAAGGCAAAGCATCCTCATCCCCCCCTCCTGCTCCCTCAGCATGACAGAACTTCCACATGGATGCTGCTCACTGTCCCTGCTTCTGATCACCCTTCATCTTTCGTTCCCAGTGAAGTTGGAGGAATGGGCCAGCAGATGGCACTGTGAAGAAATGCACTGCTAAAGACTGTGGTAAAGCACTGCCTAGAGGCATTTCATCCTGCAGGAGGGCCTTTCTCCTAGAGCTTTCTGGAAGCATCATTTGGAGACATTCCAGACCGTCCTCCCTCATCACCTTAAATCCACCACCACCCCTTCTCCCGCTCCCTCTGTTCAAGTTTCATCACTGAAAGGTCAAGGGGACAACACACCCAGCAGCCCTGTCAGTAAAATAAGTATGCACCTGCAGGGAGCATCTAACAGGACAGGGCCCAGCCTGCTGATCTCATGCTTCTGTGGTGTTTCTTGATGCTGGGAGACATGATCTCCTGCACCAGGCTGTGCATGCGCCCGTGCTAACAGATCTCCTGATGCCCTGTAAGCATTTGTCATGGTGTATTTACCATCCAGACGGGTGACTAATACACATGGGGCCGGTGGAATCACCTCCTAGGAAGTGGGCTGTGGGGAAAGGGGTACCACAGGGTCAAAGATGAATCTGCTGTGTGAAGGCAGTCACTGGGGCATCCTAATACTTCTCAGCTGACACTCACTTTCTGCTTTCCAAAGCACCTGTCATTCATACATTCATTAATTCAGTCAGTCAGTCAGTCAGTCAGTCAGTCAGTCAGTCTGTCATTATGATCCCATGGCTCACTGTGTTTCAGGTGCTAGAAGGATATGACATGGCCACCAAGGCTCAAGTTTTCCTCCCCATCTGCCTGACTTACTGGTCAAGACCGTCAGGTTATGCCTCACCCTTCTAACCCTGCTTCCTTCCTCCCATATTCAGGTAAGGTGGATCTAAAAAAATCCTTCACTCTACTAACTTCTGTGTCTTTTTAGATGACCCACGATGATACAGTTGCTTCTTTATGTTCTATAAAGTTTGGGGTCAATTAAGGCCTGGTACCGCATTACATTAATGCTATAGAGGAAGCAAGCAGAATAAAGTCGCGTGCAGTCAGCAACAGGCACAAGCTGTCTGCCTGGTAGCTACACCTCCCACATTACAGGTTTGCTGGAATGGCTGTCCTGTGGAATGGTGGGCCATTTGTTATTGAGAACATGAAGACCCCTGGGAGGGTTGTGAATGCTTCCTGTACAGCATCAATACAATGTTGTACAATCCTGGGTATAGTCCCCTCCTCCCCCCACTCTGATTCTTCACAGCAGCAGCGCAGCAAAGAAGTGGTCAGAGGCAACAATGAAGAACACTGACCAGCCAGAACCACAAGTTCAGACTAGACATAGCTGACAGAAGAGATGGCAATGTGGCCTCATTATGGGTACACAAAATGCAAGAACAACACTCATCTGCAGAATGGTCACTGGGGGTGGGGGTGGGGCATAAAGAGAATAAGGGTTGCTACCCTAACAAACCAGCCAGCATTCTGTTGTGTTTCAGCCCAGACCTTAGTTTGTAGACCTGTATCCATGACTAAATTGGCGTTCAGGTCCCCAGGAGAGAGAATGCTACAGCAACACAACATGGAGATGTTTGGATTGGCACAAACCTCATTCCAAAATGACCTATAGCTGTGTTCTGGGTCATGAAATGCCACGAAAATTGGAATAACTCAAAAGAGGAATTGCATGTGAGGTTTATACCTGGCATCTCAATGAAGTCCATCTGAAAAGCGGACTCAGTAGGACCTCCTGTGCATATATTATGGACAAATGATGTCATTATATCCAAAGTGAGAAAGTCTATTTCCTGGGAATTTGCTTGTTGGCCTTTAGTGAGTAAATACTTCTAATGAACATACTTCATATTAGACTGCAGACCTAGTGAGAATGTTGGGTTAAATTTGTTAAGATCCTTTTAAAATATAGGCTAATAGCACAACAAAAAATACTAAACAAAATAATCAGACAGCATCAACTTAATACAATGAAGAAAATATACAGTAAAAGTAACAGGAGGATTATGACTAAACCTAAAACACTTTGGCTTCTTTGAAATGGTCACATTCAAGTCCCTCGTCTGTCTTCTACCTTTTCACATTTTGAGAGTTGCTAGAGCAAGCTTGCAAGTACACATGTGGAAGAAAGGAAAGGGTCTTCTAGAAGGAAAACACTAAAACAATTCTTGTATACAATCATGTTCTCCAGAGCCTGTCCACCAACCTGAGTCACATAACCAAAGACCGTGACCACATGATCATATGCCACCTGAAACCCTCCCTTCATCATGACACATGGGTAATAGTCTCATGATTAAATATTAGAAGAAAAGAAGTGAAGGGTAGCTGAAGAGATTGGAGCCTTGTGGAAAAGGCAATGAATTCCTCAAACTTAAAGCTGATACAACAACTTGGGGACATGTATTAATTACTTTCATGTGGTTACAATAAAAATACCATGGTCAAAAGAAAATAAATGCAGAAAGACTTTATTTTAGCATATGCTTCCGGAGGACTAGAATTCTCATGGCGGGGAAGGCACAGCATGGTGGTAAGAGCAAGAAGCTGGCCAATGTACACAGAGGAAGCAGAGAAAAATGAACCAGAATTGTAATGAAGCTATGAGCCATCAAAGCTCACCTGAAGTGATTTGCTTCCTCCAGCAATACTTGATGTCCTAAGGGTTCCATAGCCTCCCCAACCTGAACCACCAACTGATGGCCAACTGTTCAAATAGATGAGCTTATATAGAACATTTCTCCTCCAAATCACTACAAGCCAGGTCAAAGAAACTCAGAAAGTCCAAATTCTGCTTCCCCACCATGAATACCTCTTCAATGAAGTGAAAGTAACCTGCCCCAAGCCTGCAAGCTCCCTGGGGTGCCACTTCTTCCAACCACATATAGCATGTGATGAAAAGAAAACCTACCCAATAGACTAAGTAGTCCATCCATGTCTAGGGTTCCTGAGGCTCAGACTCTTCTTATCCATATGAAATGTCAAAACCAGCAATAAATATAGGATTCTGAGTGATACTATATGATCCCATTTGTCTAGATGAAGAAGAAAGAAAGATGTGGGAGGGAATCCGGGAAATAGGTGAGCTCAGCATCAGGGGTAGGGAAATACAACAGGAATGGATAGATAGGGGGAAAGAACAAGTGCATGATCACCACATAGGTCTCCAGAAGCCTGAACTTCTCCAGCATGTGTAGGCTGTAAGGTCATCTAGCCCTGGATAAGGATGATAACAAATGTGACAAAAGAAAGGTATGCCACTCTCTAGGAGTTAAAGTACCTGAGCACCTCCTTCTCAGGAAACACTCACCAGAACTTTGGGAGGGTATGAGCTCTAGAGATTGGTAATAGGATATTCTTTGACCTACAGATATATTTATAAGCACTTGGTTAATATTAAATCAAAAGGAGCCCTTAGACAAAGGCAAAGAAGCTCTGTGGAAGAAGAATAACAGAAATAGACACTTATGCCAGGAGTATCTTGTACATGTAGACTTCAAAAGTGGCCCCTGTCATTCTAATCACACAAGACAAGTAACTTCACAGGAGGAGAAATGTGCCGAAAGTGTTCCTCAGAGGAGGAAGCTGGACTGAGTAAGGGGTGTTTGAAGGGATGACATAAATTTGGGTCAAGGGAACAACAGACTTGTGAAACCTAGGACCCAGAATAAAACTGAACCTTCACCAGTGAAGGGCATCTTTAGCCTGTATTTCTGAGTCAAAGAAGTGAGGGAGGGGTGACAGCAGCATTTTTTGAGGTGCATAAGGAGTTGAGACAAAGGAGTTATGGGCTACAACCGCAGTTCTCAAACTATAGGTTGAAAGCCCTTTGAGAGTCACATATCATGATTTACATTATGATTCATAATAGCAAAATTACAGTTATGAAGTAGTAATGAAAATACTTTTATGTCTGGGGGTCATCACAACATGAGGAACTGTAGTTAAGGGTCACAGCATTAGGAAGCTTGAGAACCACTGGGCTAGGAGCATAGGAGTTGTTATGGAAATCCCAGAGCTTACTGAGCTGCATCTCTATAACAACCATGGAAGAGCTGTATAACGTTAGGCGAGAGAAGGAATGAAGGCTAATATTAAGAGATGATCTGAGATTATTGGATGAGTGTCCACCAGGACACTAGGAAAACAGTAGTTAAGAACACGGTCTATAAAGAGAATGTGATATGAGGGGAGGAGTGAGAAACAGATCATTCCAGGATTGGTAGTAAATTGTCATTTGGAATGAAAATCAAAATATTTTCTGTGTCCAGAGAAAATACCATGAGACCCTTGCTGGAACCCAGTGAGATGCTTCTTCCAAGGCCTATCTGATACTGCAGCAGAAAACTAACATTGTACATTAATGCCAGAGAATACATCAGGTTTCTGCTGTTCAATCTGGCCCCCCTCAGGAAGTTGTGTTACAGTGTGGATCCCACTCAACATGCTCACCACAACACATTTTCAGACAGCTGAGAGTCAGGATAGGAAGCCCTTCTGTAGTTCAGCCCACTAGAAGATACCTACTTCAAGGACTTGGTTCCTTGGACAAGTTCCTGCTCTTCAGTATAGCAGAATACAGGGGAAGGAACAGTCTACATTCAGGGTGTCCTTTTTCATGATATGAAACTGCTCCAAGCATGTGCTCAGAGATCAGGAGGTAGCCAGTAGCTACCCAAGGAGTAAGGAATCCAGTACAAGAGGCCAGCACAGAAGAGGATCTGGGCCACCAGTGAACTTGAGGGCCCCAAAACACTGTATTAGATCCTCTCCCCTTTGCCTTAGAGAACATAGAACTCAGAATCCCTCCTACAACCCCCAAGAGAACAAACAGCATTCGATTCTTAGGTGGGTTCCATGATCCTAATGCAGGAAGCAAGATCATTTCAAAGTGCTACCAAAGCTGAGAGACAAAAGTGCCTAAATCCTAGGTGTTACATGATAATGTTATGTCTTAAAGGAATGGGTCAATTAGCACAGACGTGGGATAGGCATTGTAGAGCATGAGCCCCAAGAAGTCAAAAGAATCTGAGCTAGTGACATCTATTGTGTCAGAGACAAGAGACAATGGAGTGCATCACATATGGGGCCCCATCCACATTGGACAATAAGAATGAAGAGAGATAGGACTGACATCTAGTGTTGAGATACCCAAACAAGATAATCTGAAAGACTATTTGGGGTAGGAGAAAGTGTATCTTAGAAACCTGTATGCAGAGGATGACTATGGTGGAGATATCCAGGACAAGCTCATCAGGAGGCTCAGGAAAGAGCTCAGGCAGCAGATAAGACTGCCCTCGGGTAATAGCCCTAGCAAACTAGAAGAGGACCACATTTTCTTCTAGGAATTGCAGAGGTAGGGACCCAGAGTTGGCTGCCAAATCCGCACTTGAAATAAGCCTTAGTAAGATTGATACTTTGGGACACTAGTGCCTGGAGAGGAGGAGGCTGACCTCAGCAATTGAGCCTTACCCTTTAAGACCCAGCCAAAGTACACCTGGGTCCCAGACAAAAGTTCCTGGCCTTTTTGCAGCATCCATCTATGGTGTCCCCTGGAGATCATCCTCGTGATATGGTTAGGTCCCTAAGGCACGCTTTCTTTCTCATTTTGCCTCTCTTACTTAAGGATGTGCTTCACAATCTCCAAGTGCCTCCTTCCAATTCCACCTAGCTACTCTACAAGCCTCTTTGACTATACCTAACATGTCCCTGCCCTGCCCTGTCCTGCCTTGCCCTGTCCTGCTCCTCCCAAGTCCCACCCACATCTATCCAGCAACACATAGGACAGTGCCTACATTCCTGCCTCAGCTCTCATAGTCCTGCTCAGCTCCTCTTCCTGTAGTCCCACTCCAAATGCCTTATGTTATAATCCACATGTCTGCCCTAAATGTCTTCCTCTCCCATCTACTCTGCCATTAACAGCCTTACTTTGCTCTTCCAGGAGCCTACTCCCTGCCCCGGCTTGACCACAGCACTCACAGGCCCACCCTGCTTCTCCTTTATCTCTGCCTCTAGTTCTAATGTCAACACCTTCAGCCCTGCTTGTCCATTAGCACCACCCCATGTTAGGCTAGAATTCACTGCTCTCTTCCTACTTCCTCCGTTATTGCTCCCACTGATTCATCCATAGAGGTGAGCACTCAAAGTCCAGCCCTAGATCAGCAGTCTGAACGTTATTGTGACAGTATTCAAAGCTGTACTTCATACTTCATCAATCACCCCCCACTTCAGCATGCATTTCTCTGCACTCCAGTGGTCCTGCATCATGTTGTATTAAGATCAAAAGTTATACACCCACTTCATATCTTACCCATTGACAACCATCCCTGTGACTCTTGAGACACAGCTCACCTAGGTCAGCACTCCCAGCTAAACCCACCACTCCTACTTCAGCATACAGTCTTGCTCTTCCCTTTCCAGTGATTCTCTGTCATAGTATGTCAGTATTCAAAGGTCTCCCTCCCCTTCCATAAATTAATACCTACGGCCCTTTCTCAGTACTCTGTAAACCCTAAGTGCCCAGGGCAACACTCACACCACCACCTACCTCTCCCACCTCCACACACACAGCACTGCCCACCACTTCAACCACAGTGTAGACAGTCCCTCTCACCATTGGACATCAACATACACAGTACTACCCACCACTACTAACCCAGAAAGCAGTGACCTACCCACCATTCTTACATCATCACAAATGGCCAGACTCCTCCACCCTCACTTCATATACATCAATACTCACAGCAGTGCACCCAACCTGCCAGCATACACAATCCGCACTCCTATGTCAGCATACGCAGCCATGTCCTATGCCTTCAGTGGCCTTCTAGCACATTATACCAGGATTTAAAGTTCAGCCCTGCTGTCACACTCAGAATTCACAGTCCTGGCCAGCACTTTAGAGACTCGAGTCAGCACTAACAGCCCCATCCACGACCCACAGCCTGGCCCTTATATCTCAAATGTCCCTGTCCTTCTCTTTCAGAGTTTCTGAGTCTTTATTATGTCATTATCCAAACCTCTGTTCCTACTTCATATGTCACCAATCACTGAACCACCTTCAACCTCCACCTCATCATACATAGCCCTGATTCACTTCTGATTCGGCTCACACACACTGTCACGCCCTTGTCCTCCTGTAGCCCTCCAGCAAGTAATGCCAGGATCCAAAGCTCAGCTCTGTCAAGATAATCTCACCACACACAGCCCTGGCTGGTACTTTTGAGACCCTGACCACCTTACTGAGTACTGACAGTCTGGCACACCACTTCAGCCTGCACAGCCTTTCCTTCTCCTTAAGCAGATATGGGCCAAGTTAAGTCGGGATCCAAAGCTCCGCCCTAGTATCCCGATAGCTCCACCCACGCAGGTCAGCACTCACACCCTTCCCAGACTCCAAGCACCCGCAATTCCGATCTGTTCCCAAGGATTCTTCCGAGCACAAGAGCACAAACTCCCATTCCCAACCTCTACCGGGTGCTCACAGCCCCGCCCCACCACAATGCCTAACCTCGGGACTTACACAGCTTGGCCCGGAACCAATTTCAGGCCCCTCCTCAACAAGCCTCTTCCCTCACAGCCACAACCCCGCCCCTCCTGATGTAATGCACCCTACTCCTACTTCCATGAGTTTTTGCAGACTCCTCCGACTAAATCCCTCATTCCTTTTCTCACTTCTTTCCCTTCCTAGCCGCCTACTACAGACCCTGACCCAGCTTTATTTGCAAGACTACTTTAAGAAAAACGGCAACTCCTCGCATTCGTTGCGGCTTACTGCTCCGTACCTTCCTATCGGGTTGGGTAGTGCCTGTAGTTCTAATTGGCTGCGAATGTTTAGACGCGTATGTAGGCGTGGTGTGTGCGCTTACGCGAGACTGTGAACATTCGGGCGTGGGTACGTTTCTGTATTTAGGCCTCATCTTAAAACGATCAGAGTTAAAGTCCCAGAACACCAGTTAGTGTTAAGGCAGTAGTCAGATGCTTTCCTTTCTTTAGAGCTGACGTTATCCACGCACGCTTAGTAAACGCTGGAAGACAGAAGACTGGGTGTTAACTGGAGTCTGCCGAGTGATAAGTGGTGCCGAGTGAAAGCTGAGAGACCTACAGCACCCAAAGGACGCAGGTAACCTGTTAAATCGGAGCCTGCAAGGTTGCTCCTATCCCCTACCCCACTGAGGGCACGGCACCCCAGCCTCCCGCTTCTCCGACTGCTGGGCTAGCCCAAGGCCAGTCTTTGCCTGCCCTATCTTGCCAGCATCTCACTGTCTATCCTAAGTGATGCAATGTGAATGCAGGCAGATGGAAACCGTACGTGCTGCTCCAAGGCACTGCTTCTTCCTTACTTTTAGGCTACGAATTCACTGAGGCTCCAGACTATGAGGGCGCTGATCTGTGGCCTTTGGTATTATGCCCAGTCTAATCTACCAGATGACATTGAAGGCGCTGGGATTTAGTTAGACAGGAGCATTTCCATGCAACCACATTCTGTGCGACATCATTTTCCTCCTGTTAAATTGCATGTTTGACTTCATAATGGGAACCAGTTGCAGGATTAACTTTCTACATCTGGCAGTTCTTGTCCCAGGCAGAAAAGGACCTTCCGCCTGCCATGGTAGCAGAACCAATCTGTGAGTGAGATGCACATGTGTGTTGTGTAAGGCCAACTTTTATTGATCTCCAACGCTTGCTGAGTAGAAGTCTTTGCTGTTGCCAGTAGCTAACTAAGTTTTACTTGTTTTCTCCTTTATCTACCTTCTGCTTATCCAAATGGAGAAGCAGAAACAAGCCACAGAGGGCAGCTTCTTCATCCACAGAGCAGGTTTATCTGCCGTACCATGAAGAAGGATATTCAGTTGTTTTGGCTACAGGGCAGTGAATGAAATGGAAAGAGGGCAGATGTTTAGCATGGCAGTCAGATTACAAAGAATCCTGAGGATTCTTCTGAGATGGGCGGATTCTGGGCTGGTTGGAACATGAGCCCTTGGCAGGAATCAATAATCTAGATAGTCTTCCAGACATGCCCACAGGACAATCTGATCTGGAAAGAAAGGTTTATGTTGGTTTACAGGTTATAGTTCATCACTGGGAGAAGTCAGGGCAGGAATCCAGTCTCTGAGAGCCCCAAAGGTCTAGGTTAGTTGACTGTTGGTCTCCTATGGAGTTCCTATCCCCTTCAGATCCACAGTCTTTCTTCCAACTCTTCCATAAGAGGCCCCAAGTTTGATCCACTGTTCAGCTGTGGGTCTCTGTATCTCTCTGAATCACCTATTGGGTGGAGCCTCTCAGAGATCATCCATGCTAGATTTCTATCTGCAAGCATAACAGTATCATTAATAGTGTCGAAAATTAGTGCTTGCCCATGGGATGGTCTCAAGTTGGGCCAGTTGTTGGTTGGCCATTTCCTCAGTCTCTGCTCCATTCCCCCTCCCTGTGTTTCCTATAGACAGGATACATTTTAGGTTGAAAGTTTTGTGGGTTGGTGGGTGTCTCCATCCCTCCACCGGGGTTCCTGCCTGGCTACAGGAAGTGAACTCTTCGGGTTCTATATCCTCAATGCTGTGAGGTGCCTCCCTTATCCCAGTTCTCTCACTCATCCTGGAGATGCACCCCACACACACCTCCACACCCCTGTCAGTTGCAGATTTCCATGCATTCTCTTGGACATCTGGTCATCTCTCCTGTCCCTCCCCACACCTGATCCTGAACACTCGCACTCCTAGGCTCAGAGGATAAGAACAGGACATTATTAATCAGTGTCAGGAAGCATGTCGGCTTCAGTGGAGTTTCAGGGCACATGGGAATCATCTGGAGAAGGCAAAACCCAATGGATATGAGCCTGAAGAGCTGGGCTGTGATGTATTTCTATTTTTAGGCCCAGAGACTCAGAAAAATGAAGTTTCCCTGCCTATCCTTCCGGCAGCCCTACGCTGGTTTAATCTTAAATGGAGTCAAGACTCTTGAGACACGTTGGCGTCCCCTGTTGAGCAGCCTTCAGAAATGTACCATTGCCATCCACATTGCTCACAAGGACTGGGAAGATGACACATGGCAGGAAGTGCTGGTGGAGAGGTTGGGAATGACCCCGACACAGATTCAGACCTTACTACAGGCAGGAGAAAAATACGGCCGAGGGGTGATAGCTGGTAAGTGAGGCTGTACTAAATAAGATGTGGACAATTCCAACAGGATCCTGCTTGATAGATTGACAGCACTGATTTGCTGTTAGCTAGAGGGCATAGGCTAAAGTTTCTAAGAAGCCTCTCTAAGGGCTGCCAAAGTCACTTGAATGGGGTGAATAGGCCTGGGTTCCACAGACTCAGTTACCTCTTAACTCTAAGCCCCATGTAGCATTCGACTGTGTGTGCATGAATGCAAAAGGCATGGCCTGTGACAGTCAGCATAGACACTGAAAATGTGGAGCATTATCTAGAGTAAGGCTGCCTGCCTGGCTTCTAATGCCTGACACTAGGACCTTAGGTAAGATACCAATCAACATCTAATCCAGTCACCTGCTGACCTAGTTGGAAATCTTATTGACTGTAGGCTTCCTGATGGGGCTGGTTCTCTTTCAGTAGGTAAATACCAGCCTTAGTACTGTGCTAGAACCTGACTGTTCCTTAATGCAGGACTCACTGAGCATAAACTACCCTCTTCTTTTTCCCAAGGCCTGTGGCTATCTCACCCAGGATTCCCTAGTTCAGTGGGTCATATTCCCAGTGTTCAGTGAGAAAAATCCCAATTTCCTATCATTTTGATTATACCCTGTCATTTGACCCTGCAGTCATAAAGATAAACTAGTTGTATAGAAGAGACTACATCTGTATATTTCTGTCTTTGTGCCCAGGACTTGTTGACATTGGAGAGACTTTGCAGTGTCCAGAAACGGTAGCTGCTGCTGAGGCTGTGGAACTGGAAACTCAGGCTGTGCTAACCAACCTGCAGCTGAAGTACCTGACTCAAATTTCAAACCCCAGGTGGTTACTGGAGCCCATACCTAGGAAAGGGGGGAAGGATATATTCCAGGTAGACATCCCAGAGCACCTGATCCCACTGGAGGAAAGAATGGAGCAGTGAATACTCTGGAAAACAACTGAATAATGACTCCACCAATAGACCATCACAGTGTGCACCTTCAAATCTTAATCAGGGTGACTCAAATCCACTCCTACAGAGCACAGCTCACTAGGTGCTGTTCCCAGACTGCTCTGCCCTCATGGAGGGGATGCCAGTGAGGATTTCCCTCATGCTGTGACTCTGCCAGTAAAGCTACAGAGCCTTGAGAACCTTGGCCATTAGGGAAAAGGAAACCTCCTAGGAAATGATATTTTGCTGAAGTTCACTTTAGTCCCGCTGTTTTCTGGATTGCACAAATAAATTTGTTAATGGTTAGGCATTTAGTGTCTGAGCTCTTCTTCTTCTTTCCCATGTCTTTATTGGAGTCAAAACTCATGCAGTGTATAAACAGCATCCAGGGGGCCATGTGACAAGTCTGGGACCAGTCACTGAGTTGACCCCAGTGCGCTAAGTCTGTGATGAAGAGGGAATCAAATGGAGAAAACAAACAGTGGCCCGACCTTGCTTTTATTCTGTGGAGACAGTCCCTAAAGCAACAAAAACTGGGTGTTACCCAACTACTTTTTACCTAGAGAATCCTAAATATTACTTGGGTAACATGAAGTTGAAGTTTTAGTATTAGATGTTAGTATTTATCTTGTAGCAAATTTTTAAACATTTTTTATTTCTTCTCACATACAATATATCTTGACCTCAGCTTCCTGTCCCTGCACTCCTCCACATCCCCCCAAACACACACCTCACCTCTCTTTCAGATCCACTGCTCTTCTCTTTCTATTTGGAAAAAGATCAGGCTTCCTAGGTATATTACCAGGCAAACAGGGCATAACAAGATATAATAAGTCTAGGCACCTCCCCTCATATCAAGGCTAGATGACACAACCCAGTGGGAAGAAGAATCCCAAGAGCAGGCAAATGAATCAGAGAAAGCCACTCTCACACTTAGGAGTTCCACAAGCAGCCAAAGCTGAACAATCACAGTATGGATGCAGAGGACCTGGGTCAGATCCATGCAGGCTGCATGGTGGCCAATTCTATTTCTATGAGCCCCACTTGCTTGATTCTGTGAGCTATTTGAGGCAATATTTTTAAGCGTATGCCCTACTTACTATTTGTACTATGTATCAATGATTTCCAAGATATATTATGTAGTCATCTTGTGGGTACCTGAAGTCAGAATTAGATGGATGTTAGAAAGTTCATATTGACATTGATTGGGGTTGGGGATCCAGGATAATGCATATGTGCCTGCTGTAACACTGTAGCTGTTTCTGATGGGAAGGCAAGGACACAGGAACAAAACAGACAGTTAGATAGCACACAATACAACTTGCAATGCTAAAACCAGCAGAGGGACCAGAAAAAGAGAAGAGG
>JANHMN010000005.1:4353399-4381019 GCA_030674055.1 Rhabdomys pumilio | reverse complement strand
CAGGTATGCTCCTCCCCACAGTTACCTGGCAATAGCCAGGTAGGCCTAGCCCACTACAAAAGGGGCTGCTTGCCCCCTCCTCTTTCTTAATCTCTTACTTTCTTGCCCCTCCCCCTTCCTTCCCCCTCTCTCTACGTGGTCATGGCTGGCCTCTACTTCTCTGCTCCTGTTCTTCTCTTCTCTCTCTCTCTCTCTCTCTCTCTCTCTTTCTCTCTCTCTCTCTTTCTCTCTCTGTCTCTCTCTGCCTCTACTACCTTCCTGGCTCCCCTCCCCATGCCCTCAATAAACTCTATTCTATACTATACAGGTGTGTGACTGGTCCCTCAGGGGGAAGAGATGCCTCTGCATGGGCCCGCTGAGACCTCCCCTTCCTCCATACCTCTCCACACACCCACATATCATACTCTCTTTATCTCTTTATCTTTTTATAAACACTTCACTGATAACACTTGGGAGACTGGCAGAGTTCTTATTGCAGTTTTGACTATCAGAAAAGAACCTAATAGCAGTTCTGTTATAAAAGAGCTTAATAATCATTGATATAATTTTAGGAATTCTTATAGGATCATCATTAAGACTTAAGTCATCTATTTGTCTACACAGCATTGCTACAAGACAGTACATCTTTGTGGATCTGCAGAGATCTGCTCCAAAGGGGGTGTGCTATTGCTTAATGATAGTTATATTTGTTTAATAATAATAGGAAAAGCATACTAATAGCAGGAATCTTTCCTAAAATAAGTCCCTTACAGCCTTGCTGAATAAGAACTCACTTGTTGCAGATTATATAATAATCCAAGGCAAGCCATTTCAGGATGATCACCTGCTAATTATTAGCTTATCCCATTATGGCTCCTGACAACCACTGAGTCTAGGCGGGAGTTCAAGAAGACTCTGAACTAGATTAGGATACTTAAGGATGAGTTCCACATCTCCAGTTTGGGCATTCTGATGAATAGACCTGCTGCTGAGGACAGAGATGAGAAGATGAGAAGATGGCTGAGGGAGATGACTGGTTCAGGGTAATGTGAGGTTTGCATGGTCAGCAAATCTGGGTAGCTTGGGGCATGGGAAGGAAGTTGATTATACAAACTGGATTTACTGGCAACTCTGGTAGGTGTAGCCCAAGGTTCAGTCAATTTGGGGGAAAACCTCCAAATCCTGGAACGGATCTGGGTGACAGGTGGCCAAGGTGAAAGGTGTCTGAGATGATCTCACTGGGGTGCTCCAGTTTGGCGTTCTCCCTCCTAATGACGTCCACCCAGTCAGCGTTCCTTTCCCGCGAAGTTCCCCTCTTCTTTTTATAGAAGTTCTGTCCCTCAGGCAGGCAGGCAGGCAGGCAGGCAGGCAGGCCGGTACCTGGGAGCAAAAAGAGTTACTACAGTCAGTCGGCAACCTCCCGCTTCTGGTGAGCTGGGGGGGGGGGGGGGGGGGGGGGGGGGGGGGGGCAGGGCTCAGAGCGCATGCGCATGCGCATTCTGGCTACGGAAGCCGGAAGGATTGTCAGAGTCAGTTGGTTGCTCTGGTTTCTCCTGGCGGCAGCGGCGGCGTTGGCGACGAGGCTGCCTTTGGCAGCATGAACCCGCTGTGAGGCGCAGGCTTCGCGGTGCGGGGGGCGGGGGGAAGAGGAGGACGCCTCGGCGAAGTTCTCCGCCATGAACCTGAGGGGCCTCTTTCAGGATTTCAACCCGAGGTGAGGCGGTTACTCCAGCGACACTAGATGAGGGCTTGGGTTGGGGTAGCGGATGGGAGGCGCGGCGGCCACGGGCACTGCCGTCTGAGCACCCAGGCATCAGCCTGAGGCTCCTGATGGCTGCCAGCTGCTCTTGGGAAAGCTGTGTCGGCCTCAGAGTCGGTCCATCCGCTTCTTCCTCCCACAACTGGTACCAATCTGCCGTGGCTCAAGTTGCCCATCTTGGAGATGTGTCCTCCTGGAGGGAAGCCCATTGCTCTCCACTCGTCCTTTTTCATTGGTATTTCAACTTCTCTGTCTCGATTTCTTTTTTTTCCTTTCACCGCTCTGCCTGTCCCCATTTTCTGTGCCAGGACCATCTCACTTGACCCTGACACCCACAGCCACCTTCCTACATGTTTCCTGTAGTTTCACCTCTTGGGGTTTTCCTTAGATTTATGCCTGTCCGTCGTTCTTCGCTTATTTGTCAAACTGATGTCTGAGATACTGAATTTTTAGAGTCGTTGCCAGGGTATGGTAAATCTTACATAATACCTTTGGGGGTGAACCTGATTCTGATCATTAACAACGCATTTTCTTAGTCTTCTCTATAAGTTTATTCGCAGGAAGTAGATCTTGCCCTGCTTATTTCCCAGACTTGAAATACCTATTGGGCAGTGTGGAGAAAACACTGACTAAAGTATATAAATCTCTGTCCTTGCACTTGCCAAACTGTTGTAAAAGTGTTCCCTCTGCGGGCTGTGAGCTCCCAAAGCAGAAACCACTTCCTGGTTGTTTTCCTTCCACATCACCTCCCACCCATCTGTCATATAGTAGTCATAAAACGTCTTTGGAATTAAATTGAGTCAAGATCTAGATTGGAGACCAGGTCATGGGCAACCAAGTGATTCTTTCCTCATCTTTAGTAAGCTGCAAAATGAGTTCATTTCACTGATCTTTTTAAGTCCATTACTGTTTTAAAGGAGTATCTGCTCGTTTATTTCTAAGTGGGAAGACATGCACTCAAGGAAGCTAGTCTTCCTCTGGATGCTAGGTCCTACGCTAGGCACTTAAGATGC
The DNA here is from genome assembly GCA_030674055.1 of Rhabdomys pumilio. NCBI lineage: Eukaryota > Metazoa > Chordata > Mammalia > Rodentia > Muridae > Rhabdomys > Rhabdomys pumilio. The sequence continues at coordinate 4,378,268 of JANHMN010000005.1, read as the reverse complement.
TTGGCAGTCCCAGCCTGGAAGGAATGGGAATATAAATAGATAATTTGCTGTATTGTTCATTCCCAAGAATGCCACTTTCTTGGCTATTTGTTGGAGATGAAAGGAACTGGAGAGAGGTAGAGGGGACTATTTGGAGTGCAGTCTTCTTCAGAATGGTAACATTTTAAATTTTAAAGTCACTGTACTGGCCTGGGTGCTCTTATTGTCTTTGTGTTTATATTCTGGCCTTGGGTCTGTGGTCACCATTGATGGCCTGGAAGCTTCTCTGCAGAGAGGAGTTCATTTAGAACTAAATACCAGTGAACTAACTGTAGTTTTTCTTCTACTGCTTGGGATTAGGGTTTGTCTGTAGGACAACTGTGTTGGTACTGAAGCTGGTCAGGTCTTGTGTATTTTCATTGTTTGGGGAGAGTAGTAAGAAACAAATAAAAACTGAATTGTTTTGTGACTTTGGGCAACTCAGTTGTCTGTTTCATCTGTAGAATGAGTATAATTGCTCACAAGGCTATTGGACCTGAATTAATGGCTGATTGCACAATGTGATTACAAATAGAAATTTCTAGGACTGGTTTATTATGGGACAGATAGTCCAGAAGCTACGAGGTGATCTCCCAGGTTATCTAAGAGTTGTAAAAGCAAAACAGTGGTCCACTTATAACACCCTTAGCCAGTTTTTCTTTATGTTGTTTTCTTTCAAATACTAAAGTCTAACATTTATCATGAAGTACTTCAGAGAGACTTATGATGGCCATCAACACAGTTATTTGTGCTTGAATTCTAAGTGGAATAAAATGCATGTTTCCCTGAAAAAAAAAAAAGGTCTCTTGTACCCCACCATTGTCCTGCTTCAATGTCATTAGTAGGAAGGAACAGTGTTACCTTAGATGTTTCGGGAACGCAGTGGCCAGGTGATATTAAGAAGTAGATTTTTCTTAGCTAGTGATGTTTCATGTACTGTGGATGATCTAGTTTTTAACATTGTATATTAATCTTGCCCCATGCTAAAGAAAGCCTGTCAAACAACTGGAGAGCAAATTGACGGAGTGTTGACAGAAAAGCACTCTGTGCTAAGACCTCAGATCTGTGCCTCTGTCTTACTCTCTGTCTCTAATTCTGAACCAGTTCACACATGGCCCTCCTACTTCAGGACTTCATCATGCATTGCTTATTTAATAGGACAGTTCCTTCTCTCCTTGACTCAGTTTCCATTTCTCATTGAAATCTCTGTTCATTTGGTAGTTGCTGAAGGAAGTTGTTCTGGCTTTCTCAGCCTCATCCATTACTCCCTGCTTGTACAATCTCTGTAGAATATCTTTTTTGGTTTTTCAAGACAGGCTTTCTCTGTGTAGCCCTGGCTGTCCTGGAACTCACTTGATAGACCAGGCTGGCCTCGAACTCAGAAATGCGCTTGCCTCTGCCTCCCAAGTGCTGGGATTAAAGGCGTGTGCCACCACCGCCCAGCTCTGTAGAATATCATAGTCTTCCTTTAGAGGTCTTATCTGTGGCCTTACATTTGTCTCTGTTTATTTAATTAATATTTCTCTCTCCCAATGAAATTCAAGCCACGTGAGGCCAAAACCATGGCTTTTCTTGTTGTAATTTATATCCGTGAGATAATAGCCAGCTCAGTAAGTATTAGTGAAATGAATGATAACGCACCAGAGCCTGTACGAACAGCCTAGAGCTCCTTTTTTTCAATGACTGCTTTCTTCGTGGTGTATGAACTATTTATTTTCCCTCTGTCTTCCTATTTCCCTTCAGAGTGTAACTGTTCCATTGACAAGATGAGAAAGACCTTAACAGTACAGGAGAGCGTGGTTTCTTAACTTTGGAGACTATCACAGAAATAGCCCCTGTTATTGTTTGGTGGTTCCCAAAGCATGGACTGTGGCTCCAGACCTCCTCCTATACCTTGGAAATCTTGGTCACTGAGAACTCACTGAAGTTTGTTATTTTTCTAGACATAGTAGTGACACAAAATGATTGAAAAGTGTTTAGCACCCGGCTGTGAAGGGCTGATAGCTGACCCTATACTTATTTCCATCTGTCACAGAGCTGATTGACCATGAACTTCTTTACAGAGTTGCCTTTTAGTTACAAAGTTAAATTTGTTGAAACATACTGTGTCTACCAAGAAACCTTCTTGACTGCCTGAAGCCTCTAACAGCTTTATTGACTAAACAGACTATTAGAAGTGTACCGAATTGGAAAACTGATTCCAGAATGTCACTAGGAGGGTATGAAAGTACATGGTTTTAATAGGCAACCTGACCATACCACAAGGCCTTGGAGTTGTCTACTATTTTGGAAAAGCTGTTATTTGTTAGAGAAGGCCTTTCAGCTGTGGCAGCCACACTGAGTTGGAAGGCTGTGAGAACTCTGTCTAGGCTACTGACTCATTTGTAGTGGACTCCTCATGGGCGTGTGATACATCCCTTAGGTATTGTAGACTGGAACAATGAGTAAGAAATGCCTTATTGGGCTTGTTTATATGGACATGTAATACTAATGAAGTAAATTATGTTTACAAAGTTCTTGTATGCTCCATCATCTGAAGCCATTCTTTAGTCTTTGTAAGCTGTTTTTAATTTTAAATTTTGGGGAAAAATGAATGTGATTGCTGATAATGGTTCACTAAATGCCTCTGCAGGCACCAGGTACACACATGGTATATAGACATACATACAGGCAAAAGACCCATTTATATAAAATAAAGTAAAAATTCCTGGAAATAATTATTTAAAAAGAAAGATCGAGCTGGAGAGATGGCTCAGTGGTTAAGGGCTCTTCCAGAGGTCCTGAGTTCAATTCCCAACAACCACATGGTAGCTCATACTGTCTGCAACTCCAGTTTCAGGGAATCTGACACCCTCAAACACCAATGCACATAAAATAAAAATAAATTATTAAAAAAAGAAGGATCAGTGGGTACTGCAGAAAATGTGTGCAGTGTTTTAAATATAAATGATGTTGAGCTTAAGGCATATAGTTCAGTGTTATAGCACTTTTACAGGGCATTAGGCTTGATTCTCCAGCAGAGTAAAAAATTACATAGTGTTGAGTACTCCAAGTACTCCTTACAGATTGTATTTTTAAAACCAGACTGCTGATCTGTCAGTGTGAGTGAAGTGTTAGTATTGATAATGAATTACTGTGTGATTGTTTGCACATTTGTTTTGGGGGTATATAGATCTATTGATAGAATATTGTCTTGACTTTTACTGATTAATTGTTGTTAATAATGGCTGTGGCTTATTTGCATCTACCATGTGTCAACACAGATTTGGCAGTTTATTTTTCAACATCCTTACTCTTTACAATAGCACAACAAATCATATTGCAGCCACATTTTCTTTTCTAATTAGAAGACATTTTTAATTTATTGATTGTAGGGGTGAGTGAGTGTACATATGACACAGTGTGCTTATGGAGGTCAGAGAACAGCTTTCAGGAGTCAGTTCTCTTCTCCCTGCACATGGGTCCTATGGATTAAACTCAAGTTATCTGTTAGGCCAGTGGCAAGCACCTCTACCTACTGACCCATCTCTCTGGCCCCAAACAGCTTCATTTTAGAGAGTCTTGGACTTCTCTAAAGTCATACAGGCAGTTATGGACCAATTCAGGATTCTAATCCAGGTCAGGTTCCTTCCTTCTGAAATTTTTTGCTTCATTATTCATGCCCCTTCCTCCTGTGACAGAGTAAATCCAATAGGCTGAGTAGCCATTCTAGCTAGTGTTTGGTCAGATGGATATCAGATAGTCATTTGGGAAGAGGGAATCTCAACTGAGAAAATGCCCCTCGCCAGATTGGCCATGGACAAGCTGGTGAGACATTTTCTTGATTAACAGTTCATGTAAGAGGGCTCAGCCCAGGCTGTGACTTTCTGATTGCTTTGCTTAGTGATGAAGGTTCATAAGTATACAAGGTGAGTAAAATTTCTGATTCTAAATGTAGGTGCTGTATAACTGATAATATAGTGAGTTATGATCCATTAGTGAGAAAAGTGATTACCAAATAAAATTTTTACAAAGTCTCTCTTTAATAATCCTACAGAAAGAATAGATGGAACTTATTATTTCCACCATGTTTCCACTTACCTTTGTCTTAATGCATCAACATTATAAGAAATCAGATGAGATATATGCTATAAGGGTGATTGAGTGTCCATCTTCTTTACTAGGCTGGTACTGTTTAAGAATGTTTTTTTCTCTGCATTTTGTGCTTTTGTATATATTTATTAGTCAGATGCTCTTAAACATCTTTATCTTAATAAAACAAGTTAATATTTCTACTAAAATATTTTTCATATGGTAATAAAGTTTTATTTAGCCTAAGAGGTACAGTCCTTTTAATAATTTGTGAAAATAACCATAGTTTGTCAGTTGGAGCCAGTCTCTCAAGTCATAAACAGAAATATGTCACCTAAAGTATGGTATATGTGTAGGAGGCTAGCTTACTTGTGTTCATATAGACTTGAATCTATATTCTAGGCAATAGATTTTATTGGAGAAACCCAATGACTCTAAAAAGAGTCCAGCTGTATTTATTTAATTTAGAACTTTTATATATAGTTTTAAAATATAATTTAGGACAATCTTCAGAACTTTTATAGTTAGAGTCTTCTCTTTTGTGACTATCTGTGAGTCTGAGCAGTAAGCATTTTATATATTTCAGGAAGGACAGTAGCTTTTATGGGCTGACTCATGGCACACTGCCCAGTGGTAATGCACTTATGCTGTGAAGTCAGATGTGGATGATATAACTCCATTTTAAAGACACGTCTATGGTTTGAATTAGAATCAAAATTTTGTGTTTTGGAAACATAATCCTCGATTTAGTATTTTTAAAAAATTACTATTTTAATTTTGTATGAGTTTCTTGCCTGCATGTATGTCTATTTACCACATGCATGCAATACACACAGATAAGGGAAGAGGGAATAGAAGGCTGTCAGTTGCCACGTGAGTGCTGGAAACTGAACCTGAGGCCTCTGCAAGAACAACAGGTATTCATCACTACTGAACCATCTTTCCAGCCCTTTAAATTAAAATCCTAATGGCATTAGAAGCAACTTGAGAGATTATTAGGATACCACATACTTGTATTTTAAAATGTCAGCTTCAGAAGCAGGAAAAAACAATAATTTTATGTATCTTGACATCTGGGTTCAAAATTAATTCAATACTCCATGTGATGAGTTGAGAAGAATAGCCAGTCTGCAGTAGATTGGTGCAGCAGTGGTCAAGTGGAGGAAAAAGTACTGCTGTGCTTGATTTTCATGCGATTGGAATAATTTAGAACAACAACTAACAGATGAGACTGATTATTTGTATTAGAATCTTTGATTTTCCAGTTACCTCTGGAAGCAGTTTTGTGGTCACCACTTCTCTTCTTCCTCCTGCCTCAGTCAGGTCCCATACTTTCTTTTCCTAGCTCCCATCTCACTTTGTCCATACTACCATTTATACAAATGTTCTACATTGTAGCTGTGGCTTTCTGTGTAGACTTCTATCAGAAAACCTTTGGAAGCAGGAGACTTAATTACTCACTGTTGCTTTCCCAACCCCAATATAGTATGTGTTCTACATGGAACTTTCAAATAAATTGTTATGGAATTCGTGACTTTAAAATGTATTTTACCTTATTTTATGTGTATGAGTGTTTTGCTAGCACGTGTATCTGTGACCTGGTCTGTACAGGGTTCCTGAAGTCCAGAAGAAGAGGTTGTACCCTCTGGAACTGAAGCTATAGTCAATCATTAACTACCTTTTAAGTACTGAAAACTGAACCCATGTCCTCTAGAAAAGCAGCTAGTGATCTTAACTGTTACTCATCTCTCTAGTCCTGAATTAATGACTTTTTTATGAGCTGAAATGCTTCTGTTATTTCTCCTCATTTCATTATCAGATATTTGTTAAAAATGAGCTCTTTTTCACATTTTGCTTTCCTTCTAGTAAATTTCTCATCTATGCCTGTCTGCTGCTGTTCTCTGTGCTACTGGCCCTTCGTTTGGATGGCATCATTCAGTGGAGCTACTGGGCTGTCTTTGCTCCAATATGGCTGTGGAAGTTAATGGTCATTGTTGGCGCATCAGTTGGAACTGGAGTTTGGGCACGAAATCCTCAATACCGGTAATACTGCTTTATAAAACCCACTGATGTATATCTTAAGAGAACAAAATCATGATGGTTCTCACTAGAGATAACATTAGGACAATTTCTATTTGAAGTTATATGGGAACGACACTTGTTATGTATTTTCTTACAAAACAGTGTTAGTTTGGATGGTTTAGTGCCTAGAAAGCCTATAAGCGTAACACCAGACACCCCCAAATATAGAAATATTTTGCCATAGCAGACTAAAAAGCACAGAAACACTTTATCTATAGTTCTCTGGCCATGTCTACCAAGGATCCAACTTCTGTAATTTACTTTTAGAACTAGGCTTCCCTTTCTTCTACTCCTCTAATCCTGTTAGTTATACCAGGGAATGAACTTGGGCCAAAGGCTATGAGTCCCTTAGATAGGAACTAGTGACTGAGGTAAACTGAGAACCAGATGTTAAAAAGAAGGTAGAGATTTGGGGGTCATGGAAATGGTGGCAGCCTGTTGTAGCTGAATTCTATAGGAGTCACTACATTTCTTTTCTCAAAGATAAGGGAGGAGAGGGAGGAAGTAGAGAGAGTGAGGACCATTAGAAATCTTCATCAGGCCGGGCAGTGGTGGCGCACACCTTTAATCCCAGCACTTGGGAGGCAGAGGCAGGTGGATTTCTGAGTTCGAGGCCAGCCTGGTCTACAGAGTAAGTTCTAGGACAGCCAAGACTACACAGAGAAACCTGTCTCGAAAAACAAAAACAAAAAAAAACCAAACAAACAAAAAAAAGAAATCTTCATCAGGAAGATGAATGCAGATGTTCCTGATAGGACAGTGAGATACAAACAGCTGTTCATGTGAAAGAATATAGAAGATGGGGCCACTTCAGCTTTAAAAATTCTTGATTATCAACTTTTAAAAAAACCTATAGTTTAGAATGTATATCCTATAGGCATGTAGGACTTTCAAAGGGCTCTATACAACAACAAATCGTAGCAAATGAAGGACATTAATGTGTGAATATTTCTTTTCTTTTTTTCTCCTGAGATTATAATATGCTAGGCAGTGGTGGCATATACCTTTAATCCCAACATTTAGGAGACAGAAGCAGATAAATCTCTGAGTTCAAGGCCAAGCCTGAACTATAGAGCAAGTTCCAGGATGGCCAGGACTACACAGTGAAACCCGGTCTCTAAAAACAGAGAGAGGGTGAGGGAATGAATAAATAAATATATTATTTCAAGACTTATGTTTTATTGTTATTCATATGAATGCATATCTTATGTATGAGGATACCCATGGAGGCCAGAAAAGGATGATGAATCCCTGGGCTAGGGTTATAGGTGGCTGGGAGCCATCCCAATGTGAGTGGTGAGCACTAAACTCAAGTGTTCTGGAAGAATAGCAAGCAGTCTTAACTAATGCACCATCTCTCCAGCCCTAATCTGTGGTTTTATATCTCTTAAATCCTCTCTTCTTCCTCCTCCTCCTCCTTCTCTTCTTCTTCCTCCTCCTCCTCCTCCTCCTCCTCCTCCTCCTCTTTTCTCCTTCTTCTCCTTCTCTTCCTCCTCCCCTTCCCCTCCCTTCCCCCTCTTCTTCCTCCTCCTTCTCCTCTTCCTCTTTCTCCTTCTTCCTCTTCTTCTTCCTTATTTCTTCTTCTTGACAAGGTTTGTCTGTCTAACAGGCCCAGCTGTCCTGGAACTCACTTTGTAGACTAGGCTGGCCTCAAATGCACAAAGATCCACCTGCCTCTACCTTCCAAGTGCTAAGATTAAAGGTAAGCTCTACCATGCCTAGGTTATATATTCCTTTTCTATGGGAAAAATTCAGATATCTAATTCTTGTTTCTCAAAAAAAAAATCATTAGTTGATATTTAAAAGTTATATGTACCTTTTCCTCTGTTTTGATATTTTTAAGTAAGGAAAACCAGTTGTGTTTGTGGCTGGCTGGATGTATGGTGTGCACAGGCACAATTATTCCCTTATGACCATTATTCAGCAGTATGCTAGTGAAACTACAGGAATTACCTATGACCTTCTTTTCCCTTTGCTCTAGTCTCTAGAATATTTACCACCCATAGGGCAAGTGTGTCACAAATCTTTATCTGTATTTTGAATGAACATTATAGACCTTTCAAATGCATTATAAACGTTTTTAATTTTAGTTTATTGATAGCTTATGTTTATATTTATACAGCTAATTAAACTAATTTTTGAGCAAAACTTTTAACTTTTTTTAAATTTACAGGTTTTAATTCATTATCTTACTAAAATAAAGATTAATAAAAGAGTTATTACTTTTTATTTGCATTTTAAAGTAGCACCTAAGAAAATTGCCATATCTTATTGAATGTAACCTACACTTGCAGAAGAAGCTAAAATTATATTTATAGAATTGCATGAAATATGATTTGTCTAGTTTCTAATTCAGTGAGAAGTGAGGATCATGAGATGTGACAGGAGTAATTAATGAATAATCTTGAAAGTAACTCTGATAGTTGAATTTAAAGTTAGGAACCTAAGTGTTTCTGGGTATTTGCAAGATTGTCTATTAAAGATAGGCTTAATTTAGCTTTCTACTTCATCTTTTGTTTTTCATATTTACAGTTGAAATTCAGAATGGAAATTGACTTGGTATTTGCTGTGCACTATTGAGGATTCTGAATATGTTTTTTTCTTTCTCTTCTTCTTCCATCCCCTTTTAGAGCAGAAGGAGAAACATGTGTGGAGTTTAAAGCCATGTTAATTGCTGTGGGCATCCATTTGCTCCTGCTGATGTTTGAAGTTCTGGTCTGTGACAGGATTGAGAGAGGAAACCATTTCTGGCTTCTGGTCTTCATGCCATTGTTCTTTGTTTCCCCAGTGTCTGTTGCAGCATGTGTCTGGGGCTTTCGACATGACAGGTCACTAGAGGTGAGATTTGTTTATTTAAACATGTTTTTAAAACATTTATTATAATGTCAGACCCTTATCCTTCATCAGGAACAGACTAATCCTTAACTCTAGATTGTGGTTTACAAGAGAACAAAGACCTTTAGCTTTTTCCTAGTGTCCTGTTTTATAAGCTACCTGTGTTTGTCAGTCTTGTGAAGCAACCAATAGAACAGATAGAGACATAGCTACAAAGAGAGAGACTTTAAGGAATGGATCCACATGGTTGTGAAGCTGGCAACCTATATTTATAGAACAGACAGGCAGGCTGAGGACTCAGCAGGAGTTGACACTCTAGGTTGGCTGAATTTCTTCCTTTCCAGAATAAAGCCTCCAACTGCTTGGAAGAGGGCTAGTTACTCTATATTATTGAGAATAATAACCTTTAAAAACTTGATGTTGTCACATTAGCACATACCCTAGTATTTAATTAGATATCTTGGTAAAATAGTCCACCTAAATTGATACATAATTTTCTCACTACCTCATGTCCTATACTGTCACTCCTTAGCTGCCCTCTAGTTGCCTTATCCTGTTATGCCCATATATTTATGTTTATTTTTTAATCAAGTACCTGTATATGTAATCCCTTTAGGCCCAAGAAGAGGACATATAGAATTAATTTAAAATGCTAAGACTAGTAATAGTAATAAAGAAAACAATTGTGGATAATATTGATAATATCCTTAATCTATGCCAGACATTTGGATGATCACTTCACAAATAGCAGCAACTTAGTAAATATTTACAACAACCTATGAGAGAGGTTCAGTTGTTTTCCCAGGAAAGATAATTTATTTATGGCCACACATTAAGGAGAAAGGCCAGAATTCTATTTCAGTCAGGCCAAATTCAAAGCCAGAAGAATTAACTAGAAAGAAACTGAGGACACAAAGCAATATACTACTAGATTTAGAGGAAAATGGGAAGCACTAGACCCCCTTTCCCCAACACACTTCTTATCTGAGATAAGATTCACTTATTCCTTACTTAATCTGTACTCACTCAGCTTTACTCCGCATCATCCAGGACTTGGCAAAATGTCTGGGGCCCTGTATAGTAGGTTCCTTTCAGTAATTTATCTTTTCAGACCACTGACCACTATGTGTTAGCTTTTGCATTTAGTGACCAAAATACCACAGAGAAACAGCTTTTAAAAGATAGAATTAAAATGTTATGGATTAATTAATCTTCTAGAAGAACTTCCAAGGTAGTCTGCCATTTGATCTGCAGAATGGATATTACTGGCAGCTTTTTGTCAGATTTATAGTGAGAAGAATTGTGTGCAAAAAGAACAGAAAGGGTTGAGAACGTCTGTCACTTGGGTTTTGTAATAGTTACTGTCTTAGTTGGGTTTTCACTGCTATAAAGAGATACTATGACAGAGGCTACTCTTATAAAGGAAAACATTTAATTGGGGCTGTCTTACAGTTTCAGAAATTTAATCCATTATCATCTTGGTAGAAAGCAGGCAGGGAGACATGTTGCTGGAGAAGTAGTTGATAGTTCCACATCTTGATGCAACGACAGCAGATCCACTGCCATGATAGGCCTAGCTTGAGCATAGGAGACCTGAAAACCCACCCCCAGTGACACACTTCCTCCAACAAGGTCATACCTCCTAATAGTGCCATTCCCTATGTGCCAAGCATTCAAACACATGAGTCTGTGGGGACCATACCTATTCAAACCACCACAGTTATTTTTCTGTTGCTGTGATAAAGTACCTTTACCAAGGCAAAGTATAGAAGACAGAGCTTTTTTGAGTTTTCTGTTCAGATGGATACATATCCATGATCACTGAGGCAGGAGGCATGATGGCAGTGGGGGAAGCTGAGAGGTCAACATCCTCAACCTCAGTCATGAAACACAGAGAGACTTTAATCTCAAATCCTATCCTCAGTGACATTTTCCTAAGCTTCCTGAGACAGTGCCACTAAGTTGGGACCATGTGTTCAAATGCTTGAGACTGTGAGGGACATTTCTCATTCAAATCACCAAAGGTATATAAGGCCATGTGAAGTTGTGGCTAAAGAAAGCACGGCATTGAGAATATTAGACTTATTAAAAAAGATTTCAACTATTTTAACAGTATGACAATAGGAAGGTGTCTCTGTGGGCTTGGTAGGGATTTCAAATTCAAAGGTGTGAAATTTCTCACCTGAAAGATTTTCCTTTTTTGCAAAAGAAACACTTCAGGGTCCTCTGTTTGCACAAGAAAATCTGGATGTGGAGAGCTTTGGGGGCAGCTGCTTAACAAGAATCTGACATTGGCCAAGGACAAGGAAATGGGCTTCAGGCAGGAATCTGACATTGGCCAAGAACAAGGAAGTGGGCTTCAGGCAGGAATCTGACATTGGCCAAGAACAAGGAAGTAGACTTCAGGCAGGAATCTGACATTAGGCTAGAACAAAGAAGTGATTTCAGGCAGGAATCTAAATCTTAGGGTAGAACAAGGAAGTAGGCTTCAGACATGAAAATGACTTTGGGCTAGGACAGGGAAGTAGGCTTAGATACTTTCCTCATCCTGATAAGCCCTTAGAAACAGTGATCATGGGAGTGATCACGGGACTTTGCTTATTGCTTTGCTTGTTCTTTGACTATTTGTGTTTATTGTCTTGCTTTGCATCTATTGTGTTGCTAGACCCTCAACCTAGAACTGACCTTAATACATGCATGTAGTCAAAATGGTATAAAAGCAAAAAGGAAGAGGGGGGATTGGATAGGGGGTTTATGAGAGGGATGGGGAAAGGGGATAACACCTGAAATGTAAATAAATAAAATATCCAATAAAAAAAAGTAAGCTTTGGAAAAAAAAAGAAAAAAGAAAATCTGGAAATTGTTTCCCATGTTTTTCTATCCAGATACTCAGTGGCTGCTATAGCCATGTAGAGCAGTGGTAGACCTTGATGTCATCTACATGTTGCTAATTTTGCAGGCAAAATGCAAGAGTTACAGAGTCACAAAGAATTCTACTTACATTTCAAAAGAAAGCCTGTGATGTCTGGCAATGTGTGCCAGTCTCACAATCCAGCAAACAACCTCTGGTAGGACAATGTGCAAAGCTGTGAATGTGAAGCCAAGATTCAGTGGAGAGCACGAGATGTTAGATACCAAGAATGTAGGATATCTGTCAAGGGAAACTGTGAGAAGTTCTCACAGAGATATAAAGGAGGATCTTGGGCCTGCCGGTGGGCCCCATGTTGGGAAAGTAGAAAGGGACAATATTTCAGGCATTCTAAAGAATAGAGACAAGAGAAACTCTTTAGCCAGGCAGACCACAGAGTAGCTAAGATGTTTCTGGAGTAGAAATAGGAGAGAAATGTGGAAGCTGGGGAAAGTAAGCCTTTGCACAGAGATAGCCTAGACAGGGACTACATCTCCAGCTGTCAAAATATGCACTGCTGAGAGATGGCTCACTGATTAAAATGCTTACTGTGAAAACATGAGGAGCTGAGTTCACATTCTGTCTTAGCTTTACTTCTGTGAGGAGACACCATGACCAAGCAACTCTTATAAAAGAAAGCATTTAATTCGGAGCTTGCTTACATTTTCAGAGGTTAGTCCATTATCACCATAGTGGAAGGTATGGTAGCATCCAGACAGGTATGATACTAAAGAAGTACATGAGAGTTCTATATTCTAGATCCAGAGAGAAAGAGAAACAGACTGGGTCTGGAGAAAAACTTCAAACCCTATCCTCAGTGACAACTTCCTCCAACAAGGCCATACCTCCCAGTCCCTGTAATCTTTCCAAACAGGTCTGTTCCCTAGTGACTAAACATTCAAATATATGAGCCTATGGGGGCCATTGCCTTTTTCATTAATTAATTAATTAATTAATTAATCAATCAATCAATCCACTTTACATCTCAGTTGCAGCCCCCTCCTCCCGGTCCCTCACATAGCTCCTTTCCCCATTTTCCTCTCCCCTTCTCCTCTGAGAAGAGGAACCCACCCCCTCCTGGGTATCCTACCCTGGCACATCAAGTCATTGCAGAATTTTGCATATCCTCTCCCACTAAGGCCAGGCCAGGCAGCGCAGTTAGAGGAACAGTATCTACAGGCAGGCAACAACTTTAGGGATAGCTCCCACTCCAGTTGTTGGGGGACTTGCATGAAGGCTGAACTACACATCTGCTACATATGTAGGGCCTAGGTCCAGCCCATGTATACACTCTTTGCTTGGTGTTTCAGTCTTTGGGAGCCCCAAAGGATCCAGATTAATTGACTCTGTTGGTCTTCCTGTGGAGTTCCTATCTCCTTAGGGTCCCTCAATTCTTTCCCTAACTCTTCCCTGAGCTCTGTTCAATGTATGGCTGTGGGTCTCTCCATCTGTTTTCATTGGCTGCCGGTGGAGCCTCTCATAGTAGAGTATCATTAATAGTGTCAGGGATTGGTTCTTGCACATGGGATGGGTCTCAAGTTGGGCCAGTTATCAGTTGGCCATTCCCTCAGTCTCTGCTCCATCATTGTCTTTGTACTTCTTGTAGAAGGGGCAAATTTTGGGTCAAAGGTTAAGTCAAAGAACATTGTCAATAGGACCAAAGGGCAGGATATAGAATTGGAAAAGATCTTCACCAATCATACATTTGGCAGCAGGCTAGTATCCAACATATATAAAGAACTCAATAAGTTAGACACCAACAACCCAAATAACCTAATTAAAACATGGGGCACAACTAAACAGAGAATTCTGAACAGAAGAATCTCAAATGGTCAAGAAACGCTTAAAGAAATGTTCAACATGTTTAATCATTAGGGAAATACAAATCAAAACAACCCTAATATTGCATCTTACACTCATCAGAATGGCTAAAACTTAAAAATTCAACTGACAGCACATGCTGGCAAGGATGTGGAACAAGGGAAACACTATTCTACTGCTGGTGGGAGTACAAACTTGTACAACCACTCTGAAATAAATCTGACAGTTTCTCAGAAAATTGGGAATAGTTCTACCTCAAGATCCAGCTATACCACTCCAGGAGTGGGCATTTGTATTCAAACTACCACAGATTTCTAGAATCCATGTAAAAGCCTGGCTAGAGGCATATTTCTGGCATGCCAGTACAAGGATGCTGAAACAGCTAGATCCTGAGGGTCTAGCTGACCCTAGAGCCTAAGCAATAGGTCAAGCTAAAGATTTAATAAGAAACCATGTCTCAAAAATAAAGTAGGAGCCTGAAATAGTGCGCATTTTTAGTCCTAGTATTCAGGAGGCAGAGGCAAGTGGATCTCTGAGACCATCCTGCTCTGCATAGTGTATGTTCCAAGCCAGTCAGGACAACACATGAGACCCTGTCTCAAAATAGATAAATGGATAGATATAGATACATATATACATGCATGCATACATACATAGATGCATGCATGTACAACACACTAAATAATTTCTTTAAAATATACAAATGAGGTGTTCTCATCATCCTAGTTGACTCACAGTACACCAGGAATAATATCCAACTTGAGGAAAACTGACTGATACCTGTACCATGTACATCCTTAGCTTGAAATGGTTTGTAGCATTTTCCCCCATAGGTTCCAGTGCTTTACCTGTGTTGGTGCAAGAGGATTAAAAACAGAATTTTCAGCACTTGTGATTAAAATCTGGTATTTCAGGAAAATGTTGGTGAAGAGCTGGTAGAGTAAAACTGTATTTATAGGCAAGGATGAAGACTCATCAGAAGAAAGCCTCCTGGGGGATCCTTGGGTGCAAAGGTTCATCTATCTTGAAGGGAATAGAGCTGTGGAATTGCGGTTTGGAGTGTTGGTGAAAAAATGGGCCATATTTAGGAAGTCACATGTAACTAAAGAAAGTAAGGCCTTCAAGAGAACATTGAATGGGAGAATGGGCAGAATGTGATAATTGAATATGAGAATGTAGAGGTTACTACAGGCCATTGTGTTGCCTTACCATGATGGAAAGTAGAGAGACAGAGTTCAGGAGAGAGTGAGCTCAGTTGGGCATCAGTTTAATGCCAGGTGCTTCTAGGAGAGCCATGTGGCAACTGCACACTGGACCTGTTATATAGCAGTCCAGCTAGCTTGCAGGCACATTTCAGAACTTATCACTAGGCAATATGTTAAGCTGCAGTGTTGCTGAAACTTTCTCCACCCCAGGTGGTGTGAATGAGTGCTTGTGTGTGATTCAGTGAAAGGGATGTCTGTTTGGGATGCTAGAAGTATAGCCATTTAAGAAATAGAAAGGGAGCCCAAGAAAAATTTCTCTGAGTGCTCACAGCATGCCAAGACTGTACAATATGATTCTTGAAACTCAGTTAGTAGTACAAGAAAAAAAGAATTGGTCAACCTTAAAATGCTGTTGAAATAGCCCAGTAAGATGCAGATATAAATATTCTGCTGCCTATTGGTACTGAGGCCCTTGGTAAATAGGAGTTGTCAGTAGCTTAGAATGGAAGATGAGGCAATAGGGCCTTATGTAGCCTTCTTGCCTCACAAAGCTGGAATGTTCCCAAAAAGTGGGTTAGGCCAGGAGTGCTGAATCACAGGAGACGTGAACTTACTTCTATTTGGACATTTTGGGTTTAATGGGAAATTGACAAGTAGTTTTTTTTAAAAAAACTGGGAAAGGTCAGTAGCACAGTAATGATTAATGAAGCAACACCAAATCTATAATTGTTGGCTTAAGGTGACAGGGTCCTCAAAGAACTGGAAAAGAAGGCATGGGATTTATGGCAGAATCCTGGTTAGAAATAGAAGGAAGTTTTAGGGTACTATAAATCAGGTATATACTGGTTATTAGCAGAGGCATAAAGGAGGCTTGAAAGAAATCTATTGTAGATTGCCTCTTTTTTCTCTCTTCTTTCAAAAGAGGTCACTATTAGGCCAATATTCAGATTATAAACAACAAAATGGCCAAGGCACCAACTAACCTTAAGAATGGGACAAAAGACATGTGTGCAATTCCCCTCAGCATGGTCCTACTCTGCATTTCTGTTGCCAAAACAATCAGAAGCTTCCTGCATAATACCATTAAAGTTTTACAGTATTGAAATTTCCATTGCCTATGAGTGTGTTAAACAAATAACCACTACGTTCAATGCAATTTCTTTAACTGTTTTTTTCTTCATTTTTAGCTAGAAATCCTGTGTTCTGTCAACATTCTTCAGTTTATATTCATTGCCTTAAGACTGGACAAGATCATCCACTG
Source organism: Rhabdomys pumilio (assembly GCA_030674055.1). Taxonomy (NCBI): domain Eukaryota; kingdom Metazoa; phylum Chordata; class Mammalia; order Rodentia; family Muridae; genus Rhabdomys; species Rhabdomys pumilio. Next base: position 4,362,067 of record JANHMN010000005.1, on the reverse strand, counting down.
GCCCTGGCTTGTATGTAGCCTTTTTAATTTTTTAAAACAAACCTTTTATTATAAAAGTAATTCATATTTATTTCAAAAATTTCGGAAAAAGAGCCAAGGAAGCATGAGCAGCAACTAGTGGTCACATGGTACCAATACTGAGAACATATATATACACACACACACACACACACACACACACACACACACACACACTCACACTCTGTTCCAGAGAATCTGATGTTCTTTTGGTCCTCCATGAGCACAAACATGATTCATAGACATACATGGAGGTATAACTCTCCATACACATAAATACATCCCTTATATGGACTACCAAGTTGCTTTTCAGAAAACCTGTACCTGTTTCTACTTATAAGAGGTAGAATTGTAAGTCATCCTAATTTATGGCTTCAGCTAATGGTTAGTTAAAAGTGACTACACAGATAGAGAAGATACATATATAAGTAACAAAAACTATACACTAGAGAATACAGTATGGTTTCAATTAGTAATAGTTTAAGAGAGAAGATTGGGCTGTAGTTGTAGCTCAGTTGATAGAGTGTTTTCCTAACATGCACAAAACCCTGAGTTCAATTCGCATTACTGAATAAGACAGACCAGGTGGCACATGTTTGTAATGTACTTAGGAGGTATAGACAGGAGTATTTGAAGTTCATGATCAACCTTGCATACATGGCAAGTTGAAGGCAGCCTGTGCTACATGAGACTGTATCTCAAGGGTTTATACCAGTGTTTCAAATTTTGGTTTGATTGTGTTTTCTTTGCTGCTTAATGTATATTTGGTGTGTGTGTGTGTGTGTGTGTGTGTGTGTGTGTGTGTGTGTGACCCTTTCCATTTGTATACGTGAAGGTACATGTGTTTGTGGGTGTGGGTATATATATGGAAACCAGAAGTCACCATCAGGCATCTTTTCTCAGATACCATCCACCTTGTTCTTTTGAGTCAGAGTTTCTTAGTTCCCTGGAGCTTCTTGATTAAGATAGGCAAGCTGGCTGCCATCAAGCTCCTGGGATCTTCCTGTTTCTACGTCCTGTCCCTAGCAATAGGATTGAAAGCAGGGACTACTACTGGCTTGTTTTCATGTGGGTTCTAGAAATAGAACTTGGCTCTTCGTGGTTGCATGGTTCCCCTTTGCCAATTGAGACGTCATCCCTACCCTTGATGTGTAATTTGTTTTTGTACAAGACATTTTCTATATTAAACATAGTTTACATTTTAAATAAAAAATATGCAGTGGAAAAGTAAAAGACTCATTTAAGGGCAAGAAAGAAAATAAAAGTCCATATATCCAAATTAAATGTGGGACTTATCACCTTCCCCTACAATCTTTGATAAAAAATATTCATATGCTTTTCATTTATGTATTCTATGATTTTAGAACAGTATCTGAAGAAATTGAATGGAAGAATTGATGTTTGTCAGATGGAGGAACCAATTCATATGAGACTAATTTATGGTATAAGGGTTAGTGTTAGGGAAAAAAACAATTAAAAAAAATCTTGAATGTTTTCCCCAATTAAGTACAGGGATCCTGACCCTTGACCTTGTACAGATCCAAGTGGATGAAGCATCCTGACTACATACATCTCATAATTGGTGAGATAACAAATGAAGCTGTTAAAGTCACTATCCTTCTACCCATGAAAGGAGTACCAATAAATTAATGCCACCATGGATGTGTTTTAGAAGAGATAATGAAAGGTATATAGAGATAGGCTTTGTAGCAAAGCTTGTAATCAAGATCCCCAAAGTGTTCAAAAGGCCTACAAGTTATGTAACAACTTAAATCACAAGTGTTTAAGTTAAAATGTCAAAATTATAGCACTGTTAGAAGAAAGGGAGGAGAAATTATTGAAACCTGCAAATCAGTGAAATATTCTTTATACATGGCACCAATAATATGAGCCATAAGATGAAGTTATAAAGTTAGACTTCAAGAAACAAAATAAAGGAAAAGACAGGTCGCTGACTGAGGAAAAGCTCTTGCAAATACAAAAACTTTGACTTTTAGCAAATACATACCATGGCCTCAATTAAAAATAAGGACGTATTCATGTGCACACAACCAGACAGACGCATACAGACACATAGGTGATTGAGGGAGTCAGTGACTGGTGAGAATATACGTGCAGAAGTGAGTGCTTTAGTAAGTGTAAGTAAACAGATATGTGAGCGACTGAATGAGAGGGAGGGGAAGTCTTCGAAGGAATGTAAGAATGGGGATGTGGGAGGATGTGGGAGGGAAAGTTGTCAGAATAAGAATGGAGCAGTGAGGAGTAATCCTTCCATGAGCAGCTAGACAGAGTGAGCATGAGGGACTGTTTGAGTAAAAGGAGTATATGAATGAGTGCCATGTAAGAATTAAGTGGATGAGAGTGAGGGGTGAGGAAAACAGAGGGGAGGAAGAGGGGATTCTACTGTTCTGGGGTACATGTGTGGTGCGTGAGGGAGACTCAGTGGGGGTAGGAGAGAGGACTACATGAGTGATGATGAGTGAGGAAGTGAGTGGGGTGACAGTGGGTATGTAAGGGGCAGTGAGGACATAGGAGAGAGCAGGTAAGGAAGATGTAACAGTTTGGGAGCAAGCCACTGGGGATGCTGCAGTCGGTGACTGCGAGTAAGGGAGTGGAGGAACTGAGAATGAAGGAGTGTGGAAGTGACTGAGAGGTGGGAAGCATGGGAATGGTGGATGACAAAATGGGGGACTTGAAACTCAGGGAGTCTATTCAGAAGAAACTTAAAATATGCTGTGTTGGAGAACCAGATGCCAGGTTGTTACCTGAATGCCTCATGACATTATTTCCTGGATGGAAGTCCTTTGATGAATGTGGTATTTCCCATGCTACCTCCATGACAGCCCTGGGCAGTAGGACTGTAGTCATGCTTCTCCTTGACTACCTGAACAGACCGAGTAAAATGATAAAGGCAGCTGCCAGAGCTGTAGAGAAGCTCTCAAGACATCATGTTTCTACTCCTCTCCAGGTTGTGTGTGTCCCTCTGTGGATTCTCATGTCCTTCTTGTGCCTGGTGGTCCTCTATTACATTGTTTGGTCTGTTCTGTTCCTGCGCTCTATGGACGTGATTGCAGAACAACGCAGGACACACATAACCATGGCACTGAGCTGGATGACCATTGTCGTACCTCTTCTTACTTTTGAGGTAAGCTTTCTACGTGAAATCTCTTCTGCTCCCACATTCTACCTTTATCTGGGACAGCATCTACCATAGCTAGATAGGTATACTGCTATCCTTGTGGGAGAGAGAAAGTTCAGAGGGAACTTGGAACAATGAGACTGTGCTTGCAGGACTCACAGAGAGCAGTATCTCTCTGCCCACAAGGCATTTGACCACATCCAGCTTCTACTCTAAAAGGATGTTGGACAGTTTGCTTTTGTATTGAAATTCAGTAGGGAATACTAGACTAGATACTATTGACTCCTTTGAACAAACCCTGGGAAGAATTTCACATAAAACTCCTGGCAGTGGGGATCTTTCAGCTGGTAGACTTTAGTTTGGCCTTGGGGAAGGATATGAAATTTCCCATGGTCCTTTTCTTCCCCTGGATGGATGCTGCCATTACCTGTGGTGGCCTTCTCTCTTCTCAGATACGACAGAGGGAGGGATTACAATGTGGACAGCTGCTGACTTGGTCCATTTTATGATGATGCATCAACACTACCTTAACTTTGTCTTTTTGTAGATCCTGCTGGTTCACAAACTGGATGGCCACAATGCTTTCTCCTGTATTCCAATATTTGTTCCCCTATGGCTCTCATTGATCACACTGATGGCAACAACATTTGGACAGAAAGGAGGAAACCACTGTATGTCCACAAACTAAGAAACAGTGTGTGTGTGTGTGTGTGTGTGTGTGTGTGTGTGTGTGTGTGTGTGAGTTTGTGGTCTGCAGTCTGCACATGTGCTGCTCTTTACGAAATGCTAAGACTCAGGACCTCAGTTTAGAAGTTGTTCTGTGTATTTTAAAGATAAGGAAGGGGAGCAGTGCTCCATAAGAAGAGCATGCAGTCTCTTTGTGTTGGAATGCTCATCTGCATTCTACCTCATTCCAGTGCACACTATAAGTGGACAAGTGGAAATAGGGCCATACGTGGCAACTTGTCTCTTCGAGTTTCCATTCCCTGCTCCTTAAAAATTGGCTCATGATGCTTTCTGGATTCAGGGAAAATCTATATATCCCACCAAAATTCCAAGAGCATTCAGGACCCTTTCTGTCCCTCTCTCCTCAATGGAATGGAATCTTGAGTTTTGTGGAGCTAGACTACTCTGTCTTGACTAATATATGGCATGTGCTTTGGAGATGGTCTTTGAGGAAGATACCATTCTCATAAGGCTGTGAGCTCCACTTCATGTGACCCAGAGAACTGCCCACTTTACATCTTTGGAAGGGGAGAGTGTACAGTGCAGTGTAGGCTGAGCTACTATTTTTATACTGGGAGAGCCGGTGATCCCCTATTGAAACAACATAACTCAGTGACCTAGTTTGAGGGGTTCCCATGAGGTGAGACTCAACTTTGGCCAATTCCTTCTTGTGTCTACTCAAATTTCAGATAGTTACAGAAGTCTGCTTAAATATCACTCTGTCAGCAGTTAGTTTAACCTGGGTCTAGAAAATGGGAAGAAGGTCGACTGGTCTAGGTTTTGCCAGTATTTGAGAATCGCTTTCATAGTCAGTAGTTCTGCAGCCCCAGCTTCCATCTGAGTCAGTGGCTGGTCAGGGAAAGCCGCACTCTCTAGCCTACCTCACCATTTTCCAACCAGGAGCTCTGATTACAGGCTAGAAAATCACTGCCCCTCAAATAAGGACCTGTGGATGCTGCCAATACTAGCCTGGGGTCTCACTCTGAGAACTTTGGAGCTGGAGGTCTTCATTCCTCTGCTTATTGGGCAGCTAGAATCCTAGCCAGACTTTACTTCTGGAGAACCTGGGTAAAGTGATACATAGTGCCAGTAGAACTCCTTGTTCAGGAAAGATGTGTGATGTGAAAGCCTACAATTTGAAAGGGAAAATTCTTATTTTTCAGGGTGGTTTGGTATTCGCAAAGACTTCTGCCAGTTTCTGCTTGAAATATTCCCATTTTTGAGAGAGTATGGAAATATTTCATATGATCTCCACCATGAAGATAGTGAGGAAACAGAAGAAACCCCAGTTCCAGAACCTCCTAAAATTGCACCTATGTTTCGCAAGAAGGCCAGGGTGGTCATCACCCAGAGCCCTGGCAAGTATGTTCTTCCTCCACCCAAACTAAATATTGAAATGCCAGACTAGAGGACGCCGCCAGGGCCGGAGTGTGCATGCACTGAGATACACACTCCTTCTTCCCTTGCCCCTGACCTAGACCTGGAACCTCGGATCTCCATCTGAAGCCTCGTTTGCATCCAGTATCAACTAGCCACTCCTAACAGAACATAGGTGGCAGGGACTAAAGATATCTATCAATATGGATGCCAGTGACACATGAGCAAAGAACCCATTTCTTTCTATATGGGTACCTAAAATGTGTTCTCATTCCTGTGGTACCCACCCAGGGATGACTGCTGCCTAGGCCCACAGAAAGCACATCTGTGCTCTGGGCAGATTTTCTAGTGCTAAAATTCCTATTAAAGTATTGAACAATGTGGTTCTTATGGGACCACTTCCATTTGTGGCTCAGCTGTGCTGCTTATAGGTAGCCAGTGGGGACTGTAAGTAGGTCTGTACACACCTATTGTGTTCAGATACAGCCCAGCCTTGCTTTCCTTGTCCCTGCTGTACAGAAATTTCGCTTTAGGCAGGATGACAGCAGGTTTGCAGGGTTTCATCAGTGAGCCCTTCCCAATGGCATGATTCCATGCCTGTATAGTATTTATACAGCTATTTTAGCACTGTAATATACAGTGTCAAATTCTAGTTCTGTACAGCATATTCTCTGTTAAAGTATTTTTTTACAAGCTTGTGCTGGAGATGGATGGGTTAAGCCATGGAAGAAGCAGAGAGCTCAGTTGCTGTGTCTCAGACAGATGTCCCACCATCACTTACCATGACTACTGACACCCTGGAATTCCTGCCAGTACAGCTACTATAAGTGAGGAAAGCTCTGTGCTTTTCCAACATGGGGTGTGGGAGAAGTAGCTTACAAGCCCAAGAAATGCCCCTTGAGATCAGCACACTAGAGAAGTTTGCCAAGGCAGGCCAGAAAGAGCCAGGGACTCCTGTCAAAGTCCAGAGCATTCTGTCTACCAGCAAGAAGAACACTGCATACTGGGCATGCAGGTACCATCACCTGTCAGCAGTTTCTCCAGGCTCTGCTGGTATAGCCAGCCCAGAACCCATCATACCAGAAAATAACCTTCAGTCTAAATCAAATGATTCATTTCCCAATGGAAGTAAAGGGAGCCTTGATCTTCCTGATCAGGAGGTACAATGTGTTTTCATGGTCACCTGATCAGTGGCTTCAGTCACACATAATTGAAGTCTACTATGACCCTAATCCTACTCTTGTCACAGGCCTCCAGTGAGCCTGTTCTGTTTCAGGAGAAAGGGGAAACAGTGTAACAATTTTTGTTCGGTCTCTTTAAAATGTGGTTGAATCCACTATTTTTTGCTCCTGTAGTTCAATAAAGTGGTTCATTTTACATGTGTACTGTGTGTATTTCACTTTGTAGAAAAACTGGAATTATTCTCGCCTTATGACAAGGACATCCTCTGTCTACCACAGGCAAGTAAAGCAGGCAGATAGGGCAAGCATCCTTTACTGTCTCTTCAAGCAGCAGTAGAGGGAAGAAGTTCTTGCCATCCATTCCCAGTGACTGCTTGATGGCCTTCTACCATTGTGAAAGCTTTGGGGGCCTTCTAGACTGTTTCTGAGGTTCTAGAACATGGCTGCAATTGCACTACACAGTTTTTTCCAGTCTCTTAACTGTCTCTGCAGCTTAGGGGGAACGTTACTAGGTGATCTTTCAGGTCATGGTTGACAGCATCTGGCAAGAAGATCAATTCCTTGGCTGTTGATTAGAAATACCCTGCATGTAGCCAGAGATCAGGCATAAATTCTTTCTTGAGCTCCTTGGATTTCAGAAAACACTTCAAGTCAAAGCAGTAGCAGATACTCAACTGCCAGGTGCTTTACTGCTCTTTGAGGTACCACTGGTTCTCGGTCTTGGCACTTGGATGTCACTACTCTTCTCCCTTTGAGAAAATGAAGAGATGTCTGCCACTACTGCTCCCAAAGGCCCAGGATTCTGGAGTCACTATGTCTCCAGTTTGGAGATTTTATTTAATCATGGAAATGGGAAGTGGAAAGTAGTCCTGTGTGGGAGGACAATGGGATACCAGAGCTGCTTTGGAGTAGATGGCTGTCCTCATCTCTGAACACCATACCCTAGATGAATGATTGTATAGAACATATATGCAGGTAAAAAAGCCAACCCACATATCTATTGCTGTTTCCTGGACAAGTTAATTGAAGTTATCTGTGAAAGCCAACTGCCAGATTTCTTGTCCTTTGCATAACTGCAAAGTAGTCTGCGTTTAGGAAGAGTACATATGAAGGCTAAAGAGATATCAGAAACAGGCTGTCATCTACTTTTCTATATACTGTGACACTAATAGGTAGCTGAGCAGCTTTTATAGGAGGGTCTTTAGGAGATTTCATGCTATGCCCTATTTGTGTCAGAAGAAACACATAACTGTAGCTCCATCACTGTTCATCATCCTTGAATTAACTATGTTTTGATAAGAGTCAAGGTTATATGAATACATGTAGTCTATGGGTTCTCTCCAGGAGTGTATGTTGCTTAGCCACTACATCCTGTGACAGTGCCAGTCCTGAAGAGTGTTAAAACAAAGAGGCATCGCATGGCTTGTGCTAAAACTTCACTACATCCCCTTAAATGGAAAAGAGCAACAATGTTGTCTTTTAATATGGAGCAGAAAGTTGACATGCTGACATCACTTGTCTGGCTAGGACATTTAAGAGATGTCCAACTGGATGTGTTGTGATGCTCCTCTCTTAGGGGACCTGGGTCATGTATGGTGCCTTTGGCAGCATCTGGATCAAAGGGTGCTACTGCCCACATTGCACTCTCATGTCTACATCACTAAGTATAGCTAGACATAAGGAAGATGACCTGGGAGGCTGGTTTTAGGTTTGGAAAGATACCTTTTCCTCTAGACACAAGGGATCCCTTGATGAACATAGAAATACTGCTCCAGAGGAGAAAGACCCTCTCTCCAGCAAGGCCTTCACTGTGCTTCAGAATAACTAATGTCTTTGCTGCAGAGAATGTTGCAGAAGTACTATTAGGTCCATTTCTGTATGAAACACCACTTCCCATGATTCCTTGGTGAATTTCTGTCTGGATTGAGTTTACATCGCTAATAGGGCATTGAAGTCCTGTATTAACAGGGTTGGAGACATGACTCGGCAGCTAAGAATGAATACTGCTCTGCAGAGGAACTGGGCTTGGTTTCCAGCACCCACATGATGGTTCATAAACTTCTGCAACTCCAGTTTTAGGAAATTTCATGTCCTCTTCTAGCCTTCTTGGGCTCCTGTACGTAAAGTCATTCAAACACAACCTTTCATCCACACACATGTACACATGCATGTGCACCTGAACACACACACACACACACACACACACACACACACACACACACACACA
>JANHMN010000005.1:4323344-4333349 GCA_030674055.1 Rhabdomys pumilio | reverse complement strand
AAGTTAGTAGAGTGAAGGATTTTTTTAGATCCACCTTACCTGAATATAGGAGGAAGGAAGCAGGGTTAGAAGGGTGAGGCATAACCTGACAGTCTTGACCAGTAAGTCAGGCAGATGGAGAGGAAAACTTGAGCCTTGGTGGCCATGTCATATCCTTCTAGTACCTGAAACACAGTGAGCCATGGGATCATAATGACAGACTGATTGACTGACTGACTGACTGACTGACTGACTGACTGACTGACTGACTGAATTAATGAATGTATGAATGACAGGTGCTTTGGAAAGCAGAAAGTGAGTGTCAGCTGAGAAGTATTAGGATGCCCCAGTGACTGCCTTCACACAGCAGATTCATCTTTGACCCAGTGGTACCCCTTTCCCCACAGCCCACTTCCTAGGAGGTGATTCCACCGGCCCCATGTGTATTAGTCACCCGTCTGGATGGTAAATACACCATGACAAATGCTTACAGGGCATCAGTAGATCTGTTAGCACGGGCGCATGCACAGCCTGGTGCAGGAGATCATGTCTCCCAGCATCAAGAAACACCACAGAAGCATGAGATCAGCAGGCTGGGCCCTGTCCTGTTAGATGCTCCCTGCAGGTGCATACTTATTTTACTGACAGGGCTGCTGGGTGTGTTGTCCCCTTGACCTTTCAGTGATGAAACTTGAACAGAGGGAGCGGGAGAAGGGGTGGTGGTGGATTTAAGGTGATGAGGGAGGACGGTCTGGAATGTCTCCAAATGATGCTTCCAGAAAGCTCTAGGAGAAAGGCCCTCCTGCAGGATGAAATGCCTCTAGGCAGTGCTTTACCACAGTCTTTAGCAGTGCATTTCTTCACAGTGCCATCTGCTGGCCCATTCCTCCAACTTCACTGGGAACGAAAGATGAAGGGTGATCAGAAGCAGGGACAGTGAGCAGCATCCATGTGGAAGTTCTGTCATGCTGAGGGAGCAGGAGGGGGGGATGAGGATGCTTTGCCTTCTGGGCAGATAACCTGTGAGACATTTCTTCCCCTTTCCCTCAGGTTCTTCCCTCTTCCTCCTGGGCTCCAAGGTCTCTGATGAGAAGACCCCCCCCCACCCCACACACACCTTTCTAATTGTTTTAGGCATATCGACATAGGATGATTTCTCTTTGACTGCTTCTAAGGTATTCTTCCTTTGTTCTCAGACCTTGGATGTGGTTTGGCTGTAGATTTATTTGGGTTTAATCTTCTGATTCTGAAATGTGTCAACTCGTGTCTTGACAAAATTTGTACTTTTTCTCTTCTCCCTCCTTGTAGTGAGTTTAGTACTTCTGCCCTCAGCTTCTGGAAGCCCTATGCTGAGACATTGGAATTTTCTCTGTAGTCTCTAGGATGCCCCTCTGAGGCTCTGTTCTATGTTTTATGGTGTGTGTGAGTAAGCAATCTTATTTTGGGAGGGGGGATAAGTCCCACTGTGTGGACTGACTAGTGTTATTAGGCAAACCTTTGATTTTTAAGGTACTGCCAAACTTTTTTCAAACTACTCCTTGTTCTCAGCATATATTTTCTCTGGTTCTTTGCTCGATTCACTAATCTCTGCAGAGCATGACCTTGCTGATTTCTTTGTGCTTCAGAGATCAGATCATTAGTTTTGAAATGTCCACTGGGTTCTTTGTCTGTTCTATTACTTCCTGAGACATTGCAATTTTAGTGTATTTTTCTGTAAAATGATTTGCTTATGTTTATGTGTGTGACGGTCTTGCCTGCATATATGTATATTCAGCACATGCATGCAGTGCCCACAGAGGCAAGAAGAAGGTGACAAAATCCTTGTAACTGGACTTACAGACTTGGACCTGCCAGGTGACTTCTGGGAAGCAAAACTGAGTCCTTTGGAAGCTCAGTGAGGACTGTTAACCACTGAGCCATCTGTCTCTCCACACGTTTCAATTTCTTTAAAGAGAGTTTTTGTTCTATTGCTCAGTGAAGCGTGTTTATGAACCTTAATTGATAGGTATTAGAAACGAGCATCTTCAGCGTAGACACTTCAGTTCTTTAGATGGTAAGTGCCTTTTTGTTGGAATCTGCACATGCTGTCATTGTTTCCCTCAGCATCTTATTTAAACTGTGTTGTAGCTGGAACCCTGTGACACCACCACATCAGAGGAAAGAGGAGATGCACTACTCCCTGAGTGAATGGAGAGTCTATCTCTGCATCTGTCCTCCTTGATTTCCACAAATCCCTCGGTCTCCAGGGAAACTTCATGTGATTTCTCATCAAGGATGGACGGTGGGATTCTGAGCAGGTCTTCATTGTTGCCTTCTGGCCCGGGAAGGTGAGTGGTGCCTCATTACCGCCCTCTCTCATGTAGTCTCCTACAACAGCACTATGGACGATTGTTCTTATTACCACTCAGTCAAATACCAGCTGTATGGTAAAGCTGACATCATATGGATGGGTAAGGGGGCACAGTGTGATGGCCTCAAACAGGACTAGAACCTGATCATGGCTGACACAGCCCTCCTCTGAAGACACCAAACTCAAGCGACCTTCTGAACAATCAGTGATCAGAGCAGAGTTCAGCACCTTGTGGATATCTGAGGGTTCTTGTAAACTGTGTTTGGAAAAGGTGGGAAGCGAGTCAGTTTGTAAAGACCAGTCTAGCAGACTGGCTGAGGGGCAGCACTGTATCTATATCTCTGCAGGAGAACAAGGCAGCATTAAAAAGCGGGGGAGGGTTGGGTGTGATCTCCCAGGGCATTAGCAAATGGTTCATTTTACCCCCATGTGGCAGGAGGCTAAGAGGTTGTGGGTAGGGAAACCCAGGATACAGGAACATAAGAGAACCCAGCCATGGGACCACAGGAGGCCATATTGGCTTGCATGAGTCAGGTGCTTGTATGGGCCCACAAAATACATCAGCCTAGTTCTCTGTGCCACTCTGAGCCTGCATGTCTTGACCAGTCCTGGTGGGCTGCCTGGCACCATGAAAAGTCAAATCCTGGGCCCATCACAAGTGCTGGCACACAACAACCATGTAGTATCTAGCTGCTGTTCATAGCTCCTAGCTGCACAAACACATTCACACATTGTTCACTGTGGGCTGCTGGAGCTGGGAGCAGATATGTGAGCATGACCTCAGGTTTCTGAGATCCTGAAGGGTCTGTCTTGAGAGGAGGAGAGATGAAAGCTGGAAGTCCTTAGCACAGAGCTCAAGTTTGCTAGCTCCTTCTGCAGAGACATCCACTAAGGGCTGGGCAGCCTAGGCTGGCAGAGGAAGTCTAAGTTAGAGAGCTAGAGAATAGGAAGTTAGAGCCACTGGAGGTAATCGTTCAAGGCTGCACACTTTGTGCCTAGGTTTGTGACTACCTGAGTGTGTGCACACAACACACACACACACACACACACACACACACACACACACACTCCAACAATTTCTGATCCTATTCACAGGGTGGACAGGAGGAGACCCAAAGAAACCCTTTCAGTGACCATCAAGTCCACACAGCATCTCTGGGCTGCTCATGAGGTCCTCAGATGTGTCTACCCCATCCATACTTTACAGAGAGAGCAGCAAAGTGCCAGAGTCAGGCCCCAAACTTCACTTCATACAGCATTGTTCCACCACAACTAGTCCCCTCCCCTCCCACCAAGGAGTCCAAGAATCACCAGCAACTTCTAAAGAAAATAGGGCTTCCGCCCCCACAAACACAAAGTCAGGTTGAAAACTGGTGGTTTTTGGTTTTTGTTGTGGGGTTTCTGTGGTGTGTGTGTATTTTTGTTTGTTTTGTCTTTTCTTTTCTTTTCTTTTCTTTTCTCCTCCTCCTCCTCCTCCTCCTCCTCCTCCTCCTCCTCCTCCTCCTCCTCCTCCTCCTCTTCTTCTTCTTCTTCTTCTTTCTTCTTCTTCTTTTTTAGAAAGGCATCATCAAAAAGAAAGCCTTCCAGCTGGCTAGAAGAGGTTGCTGAAAACATTGTTTCCAGCAAGCACCTCCAGGAGAAGCTGATGTAATAGCAGACAGGTGGTCAGGCTGCCTCTGGGCCAGGAAGGATACCTGGCTAGTGTACACAGGCCTTGTTGTTAGGGAACAGTAGCAGAGGTGAATGTCACCAAAGACAAATACAGCTGTAGCCTCAGATGCAACTAAGCAACCTTCACAGGTCCTCAGCAACAGCCTGGCAGCTGAGCCATGGAGATACTAAAGCCAAATGGAGGGATATGGGCTTCCCCCACATGCTGGATATTGCAAAGGGAAGCAGAAATCAGTCCCTCTCACCAGCAAATGTTGAACCATTCTAGGCGATGCCATCTATCCCAAGCTGCCCTCAGAGGGCAGTGGTCTTGCAAGGCTGCCCTGAGCTGGGCTTGGTGGGGCAGGGCACCGTGGCCAGCTGACTCACTCTACCCATCCCTAGGTCAGTCAGAAAACCCCCAGGTGGCATTCTGAAGCTTAAGGCAGTTCCTGTTTCCGAGAGAAACCTGAACAGGCCCATCATGAGCATGCCAGGACCAGGGCACAGTTTGTGCTCGAGGAAGGGAGGAAAGCTCACAGACAGAAGCTTTCTTTTCTTTTAATGTTTATTTTACGTGTGTGTATGCCTGTGTGTCTGTGTTTCTGTGAGTGTATGGCATATGCCCTTGGAGCCAACAAGATAGTGGGCAATTCCCTGAAGCGGGGTGTGTGTGCTGGTAGCTGTGAGCTACCCAGGTCCTCTGCAAGAGCAGGAAGCACTCAAGTGTTGTGCCATCTCTTCAGTTCTAGGTGCAGCTTTCTTATGACTGGACAAGAGGCTTTCCCATGCTACTGTTTTCTGTGTATTATGCTTCCCTCTTTCAAGGAGGTGTCCAGAGCAGTGAGCACCACCAAGATTTAGCTGGAGAGCACACATTCTCACTTGCTACTGGAGACACACATCTCTCAGTATACCTCGGCAAAGGCGTTCTGGAAGATTAGACTCTGGTACACCAGTGCTTACTGTCCTGGGACTTCACTAGAGTGCAATGCCTTTGCTAGATCTCCTTACAGGAATATGGGTAACTTCAAGCAGCTGCACCATCAAAAGTCTCACCCCAGCAGCAAGGATGGCCACTTCTCCAGAGCTCCAAAGGTGGAGTCTGCTCTCTTCCTCCCCCATGCTCCAGTCCCTCCTGAGACCACAGGCAGCTGGGAAGGGTGACAAGGGGCAGTGTCTGTAGTGTGAGGTGAGGATCAGATGACCCCAGCCCCCACTCCTGTGAATGAATGCCTGTAAACCCAGCCTTTGGAGAGTGTGGTTTAGGCCAACCAGCAGGGCTGCAGTAGTAAAGACGGTCAACCACAATGCTATGCCCAGAGGACAGCATTCACTGGAGCCTTCTTCATTCCTGCCCTTCCCCCAAGAGGCTTTATAACATAAGGTTAGGGCCGGTTGAAAAATCAGAATCCTTCCTGTGTCAGTGTTAGAAATCCAAGGGGGGGTGACCAGAAAAGCCTCCCTCATTCAGAAAACAGTAAGTGCAATGGTGACAGAGGGAGCCTGCTCACTTAGTGACGGTGGTGACACACTTCCAAAGATCTGATTAGGCATTTGTGGCTCAAATATTTGGTTTTTAGCTTATGTTTTAAGTGAGGAAATCTGTTGCCTTTCAGTGTTAGTACTTGAACACTTGCGCGTTGGCGTCCCCTGGTGGATACCTTTAGAATCTCTGCTTTAGCCCACTGCTAGCAGTAGCCCTGGGCTTGTGTGCTCCCAATAGATACTACCTTCTGCCCATCAAGAGCTGAGCTGGGTTATAAATGAATGGTCTGGGGGAAGAAATCTGGGCTCAGAAAAGAAGAGCAAGGAATGTGGGGGAGAGCTGAACAGAATGTGAGCCAAAGCGAATACATGACTGTTGATATGGTGATGTGAGACACCTGAAGCAAGCAAGGTGTGTGTGGCCTTCTGTTTGTCACCATATGTAGCCCAGGGCAGTAGCTCTGCAGAGGTCAGGACTGGTGAGAATCACATCCTCTGGTCTGTTTTCTGTGTTCCTTGGGGATCCACATGCACCTCTGGGGAAGGGAGACAGAGTCAGAGGTTGTGGTGCAATTCATGTTCATCTTCTGCAGCTAGGGCCAGCCTGAGCTGCTATAAGCCATGGTCACCCAGGCCTGCCTGTGTCCATCCACTCTTTCTAGATAGCCAGAGAGCAGAGAGCTGAGATTGCCTTGTGCATGTGGACACATAGGCTCCTAATAATAAACCCCAAGTGCTCATCACTGAATGGTATACGTTTTTTACCCAATTGCCGATTTTGTTTCATCTATGGTTTTGTTTTGTCTTTTAATGTAGAGTTACACTACCATTTAAATATTTAATTTGGATACCTTCATATCTTTAATAAATTTTTTTGTTGGTTTTTCTGATACAAAGCCGCATATATCCCAGCTTTACCTTAAATTTGCTATGAGGTGGATCCTTGCCTTGAACTCTAGATTCTCCTGACTCTACCTCTAAACACTTACATTATATATGTACAACACACACACACACACACACACACACACACACTCACACACACACAGGAGAGAGAGAGAGAGAGAGAGAGAGAGAGAGAGAGAGAGAGAGAGAGAGAGATCTTTTAGATATTTTTGAACCCAGATTGTTATTTAAACTGGGTACAACAACTATTTAATGACTCCTTTGTTTTGTTTTTTGACCTAGGGTTCCACAATATATTTCAAGGTTAGCCTAAAGTCACATAAGCCCTCCTACTTAATTGTTCCCAATTCTGAGATTACAATTTGAATTGCCATACCTGGATTTACTTCCTCCCTTCCTCCCTCCCCCCTTCCTCTCTCCCTCCCTTTCTTCCTCTCTCCATTCCTCTTTTTGTCTATCTGTCTGTGTTTTCTTCCATCCCCAACCTATTTCTTTCTCTCCCTCTTCTGGTGGTTTGGGTGGTGTTAAGACAGAATCTAAAATAGCCAGTTGGGCTGTGAGCTTGCTTTGAATTTCATGTTGTCCTTGAACTCCTGGGTATCCTTTGCCTACTTTTCTAGTGCTGAGATTACAAGGCCATGCCATGCCACTGTTGCCTAGCTTCTACTTTATCCTTTTAAATGTAAATTTAATGCGCCTATACTCCCTTCTTATTCTCTTATTCTGTTGTCAGCTTTCTATCAGTTATTGCTATAATTTGGGATGCCAGATAAGCAGACTCTAAAATAAGTCAATGTATAGGAAGCTTCTTAGAGCTCCTAGCATCAACACTAGTGAAAAGGAGGGGGAAGAAGGGAGAAAAGGATGATGGGAAGAGAACAGGATTAGGCAAATTGAGAAAGCATTCTGTAATGGAGTCTCATAAAGAAGTTCTAAGGCAAGATGGCCTTTCAGAGATGTCCCAGCTTGGGGTCTGCAGTTAGACATTTTTGGCTTCAAGCTGAAGCATTGAATGAGGGCTTCTTGAGTACAGATATGACCATGAGGAAGATGACTGTCACCATACAAGGCAGTTCCTGGGAATTTGGCATCTTACCTAAGGATGTGGTTCACACATTCTGAGTGCACATCACAGGTTCTTCTATGCTGTTTCCACAAATCTTCCCCACTCCAAGAACTTCCAGTCCCATGCTGCTACTCTACAGCCTGACCCCCCAAGTCTCCCTCACAGCCCCAGACTAAGTGTAAGATTCAAAGTGGCAAAGACAGAGTGCCTCTAGGACCTAACATAAATCCCCAGAATGCTCTCCAAGTGGGGCACCACAAAGGTCATAGGGCCTGCAAGAAGAGCAGGAACTCTAGCCTGAGACCCAGGCAGTTCAAGGCTGAGTATTTCAGTTCAAGGCTGAACTCCCTAAGCCAGCATTCCTTTCTTTAGGGTCCACTGTCCATATTGTCCAGTGGCACTAATTTTGTTAAGACCTATTTTGCAAAAGGGAAGCAAATCTCTACACACGTAGTCTGCGTTCCTTAGATGAATGTTGGACAAAGCACCATCCAACTTCCCCTGATGCCTGCATTTCCAATCTTCCACATTGCAGTTGGGGATCCAATCTTCTTTCAGGGCCACTCTGCTCTGTTCCTGTGCTCCTTTATAGAATCCAGCTCATTACTGTGGGAGTCAAGGTATGGATATCAGCCTCTGCAATGCCTAGGAGAAAATGAGCCTCTCCTCCAGGCCATGAGGCCTAGCTACTTCCTTAAGGCAGTTCTCATTTGCTACCGGACCTTCTTCTTGAGAATCTGATTGAGATTGCCTACATGCTGGATATCCCCCCTCTTTTACCCACAGGTTCCCTTTGAACATAGCAAATCCTCCCCTGTTGATCCCTATTTGAAACATTTCACCTACCAAGCCTTCTTGTGTTTAGGTGTTAAGGTCATACTTCAAAGATAGTTCTATCTTTATGGTGTATCATGGCTCAGGGTTCTGCTGTGCTATGTATGTACTGTCTTGTTTCTGACCCATTGAGAGAATTCCCTTTGACTATATAGTAGCTATACTCCACCATGCCTTCCCTGTGCATGTCTGAGCTGCCCTTTTCTTTAAAAGCACAGCTGCATGTCACCTTTACTGTTTTAACCAAGATATTTAGGTACTTTTGTCTCTCACTTAGTTAGCATTTTGTCCTCTGCTTCATGTGCCTTGCAATAGGTACTTGAATGAAAGCCACAGTGATACACTTCCTCCAACAAGGCCACATCTATTCCAACAAGGTCACACCTACTCCAGCAAGGCCACAATTCCCAATAGTGCCACCTCCTATGTGAATCTATGTGGGCCATTTTCATTCAAACTACTACAGCATAAATATAGTAAAGATGCATTCTGTACATATATGATTTTCAATTAATAAATAACAAAACAGTGAAAGTATAATACTGAGGGAAGAAGGGACAGGAAGGGATGGGAGCTAGTGGGGGGAGGAAACATGAGAACAAAGTACAATAACACAAAGAAAGAACAAATGGGAGAACAAAGTGTAATAACAAAATACATGATGCTGCCATGATAAAATCCCTTAATTTGTATACTAATGCACCTAAAGGAGAAATTCCTTCTCATATAAAATTATGTCTTCAGGAAAAATGAAGAATGAGGAAGGCTATGTTATAAATTATTTCTCTTAACTCTGTCTTATGGTATGAATGATTAAAAATAATATAAAACTAAATTAATTTGGCCTTTAAAATAGATTTTATAGAAACTTCAAAAACAGATTAGCCCTACTTTCTGCACATACATAGTCTGAATGAATGGAACACTACTACCTTATGGTTGTTTTGAGCATAAGAATCCTGATGAAAGCAGGCTGTCACTCAGAATTATTTTCTCTTGGGAGGTTTATTGTTCTATTAACAAACAAATGATCATACATTTATTTAAGGATTCAAACTTAGGCTTTCTCAGTCCATTAAGAAATAATGTTCTTTGGAGAATCAACCATAGAAGAGGATGTCTCTCCAGAGAACAGTTAACTCTATTGATTATCATGCTTTTTATCACAATGCCAAAATATCTCTATCTTCTACAGGTATACATCAAAAGTTTCAAGGAATTACATTGTGCTTTCTACCATGTCTGTGTACTAGGGACTCACTAGAAAGGGTGAGAGAGCCACAGAAAAAGTAAACACTGTCTTTTGTCTCAGGCTTTGTATTACTATGAAAAGAAGTATTTGGTGTTCATCAGTTACATGACATGGGCCACTTATCTTTTCATATATAAATTTCCTATATCTAATATCATCCCAACAACATTGGTTTTATATGATGCATGGGAGGATCAACTGTAATAGGCAGAGTCAAGTCATTAGTGAATTTCAAAGTGTGGCATACTGGGAAGGGACTATGTGACCAACATTTCATTATTAGTAATGAATGCACCTAGGTCCCCGGATGTAAGCCAGATCTCATGTATCATTCAATGCAGAGATCTTCTAAATATCCCACACATATTCCTAATAACTTCAGCATGAAGAGCCCTTTCAGAAGAGAGTTTTATTTTTCTAAAAGAATACATTTATTTGGAGAGAGAGAGAGAGAGAGAGAGAGAGAGAGAGAGAGAGAGA
>JANHMN010000005.1:4295336-4323334 GCA_030674055.1 Rhabdomys pumilio | reverse complement strand
GAGAGAGAGAGAGAGAGAGAGAGAGAGAGAGAGAGAGAGAGAAGGCAAGCAAGCACATATGACATGGTATGCATGTGGAAGTCAGAGGATAATTTGTAGGAATTTATTCTCTCCCTTTACCGTGGAGGTTCTGGGAATGATACTCAGGTCAGGCTTACCAACAAGTGCCTTTATCCACTGAGTCATCTCTCTGCCAGTAGAGCTTTCATTTGTGTTTATCGGTCAGTTCAATGGTACTATACAGCAAGATCGGGACTTCTGAACTCCCATGTTTGAGGAGAAAAAGACTTCGTAATACAAGAACTCTGGTGTATGACTGGTTCTGTCTATCTTTTGGTCTGTGAACTATGTAGCATCTCATTTGTATGTCTAGTCAGTTTGAATATTGTCTTGGTTTAATATAGAATGTTCTCTATCTAAATCCACTTAAATTCCAAGGGAAACCTAGTGTCAGTCCATCTTCCTTCAGGCTTTCTTTGGAGTCTTTTAAAGAAGACGCTTCCTTTGAAAGACCAAGATCTGTAAAGGCATCTCAGTTGTACACTATTAGTCTAGCATTCTTGACTATATTCACTACTTTGTACTGTAAAAACAAACAGATGCTTCCATTCAAAGATCAAAGTGACCCATGGTTCTGGGAAAGCCAAAGTATCTAGCAATTTAAGAAGTTGCATAACATGATGATGAAGAAGAAATGTTTATGTAGCAGGAAGAACTGTTTAGCACTGTCACATTAGTTAAAAAATATTTATACCGACCTCCTCCTTTTGAGACAGAATTTCTCTGCATATACCTGGTTTTCCTGGAACTCATTCTGTAGACCAGGCTAGCCTCAAACTCAGAGATATTCCTGCCTCTGCCTCCTGTGTGCTGAGATTCAAGGTGTAGGCCACCATCACCTGGCTTAACCTTCTTATTACATAGGAAAATAATCCATGAATTTCTTTTGAGCCCAAATCTCACATGTAGCCCAGTCTAATCTTAGACTTACAACTCTACTGCCACAGCTTCTTAAGCACTGGGTTTTCAGGCACGATACACATACCTGGCTAGTTACAAAATCTGGAATTACTTAGTTTTGTAAATAAAATAAAATGTGTGCAGCTTTACATTACGTATTTTCAGCTTGTAAGTTACAAAGTGATACTTTAATTTTAATTATTGAATTGATCATATAAAATGCCTATGGTATTGGTGAGGCACACTTTGGTCTGTAATACTGTGGTGTCACCATTCCATGGTCTAGGATCCCTAACTGAATAAAAAGGGGAAAGAGGAAAAGCCAGTTGAAAGCCACTATTCTCTTGAGATGTGAGCAGTCATCCATGTCTTCCTACCATAATAGATCATATAGCATGACCTGTGAGGCAAAATAAACCCCTTTTCTTAAGTTTCTTCATGTCAGACATTTGGCCTTCATCACAAGAAAGGAACTAATACAGATCAACAAAAAATTAGCAAAATACTTTTGTTATTTGTAAAAGAATACAACAAAGTTCTCCAGAGGTCTTTTCCAGTTATCAGGTCTTCAAATTGTGGGTTTTGCTTTACTTGGAGATACTATAATAAAGTAGCAAGTAGGGGAGAGGTGACTTAGTAGTTAAGAGTGCGTGCTGCTCTTTTGTTGCACCTGAGTTAGGTTCCCAGCATCCAAGTCAGGACGCTAACAATTCTCTGTAATTTTAGCTCCAAGGGATCTGATGCCCTCCTCTGGCTTCCTCTGCACAAATATAGCATATATATTCCAGCCAGACACCAGCACACATAAATTTAAAATTTACACAGTAACTGAGTGGATTGTTGTCTTAGCACATTGTATCTGCTATAACAGAATTCTAGACTGAGTGATTTTAAAGGATTCTGGAGTTTGAGAAATCAAAAACGGGGAAATATTAGAGTTGGTGGGAAGGAGAGGCTTTTATAGCAAGAATCTCTTAATGGAGCCTTCATAAACTATACTTTTCCAGTAGGTCACAGCTCCGAACTTTGTTTCACTGAGCAAAGTTTCAAACACATGAAACTCTGAATATGTATTCATATAATGCATTTATAAATAATGGAAATAATCTAGATATTATAATATTTGAATTCTGATGACAGCTCATTTGAGAATTCGCATTGCTGTCATTCTGCTATATTCTCTTCTCATAGCAGAAAGAATTACTAGTTCTCTGTCCTGTTCCAGATAAGCTATTAAATCCCATTCATAAAAGCACCATTCTTGTAATTTCCCACATAGACTCCACCTCTTATACTATCATGTTTGGAGCTGGGATTTTAAAATATAAATTTCATGTGGGATGTAATCATTCAAATGCTCTTCTAAAATTATTTTATAACACTTCAGACCTATCCCAGTGTACTTTGGATGTTCCTTTCATCATATAGGAGCTGATACAGGATGAACAGTAGCCAGACGTTTGCTTGCCTTCCCTTTGGTCTGAGAGTCTGATGACTGACTCATGGAACTGTTATTTGTAATTAGAATTAATACTTAGATTCTCCATTGAGTCTTGCTTCAAATAGTTAAAGCTTTTATAGAGACAGTTGAAATAAATGAATTCTATCAAAAGGAATCCACTGAATTGTGATTGCAAATGAAATAGCTTTGTAGGGACAAGATGTACTCCCAACAAGGGAGCCTTCTGTTTCTCTCCTCCCACTGCTTTACTTCTAATCTTGCTGCAGAAGGAAACATTTCAGCCAGGAACTAAATAGAAATTATAACATTATCTTCTCAAACTCCCGAACTCACAGCAGTACCTCAAAAGGGCTTCTTTGTTCATAGAAACTAAAGATAGTTTTTTGAAGGCCAGTTCCTTCAATCTTTTCCAAAGGCAATTATGTTTGGATGTTGGATTTATACTTTACTAACCAAGCATTGCAATCTACAACTGTAAGTTTAACAATAAGCATTTATTTCTGTTACCTAAAGTAATTTTACATGTATGTGTTATAAGATAACATAATTGTATTTCATAATTTGTTGGTAATATGTTGTTGGAACAGCATCATACTAGGCAAAGGGGATTTTGGAGTTAGTTAAATTACATTATCTGGGTTATATACACCTTCTTTTTCTGGTGAAAGCAATGGAGTTTTTTTCAGTAGATACAATGTGTTCTCATAATATCCAGGCTGAGAGACTTGGGGTAGGATAGGCACAGAACTCACCCTCGTTTTGTAGGTAGAAACAGTTAAACAGGAAGAGGGGAACATATTAGCCAAGGATAATGCTTTAGGATAATCAAAGACAATCACGCTCATCTTTTAGACATTCCAGGGTATCTTACAGAATCTTGAAATGCTTCATCAAATTTTTAGTTGATTTTGATTGAATCTCCAATGGTGAAGCCATGGTTGCTCACTGTTAGGTATAAATGTTACAAAATAGGACACATTGTGTAAAAAAAATCTGTTCTGAAAAATATCTTGTCTTTTTTTAAACTAAGAAATCTTGTTCTTTGTCAATTTCATGCATGTATATGATGCTTTGTGGTTATTCTCCCCTACCATCCTTTAGTTCCCTCTTACCTTTATGTTAGTCTTACATTTCTCTGGCATATCTCTTTCCCATATTTATTAGGTTTGGTTTGGTTTTGTGTCACACAGAGTTTAACTAGAGCAGTCTGGATGACCCAAGTTTGGAACTGAGTATCAGAGACTGGGAGTCTGTCAGTCACCAATAGATTTGGAACCAGTGTTAGGAGCGGATGAACCACTTCTCCGTTAAAAAGGTCCAGGTTATCTGATCTCAGTGCTAGTAGGAAGGGGTGCTGTGGTTTTGACGGCTTAGAGGATGGTGTTTTGCACACTACTTTCTTTCTGGGCCTTGCTTTTTTTTGTATACAAATCAGTTTAAGTGATTAATTTTTTGGAAAAGTTGTAGCATTCTGGGGATAGACTGGGTGAATTTTCCCAAAATCATCTTGAGTAGAAGTTATGAAATACCAAAGCCCCAGAAGCTTTAAAGAGAGTAGACTAATCAGTATAAAAGGAAACATTGAAATAATCTACATCAGGTGCTAAGAGGTACAAGCTCCTGAGTTTTCCTCCATGAATCTGTTTTTCCAAATATAATGTCTTGTGTGATAGAACATCTGAGGATACTTCACTTCTGGACAAAAGTTTTTAATTTTTATTTATTATTTTTGGAGGGGTTGTTTGTTTGTTCATTTCTTTTTGAGACAGGGTTTCTCTGTGTAGTCCTGGATGTCCTGAACACGCTCTGTGGACCAGGCTGGCTCAGAAATCTGCCTGCTTCTGTCTCCCAAGTGCTGGGACTTAAGGTATATGCTACCACCATCCAGACATCAAATAGATACTTGCAATTATTTTTAATGAAAAATGTTTTCCATTATGTGACCCTTTAAGAAAGGAGCTTTCTCCCAAAATGTATTTTCTCACAAGTGAAAAAAATGCTTATCATTCTTACATTAAGTGAGAAAAAGCTGCTCGGAATGTCAGCATCATTTCACAGCTGTAATACTAACCACAACAACTTGAAGGAAGTACCATGAATCCTGACCATGAGAGTTAATTTGTAAGTTTCTTGCAATTAGATGAGGTATGTTCCTTTAGTTTAAAATGAAGAAAGCTGTTGTTTACAGGTAAGTTTATATATTTATGACACATTGAACTTATTGCTTTTGTGTCCTATGTCTAGTCTCACCATTCCACTTATGATAATAGCTTGTACACTGTGATATTAAAGATCTGCTTGAACCAGCTTTTATTTATTTCTTTGCTGTTTTCATCGCTGCCTATACTCACCTTCTTCCACTAGAGGGCAATCTTACCTCTGAGACTACTACAGCCATGCAGTTTTAAGAAACAGACAAGCTGAAAACAGGTTTGTGCTTACTAGAAAGGCTGACAGGTCTGCATTATTAGTATCCATGTTCCTCTCCTCCCAAGTCAGGCACAGTTTCATACTTATCTGTTTTTAAAAGTCTCATAAATATCTATTGACTGAGGATTGCATATAAGGTACTACAGTGGGCACAGAGATAAGCTTTGAGTTAAAACCAAGCTAGGCCCTTAAGAGCACACAGTAGAATGGCAGAGATGGTATGTAGCATATGAGAGCACCATGGAGAAGGAAAAAAAGTTTTGGATGGTTGACTCTGCATGACCAGAGACTCAGAAGGGTTGGAGCTTCTTCGCCTTAGTTGCTGGGGCTTCTCTGGTATACAGTGACTAGAAAGAACAGCATCATTTGCATTACTGCACTGGTAGTCAGTCCCGTGATGCTCAGCTCTGGGGATCAGGAAGCAAGGAGTGGTACATGGCCCAGGAACTGGTTGTGTTCTCCCGTGGTCTCAGAGATCAAATGCACCAGTACACTAAAGAGTAGAAATATTTATTGTACCTGTTTTTCATTGGATTTTTTGTCAATTTTTAGACTATATCAAAATGTACAGAAAACCACACATGTAAAAGTATTACCCATGTTCTTATCAACAAGAGTTGCCCATTCTTAATCTCTTGATGTGTTCATTTCCAGACTTTTCTTTTTTAGACTTTTAAAATTCATGCATGGGAGCATGGAGAAATTGTTCAGTGGTTGGGAGTACTTTTGCCCTTGCAAAGGACCCAGGTTCAGTCCCCAGTCCCCAGTCCCCACATGTACCTCACAACCATCTGAAACTCCAGCTCTAGGAGATCTACTGTTCTCTTCTCCCTTGCATGGGCACCAAGCATACATGTGGTACACAGGCATATGTGCAGGCAGAACAGTCAGATACATAAAAGAAAATGTTTTCTAAACTTCAGAAACACACAACATGATATTGCTTCTTTGGGGGCTTGTTTTAATCTATGCTTTCCCATTCATCTAGGACCAATTCTTGGGCTTAGTTATGGGGGACATAATGCTCTGACAAAAAAAAAAAAAAAAAAGCCTCACAGTATAATGGATAATGGCAGCAAATTTATTATGTTCCTCACTAGTTTTTTTTTCTCTTTCCTCAAAAATGCAAGCCTAAAATTCCAGATCTTGAATATGTATTGAATACATGTGTGGTGGTTAATGTTAGTTGTCCATTTGATACCATTTAACAATCACCTGGGAAGGAAATCTGAAAGAGAGATTGTTTGGATTAGGTAGGGCTGTGAACTTGCTTAATCCTGTTCGGTTAGAAGACAGAGCCTGGATTGTATAAGACAGGAACGAGGTAGCTGAGGGCGTGTATGCACATGTTCACTCATTGCTCTCTGCTACTGACTGCCATGTGAGCAGCTGCTCCAAGATCCAGCCACCTTGACTTCCTAACAATCAAGAGCTAGAACCTGGAACTGTGAACCAAATAAACCCTTCTGCCATAAATTACTTTTAAATCACCGCTACAGGATGGGAAATGTAGACAACATGAAACATGATTGAGGAAAAGAGATCGGGGTGGTACGGGCTTGGGGAAGATGCAGGTGATAGGGAGTGGGAATAGGCAGTAGAGAAACAACTAAAGCAAAGTGGGTAAAAATGCCACAGTGAAAATTATTACTTTGTTTTCTAATTTAAAAAGCAAATTTAAAAATTTTAAAAGTAGAGTTTTTTAAAAAGTGTAGTGTAGAAAAATGTGTAAAATTCAGAAATATTCAAATAAGCAAATCAACTGTAGCTCACTACTCGGAAGCACAGATGAAGCTAATTTTGATATATTGCCCCCCAATGTTTTCTACACACGGTCCTAAAATGATCCTTGTATTGTATTTACTACTTTATAATACATCTTTTGTTTACTTTCTGGGGTCTTTTTAGTTTTTTTTTTTTTTTTTTTTTTTGCTTTAGGATTGTAATAATAGTCCATTCTGTAGTTGTAGCAAGAACACACATAATACTGCCATCAATTAGACATTTTGTTAGTTTCCTTTCTGCTATTAAAATAATATATGCTGTTGTATGTAAATGTGACAGTCTGGATAAATTTTCTACAATAGAGATTCTTTGTTGGGGATTAGAAATTAAAGGACAATGTTATATCTTTATTTATCTAAATAATACATGTCTCTTATACACTGTGAAGAAAACACATACCGAAAAAAAAGAGAAGAAAATTTATCTATCTTGCTATTCAAGAGTAACCACCATTAACCCACCTAGCAGTTTTTTCTCTATGCCCTATGTGCTCTTTCATAAGCATTTTACTTTCTATAGTCTGAACATCCTCTTAGTTTTGCAATTTTTCCATGCTTTCACTGATTCTGTAGAACATTACTGTATGAAAATACTACAATGTATTTGACCAAGTTGCTACCATTAGGCATTGATACTGTCTTATTTTCTCACCCATTGTAGATTGTGGACAATACAATCTTTATAAGAATAATTTTTTATCACTTAAATTTCTGAACATTTAATGGTTATTTCCACATGCATACATAGTTTAAGGCTTTTAGAAAAGCTTTATTTATTTATTTTTATCTTTGAAACAGAGTATTGGATTCTCTTCCCTTCCCCTCCCAAATTCTTGGGATTATTGACTATTTTACCAATTTGAGTACAAATAGTTTGTATTTTAAGATTTCCATTTCTTTAAACATTAGTGAAACTGATTTTCTCCCCTTTGGTCTAATTTTCTTTGCTGGCATAAGTATTTTCTTAATTTTAAAAGAAATTTAAAAATAAACTTTAAAGATGAATCTCTTGTTGTTCATGAAGATTTTCTTCTTTGACTCACTGTGAGAACTACAAGCATTGTGTTTTACTATGTAAACTGGAGAAGCCTCGCTCCTCACTCATAGTAGCGTGCTCCCTTGGCCTGCCAGCATGCCATCTAGGAGATTTGCATTTATGTTTGGAAGTGACCTTACTTAATTCTCTATTTCCTTCTGCATGTATTTATGTGGATATTTGTCAGGTTTTGTGGTCAGGATAACTTTAATTCTACAAAATGAATGAAGCTTATTTCCTTCCTTTCCTTTATACGGGGACCACTTTCAGAGCATGGAAATTATCTGTTCCTTGTGAATCAGAAAGAGCTTGCTTGTAAAGCTGTCTAGGTATTGTAACAATCATGGGAGGAATGGCTTTTTTTAGCAGTCTCATTTCCCTATGTTTTATACTTATTTGTGATTCCAGTTTGCTAATTTTCCTAGTAAATTATCTGTTTTTGAGATTTTCACATTTGATAGTGCTTTTCGATGTTATTGAAATATATCTTAATATGCATATAGAATAAATCAACCATCCATGGTAATTTTGGCTGTATCAGAGATCAAATACCATCACCATAGTCACCACATTACATCTACACGTTGAAAACATCCAAAAGAAATTCAGCATCCATTAGCAATCATGGTTCATTTTCACTCAAATGCCACCACCCCACATACACCAGGCCATGGTCATAGGCAGCTACTATTTTACTTATTGTTTCAAAAATGTACCTATTCTGAATACTTCATGTGAATGGAATCATAGGCTATGCTGACTTTTATGACTGACTATGTTGTATATGTCAATACCTCAATCCCTCTTTTTACATTTTTTAAATTAATAATCTATTTTCAAACAGTATTAACACTTAAAATCTATGTGTATAGTTCATAGAGTTCCCCAGGCACCTTTCCCCCAGTTCCTGAACAGTTTTTGTAACATCCCACCTTGTTGCGATGTATAAATTGATAAATTAATATTGACATGTGATTATTAATTAAAGTTCATGGTTTAAACTAGGGTTTGCTATTTATATTGTACAGGTTTAGGTATTTGACAAATGCTTCATGGCAGGCATCCTCCATTGCAACCTCATAACATAGTTTAGATTATCAACTTTTAACCTGTGTTGCAACCCCTCTGGAGTGTCAACTGACCCTTTCACAGGGGTCACATATCAGATACCCTGCATATCAGATATTTACATTACAATTCATAACAGTAGCAAAGTTACAGTTATTAATTAGCAACAAAATAATTTTATCGTTGGAGGTCACTGCAACATAAGCTCTTTCCCTCAAGTTCCCAGCAACTGTTGATCTATTCATTGTTTCTTTCA
Organism: Rhabdomys pumilio; assembly: GCA_030674055.1. Lineage (NCBI taxonomy): Eukaryota > Metazoa > Chordata > Mammalia > Rodentia > Muridae > Rhabdomys > Rhabdomys pumilio. The sequence continues at coordinate 4,314,338 of JANHMN010000005.1, read as the reverse complement.
TTTCTCCTTATAAAAAGTTATGTAATTATAATTTTACAATGTATGGTATTTATAGCCAAGATTCTTTCACTAAATAATATGCACACAAACTTTTATTATTTTCTGCAATTAGATACTACATTTTATAGCCTAAAAATCTTCCCTTGTGTCTCAGTTTTCTTTCAATTGCTGTGATAAACACCATGAGCAACTTGTGGAGGAAAAGGTTTACTGTTTACAGCCAGTCATCTTAAAGGGAAGTTAGGAAAGGAACTTAAGGCAGAACTTGGATGCAGAAACTAAAGCACACAGCGTGGAAGAACCCTGTTTATTGGCTTGCTCCCTTATGGCTTACTCATTATAGAAACTAGGGCCAGGAGTTGTACCACCCTCGGTGGGCTGGGAACTCCCTCATCAATCATTAGTTAAGAAAATGCCCCACAGTCTTGCTGTAGGCCAATCTTATGGAAGAATCTTTAGAATTGAGGTTGTCTCTTCCAAGGTAACACCAAAATCAAACAACAGCAACAACAACAAACAAATTAACCAAGATACTCTGTGTGATTATATTTCTGTGCCAAGATCTCCTTAAGATGTGATGTATATTTAGATACTCCCCCATTTTCAATTGAATCTTCACCTTCCTACAGTTTTTATTAATTCTTTGAATGTTTTAGATGATGCCTTCATTAAATAATGTTCTGAAATCTTTCTCCAAGGCTGATGCTTCTCCTTGAATTTTCCTAAAATTGCAGAACATAAATATTTTAATACAGATATATTACATTTTAGTTTATGAATTGATCACTTGGAATTTACTTTTCACGTTAATAAATAATGTTATTATAAACATTTGAGTAACTTGTTTTATTTCCCAGAACCTCTCCAATTTTTCTAAGTGTGAACCATTTTATAGTCACATGAGCATTTTCTCCTAAGCTTTATCAACACTTCTTATTATCAACATTTTTCTATTACAACATTTATATAGATACAAAGTGGTATCTTCTCCTGTCTTTATTTGCATTTCCCAAATGGGTAACACAATTGAGCCTATTTTCAGGTACTTATTTGCCATTAGTATTCTTCTCTACCCTTTCTGATATTCTTTTCCATGGGAATTTCACCTATTACTCTAATACTTTTGTGTAGATTATTTCCAATATTTATTTCAAACATTGACCTTTCTACCAGGGTTTCACCTGCTTACTAGATGTTGACATCTGTATTGAATCTCAGAATCTGTACATTGCAACTGAAACTCATCCCTTCTCCTAAGCTCTGCATTATTTTTCTTCATTTCTTGTGTCTTTTATACCATTATTCTTATAATCACCCTCAAATTAAAGTTAAAATTTTATCTATATGTGAGAGAGTTGGGATGGGGAAAGGTCCATTATTGTCATTATTTCACTATGATTTTATGTCTATTTCCTCTCTTATTGTTGTACTTCTTGCTCTCTATCTTTTCTTATTTTGATCTTTTACTCTATTGGTTCTCCTATTTTTCATTTTATCTTAAGCTATTTTTAACTGTATCTTAAATAGCCTGCCTTTAGTGATCAATATATACTTCTTTTCTTGTTTATATTTCTGTAAGTCCAAGACTTGAACAATTATTTATACTTTTAAGTCTAAAATATGTATTGTTAGTCATTTCATATTTTGAAATGTTCAGAAAATTGGTAGGACAGATGTTCTACTTGCTGAACAGACTTCTTCTATACAGACTTCTTGAATTTTCTGTGTTGCATTGGGCCTCTTCATCTTACCTGTCCACAATCTTGATCCCGATTTTATCCTTATATCTGAAAATAACATTCACTTGAAATTTTCAAAACAGAAATTTCACCTTTGTTCCTTCTCTTCCTTTTCTTTTCTTTTCTTTTTCTTTTTTTTTTTTTTGGTTTTGTTTGTTTGTTTTTTATTGGATGTTATATTTACATTTCAGATTTTATCCCCTTACCCCATTCCCCCCAACCCAGGGACCCCCTATCCCATCCCCCCTCCGCCTGCTTCTATAAGGATGTGCCCCCACCTACCACCCACTCCCACCTCCCCACCCTCGAATTCCCCAACTCTCGGCGTCCAGCCTTCATGGGACCAAGGATCTCCTCTCCCACCTATGCATGACAAGGCCATCCTCCCCTACATATACAGCTGGAGTCCTGGGTCCCTCCCTATGTGCTCCCAGGCTAGTGGTTTAGACCCTGGGAGCTCTGGTTGGTTGGTATTGTTGCTTCCCTCATGGGTCACCAACCCTTTCAGCTCCTTCAGTCTTCTCTCTAACTTCTCCATTGGGAACCTCATGATCAGTTCAATGGTTAGCTGTGAGCATCGGCCTCTGTATATGTCAGACTTTGGCAGACCTCTAAGGAGACAGCTATATCAGGCTCCTGTCAGCATGCACTTCCTGTCATCCACATCAACGTCTACCTTTGCTGACTGCACATGGGATGGATAACCAGGTGGAATGGTCTCCAGACAGCCCCTCCTTCAGTTTCTGTTCCACACTTTGTCTCCATATTTGCTCCGTTGAATATTTTGTTACTCCTTCTAAGTAGGACCGAGGCATCCACACTTTGGATAAAGGAGAGATAAGCTTGATGAATGTTTGCCTTTAAAAAAGGAAGAGAAGCACCCACACTTGGTCTTCTCTTCCTTTATTAAAGGCAAACATTCATCAAGCTTATCTCTCCTTTATCATTAGACTTTTTTCTGTCTACGATTTTATTTTAATCTTATTTTCCTGTGTCTAATTTCTTAGTTTACCCACTCAATATCCTTTAAGCAGTCAGCTACCATAAAGTAAAAAATTTCAAACTGAAACTTTAGTTAAGCTTCTTCCCTGAAAAGAAAAAAAAATACCAAGTATAATAATAGCCACAAATCAAAACAGGAAAAAAATATGTAGAATGTCAATGGATCCATCTATCTTTTGTTTCATGTCATATCATCCAACTGTTTTGTTCATGTGCTAATCTTCCTTACTAGTCTGTGAGTCTTCCAGTAAAAAAAATGGAGCTCATAATTTTACAGTTATTCTATGCTCAGGAAATTTTATGAAGTTAATGTTTTAAGGAGTTAATGTTTTAAAGAACACATGAGGTGAATTTTTCTTTTCTTCTATTCTCTTCTTGTAGACAGGGGCTTATTTAGTAGAGGCTGGCCTCAAACTTGTAGTGAAGTATGACCTTTAACTTCTGATACTCTTACTCTACCTCCCACGTGCTGAGATTATCAGTTTTCACCACCACTCCTTGTTTCAGGGATGCTGAAGATCAAACTGAATGTTTTGTGCACACAATGTAAGCAGTCTACCAACTGAGCTTCATCACATATTTTTGTAGTGTGTGTGTGTGTATGTGTTTGTGTGCATGTCAAAGATTCACTATGTAACCTAGAATGACCTTGAATTCACCTGAACTCCTCCCACTTCAAACTTGCATGTGCTGAGATAGAAGCATATTCTACTATACCTGGTGACTATTGAAAGTCTAGCTATATGACTTTTAAGTATAGAAATAATATGTTTCATCCCTTTTATTTTCTCTCCCAACTGAAAGAACCTTCAACTTTGAGATTTCTTGGAGGTAGAAATAATTTTTAGGCTAGAGTATACAAAAAATTATGGATATGGATATGAATATTCATTAGTAGATAGATATTCATGTATATTCTGGGACTTCTGTGTGTAAATGATTTACTTCCAATTCTTATCTATCTATTACCATAATTTTGCTTGCTCCTCTGTTCAATGATTCACTTCTTGGCCAATGAGAGGTCTGATTTCTTTAGTAGAATGGACAAAATGTCACATGGAATCATTGATAGATGCCTGAAGAATTTGAGATTGTATTAGTTTATTCCCCTTGGACAAAAACATACATCATTAGAATAGTTACTAATGTTCTCTCTGTTTATTATAGGACCTCTTAACAATGAAATTTCCTCATATTAGTGCCTCTACTGTATATCAATATATCTGGTAAATTATAGTTTTATTTGTTTTTTAGTAATTTAAAAGTTCACCATTTTTTTCTCAATGACACACTATTTTGAAGTGTATTTTGGAATTTTTTTCTTCAAAATTATTGATTTCTAGATTCATTGAATTACATTGAAGAGGTTATTTTTAAGGTATTTCTGTATTCGTTAATATCTGCCTTTTTGCCTTAAATATTATGTTTTAGAACAAATTCCATGCTAATAAAAACCCATGTGATTTTCATCAATTTTGGATAAGATAGTCTATAGATTCTGTTAAGTGTATATGGTAATATAATTTATCACTGATTTTTCATGGTTGAATTTTCTTCTGGATGATCTGTCAGTGAAGGTGAAATATTAAAGTTACCTACTATTATTATATTGGGGTCTATCTCTCTTTATGTCCTGTTTGTTTGTTTGTTTGTTTGAAACAGAGTCTTATGATGAAGTCTTGACTGGCCTAAAGCTACCTATGTAGACCAAGCTGCCTTCAGACACATGGAGATCTACCTACCTCTGCTTCCCAGTGCTCAGATTAAAGCTCTGCACCACAGGCCTGGCTCATTTTAACATCTTGGCAGATTATCACTTTCATCAATATGTAGTGACCATCTTTGTATTTTCTAACTTGCTTTTGCTGGAAGTCTGTTTCATTGGATGTGGATATCTGCTTCTACTTGCTTATGGATTAGATTCATTTGGAATACCATTTTCCATCATTTTAAATTCAACTACATTATTATTGTATGTGAGGTTCTTGAATGCAGCCAGAGTTGGGCACTGAGTTTTGATTCAATAAGCCAGTCTGTGTCTTTTTTCCAATATATAAGTCTTTTATTGTCCCCAGAGAGCCCAAATCAAGGATCTTGTTTCTTAAGCTGGGTACCTTAGGTCTTACTTGTCAGCCTGCTGCACAGTCCCCTTTTCAGACACATAGGTGCCATCCCAAAACTTTCTGATATCCTTGTTTTTAATTGTTGTGGTTTGGTGAATCCGCTACTAAATTTGAAACACGTCCAGTATCATTTCCTTCAATAATTAATTTATCTTTCTGGACTCGAGAGACAGAACAAGCATATGCCTGCCCTCAACTGATGTATTTTTTCACTCAGGAAAATTTGAATTTCAACCAAAGACCCTTTCTCCTGATTAAGGACATTGATGGGGAAGTGAGCATCCACAGACCTCATCCTGTAATGGAGGCCTAGCATTACACCCTTGGTCATGTTCTGAACATGACTGCACATGGTTCTGACAGTGGCCACTACCTTTCTGTTACCCGACCATTTGTCAATCCAAAACCTCTTCTTTTTCTTCCCAAGAGACTCAACTCTACATTGATGTGATTGAAGTTCCTCTGTAGAGTTTTCCTGGGGCCCTTCACAATGACTGTGTGCCCTGTCAGAATGATGTTGACATTTTTTGGGATGTCCACAATCTGATTGCTGAGAGTGGTCTTTATTCTCACAGTAGGTAGGGCAAAGACTATGTCTTTTAATTAAAGAATTAAGATCATTTATATTTGGGGCTAGTATTGAAAGGAATATATTACATTCATCATTCATATAGCTGTCTAAACTTTGTGCCACAGCAATTGCAGAAGCAGTGGTGCTAGAAATTAATGTAATTAAAGCTGTTATACCAGCAATAATCAAGCCCACTACCCTCTTGCTTCTACTTAAAACCTGACTCATTTCTTCCAGTACTGGAAAGCTATTTTTAGAATACCAAGGTTCTGTGATACTCAGGGCAATAAAACAAAAGCTGATTGATAGACCTCTATAACTGAAATGCCAGATTTCAAAACATAAACACAATTAGAAGATACACAATCAATGCAACTTACATTAAATACTGCAGAAGAAACAAAAGTAATTTTAACTTGACTATGAAAAGAGCCTTAACACATGTGCTAACACCTGTTTGAAATCCAGATCCTGCCCCAACTTTATCTCTTGCTAACATAACATCATAGAGAACTGCAGCTAATTTCCATATATATCTCTGAAAATGTCCAGAACCAGACTTCCAAATGAAGACTGTCATTTCCAATATTTGTTTGATTGATTTCTAGACCAGTCCATGATTGAGTCTGAATAACTGGTCACATTTAAAAACAATCCAGGCATCATTATAACTTCTCTTTTTGATTCTCTGTTCCACAAGGTCTAAAAACTTGCAGCAAGGCAGCTTGTGTTATCAGGGGTATAGGTAAGCAATGGTGGGTCTGGAACAAATGTCCAATACAGCTTCCCAGTCTCCATTGTCAGGAAACTCAGCAAACTCACAGGTCAGCATCATTCTTTGTCCTGGCATCAGCATGTCTCACCGGTCACTCTGGCAGCCACCATGCTCCTTCAGTGTCCTGCAGAAAAAACACAAACATGTCCTCTTCCCCACATTAAATACCTGATTGAGATTATGCCATATGCCAGTAAGTGGATCCTTCCCTTTCACCTAGGCATAAGTATGCCTAGTTGTAGGGTGCCATAGATACTCAGCAGAAAGTTCCTTGGCATCCAATTTAAAAAAATAAAATAAAATAAAATGAACATGATTTAAATAAATTTGTGGTGTACAGAGATATATCTTCCCCTTTTTTATTTTATGAAGATATTGTTTTAAAGTTCCATGGGCCCCTTCCATAGTCGTTTGTTTTTGATAATTATAAGGAATCCCAGCAATATGGGTAATGTTAAATTGCTGCCAAAATGTCTCAAATGCTCAACTGCAATAGCCAGTTCCATTATCTGGCTTTGTTCGTTTGTTTTTCTCTTTCTTTCTTTCTTTCTTTCTTTCTTTCTTTCTTTCTTTCTTTCTTTCCTTTTTATTATTGAATACTTTATCTACATTTCAGATGTTACCCCCTTTCCCCATTCTCTCCCCCCTAAAACCCCTTATCCCATCCTCTCTCCTCCTATTTCTATGATGGTGTGCCTCCACCCATCTACCCACTCCCACCTCCCTGTCTTCAAATTTCCCTTCAATGGGGGGCATCCAGCCTTCAAGGGACTAAGGCCCTCCTCTCCCACTGATGCCCAACAAGGCCATCCTCCCCTACATATATAGTTGGAGACATAGGTCCCTCCATGTGTGTTCCCAGGCTGGTGGTTTAGACCCTGGGAGTTCTGTTTGGTTAGAATTGTTGCTCTATCCATGGGGCCACAAGCCCATTCAGCTCCGTTAGTCTTCTCTCTAACTCCTCCATTGGGGACCCTGTGATCAGTTTGATGGTTAGCTGTGAGCATCCTCCTCTGTATATGACCTGCTCTGGCAGTGTCTCTCAGGAGAACGCTATATCAGGCTCCTGTCAGCATGTTCTTCCTGGCATCCGCAACAGTGTTTGCATATGGTGACTGCACCTGGGATGGATCCCCAGGTGGGGAGGTCTCTGGAGGGCCACTCTTCCAGTCTCTTCCCCACACATTGTCTCTTATGTGTTTCTGTGAATATTTTGTTACTACTTCTAAGAAGGACGAAAGCACCCACACTTTGGTCTTCATTCTTCTTGAACTTCATGTGGTCTTGGGTATTGCGAGCTTTTGGGCTAGTATCCACTTATCAATGAGTGCATACTATGTGGTTCTTTTGTGATTGGGTTACCTCACTCAGGATGGTATTTCTAGTTCCATCCATTTACCTAAGAATTTCATGAACTCATTGTTTTTAGTAGTTGAGTAGTACTCCATTGTGTAAATGTACCACACTTTCTATATCCATCCCTCTGTTGAAGGACATGAGCATGGGAGATCTTTCCATCTTCTGGGGTCTTCTTTGATTTTTTTCTTCAGGGACTTGAAGTTCTTGTCATACAGATCTGTCACTTGCTTGGTTAGATTCACACTGATGTATTTTATATTATTTGTGACTTTTGTGAAGGGTATCATTTCCCTAATTTCTTTCTCAGCCTGCTTATCCTTTAAGTAGAGGAAGGCTACTGATTTGTTTGAGTTAATTTTATATTCAGCCATTTTGCTAAAGTTGTTTATTAGGGTTAGGTGTTCTCTGGTGGAAGTTTTGGGGTCACTTAAGTATACTATTATTCCATTGCAAATAGTGATATTTTGACTTCTTCCTTTGATTTCTATCCCTTTGATCTCTTTATGTTGTATAATTGCTCTGGCTAGGACTTCCAGTACTATATTGAATAGGTAGGGAGAGAGTGGGCAGCCTTGTCTAGTCCCTGATTTTAGTGGGATTGCTTCAAGTTTTTCACCATTTAGTTTGATGTTGGCTACTTGTTTGCTGTATATTGCTTTTACTATGTTTAGGTATGGGCCTTGAATTCCTGTTCTTTCCAAGACTTTTACCATAAAGGAATGTTGAATTTTGTCAAATGCTTTCTTAGCATCTAGTGAGATGATCATGTGCTTTTTTCTTTGAGATTGTTTATATAGTAGATTACATTCAGGGATTTCCAAATATTGAACCATCCTTGCATTCCTGGGATAAAGCCTACTTGATCATGGTGGATGATTGTTTTGATGTGTTCTTGGATTTGGTTTGCGAGAATTTTATTGAGTATATTTGCATCAACATTCATAAGGGAGATTGGTCTGAAGTACTCTTTCATTCTTGGGTCTCTGTGTGGTTTAGGTATAAGTGTAATTGTGGATTCATAGAACGAATTGGGTAGTGTTCCTTCTGTTTCTATTTTGTGGAATAGTTTATAGAGACTTGGTATTAGGTCTTCTTGGAAGGTCTGATAGAAATCTGTACTAAAACCATCTGGTCTTGGATTTGTTTTGGTAGGGAGACTTTTAATGATTGCTGCTATTTCTTTAGGTGTTATAGGACTACTTAAATGGTTTATCTGACCCTGATTTAACTTTGATGTCTGGTATCTGTCTAGGAAATCGTCCATTGCATCCAGATTTTCCAGTTTTGTTGAGTGTAGACTTCTGTAGTAGGATATGATGATTTTTTTGAATTTCCTCAGTTTCTGTTGTTATGTCTCTATTTTCAGTTCTGATTTTATTAATTTGGATACTATCTTTTGGTTTATCTATCTTGTTAATTTTCTCAAAGAACCGGCTCCTAGTTTATTGATTCTTTATATAGTTCTTTTTGTTTCTACTTGGTTGATTTCAGCCCTGAGTTTGATTCTTTCTTGCTGTCTACTCCTCTTGCATGCATTTCCTTCTTTTTGTTCTAGAGCTTTCAGGTGTGCTGTCAAGTTGCTAGCGTGTGCTCTCTCCAGTTTCTTTCTGTAGGCACTTAGAGCTATGAGTTTTCCTCTTAGTACTTCTTTCATGGAGTCCCACAAGTTTTGGTATGATGTGTCCTTATTTTCATTAAATTCTCAAAAGTCTTTAATTCCTTTCTTTATTTCTTCCCTGACTAAGTCATCATTGAGTAGAGCATTGTTCAGTTTCCACATGTATGTGGGCTTTCTATTGATTTTATCATTATTGAAGACTAGCCTAGGTTCATGGTGATCTGATTGGATGCATGGGATTATTTCAATTTTTCTTGTATCTGTTGAGGCCTGTTTTATGACCAATTATATGGCTGATTTTGGAGAAGGTACCATGAGGTGCTGAGAAGAAAGTATATTCTTTTGTTTTTGGATGAACTGTTCTATAGATATCTGTTAAATCCATTTGGTTTATAACATCTCTTGGTTTCACTGTCTCTTTGTTTAGTTTCTGTTTCCATGACCTGCCCATTGATGAAAGTGGGGTGTTGAAGTCTCCCACTATTATTGTGTGACGTGCAATGTGTGCTTTGAGCTTTAGTAAAGTTTCTTTTATGAATGTGGGTGCCCTTACATTTGGTGCATAGATTTTCAAAATTGAGATTTAATCACTATCGCTCTGTAGTAGGACTTGAGGTCAGGGATGGCGATTGCCCCAGAAGTTCATTTATTGTTCAGAATAGTTTTCGACATCCTGTTTTTTTTGTTTTTTTTGTTTTTTGTTATTCTAAATGAATTTGAGAGTTGCTCTTTCTATCTCTATGAAGACTTGACATGGAATTTTGATTGAGATTACACTGAATCTGTAGATTGCTTTCAGCAAGATGGCCATTTTTACTATATTAATCCTGCCAATCTATGAGCATGAGAAATCTTTCCATCTTCTGAGATCTTTTTCGATTTCTTTCTTCAGAGACTTGAAGTTCTTGTCATACAGATCTGTCACTTGCTTGGTTAGATTCATACCAAGGTGTTTCATATTATTTGTGACTATTGTGAAGGGTGTTGTTTCCCTAATTTTTTTCCTCAGTCTGTTTGTCCTTCGAGTAGAGAAAGGCTACTGATTTGTTTGAGTTGACTTTATATCCAGCCACACTTTGACGAGTATGAAGTGTCCATTCTTTGTTGATATCTTCTGGTTGAAAGTTGATTTAATTCTACATTTGAATGGCTACTCCAGCTTGGGTTTTGGGACCTTTGCTTGGAAAGTTGTTTTTCAGCCTTTTATTCTGAGGTAGTGCCTGTCTTTGTCACTGACATGCATTTTCTGTGTGCAGCAAAATAATGGGTCCTGTTTATGTATCCAGTCTGTTAGTCTATGTCTTTTTATTGGGGAATTGAGTCCATTGATGTTAAGAGATATTAAGAAAAAGTGATTTTCAATTCATGTTATTTGTGATGGAGTTATGTTTGTGTGGCTAACTTATTTTGGGTTTGTTGGAAGAAGATTACTTTCTTGCTTATTCTAGGGTAAAATTTTCCTCCTTGTGTTGGTGGTTTCCCTCAATTATCCTTTGTAGGGCTGGATTTGTGGAAAGATATTGTGTAAATTTAGTTTTGTCATGAAATATCTTGGTTTCTCCATCTATAGTAATTGAGAGTTTTGCTGGATACAGTAGCCTGGGATGGCATTTGTGTTCTCTTAGGGTCTGTATGACATCTGTCCAGGATTTTCTGGCTTTTACAGTCTCTGTTGAGAAGTCTGGTGTAATTCTGATAGGTCTGCCTTTATGTTACTTGACCTTTTTCCCTTACTGCTTTTAATATTCTTTCTTTGTTTTGTGCATTTGGTGTTTTGATTATTATGTGATGGGAGAATATCTTTTCTGATCTAGTCTATTTTGAATTCTGTAGGCTTCTTGTATGTTCATAGGAATCTCTTTCTTTATGTTAGGAATGTTTTCTTCTATAATTTTGTTGAAGATATTTATTGGCCCTTTAAGTTGTGAATCTTCACTCTCATCTATACCTATTATCCTTAGGCTTGGGCTCCTCATTGTGTCCTGGATTTCCTGAATATTTTGTGTTAAAAACTTTTTGCATTATATATTTTCTTTGACAGTTGTATCAATGTTTTCTATGGTATCTTCTGCACCTGAGATTCTCTCTTATACCTCTTGTATTCTGTTGGTGATTCTTGCGTCTATGACTCCTGATCTCTTTCCTAGGTTTTCTTATCTCCTGGGTAGTCTCCCTTTGTGATTTCTTTATTGTTTCTCCTTCCATTTTTATGTCCTGAATCATCTTGTTCAATTCCTTCACCTGTTTGCTTGTTTTTTTTTTTTTTAATTCCTTAAGGGATTTTTGTGTTTCCTCTTTAAGTGCTTCTACCTGTTTACATGTGTTCTCCTGTATTTCTTTGAGGGAGTTATTTATGTCCTTCTTAAAGTCCTCTATCATCATCAAGAGAAGTGATTTTAAATCTGAATCTTGCTTTTCTGGTGTCATCAGTTATTCAGGACTTGCTATGGTGAAAGAACTAGGTTCTAATGATACCAAGTAACCTTGGTTTCCATTGCTTATATTCTTGCACTTGCCTTTAACCATCTGCTTATTTCTAGTGGTACCTTCACTCAGTGTCTCTGACTGGAGCCTGTCTGTCCTGTTATCTTGGTTGTGTCAGAACTCCTCAGAGTCTAACTGTCTCTGTGATCCTTTGATTCTGACATCCTGGGTGTGCTAGCTCCTGAGATCCTGTGATTCAATTATCCTATGTTCCTGGGTGTGTTAGAGCTCCTGGGAGTCCAGCCTCCTCTGGGTTTTCAGGAGTTAGGTGCAGAGCTGACACCCTAGGACTGCTTCAGGAGCAGGCACAGAGCAGAAGGCCCCTTTAGTCAATTTTGACAATGCCTTTTCACTAAACTGTACTACAGCTATGACAACACATAGTTGATATTTTGTAAAACTAAACATATCTACTGTTCTATCCCCTACTTCGCTCCTTATACTTGCTCCTCATCCATAGTAACTGGCAGACTAAAATAAAAGGAGTACTCTTGCTGTGGTGGCCTAGAATTTTGTGTCCGAGGATAATAGACCAGCATGGGAAGGAACTAAGTTGTAATTTTCAAGGATAGAATATACGAAAGAATTTTTGAAGAGGAGAGAATTGGCAAAGATCTTTGAGTAAAACCAAAGAGACAAATTTAGGGATGCTGTCTTGACCAAAATCACAGACAGTTGGGAAAGAGGTGGTGATACAAGGAACAGCAGGGCATAGTCAATCCTAAACCCTGTTTGCATCATGGTGTCCAATCTTTTAATACAGCATGCTGTTAAGCTTTGATCTGATCCATAGGGAAGCTAATGAAAAGTAAGTTCTGTAAAGAGTCTTGTAGTGTTTGTTCTTTTACAGCCCCACAAGTCTGACTATATAAGTTAAATTCCATATAACTCGTTGCTTGAACACTTTCTAGTAGCTTAACTTTGTGTGTGTGTGTGTGTGTGTGTGTGTGTGTGTGTGTGTGTGTGTGATAGAAACAATCTTTCCTGTGCTACACAAGCAGGAATACTGAATTTTAGTTCATGTTCTGGTTCCATTTGTCTATGAAATCCCAGGGCCTCATTAGCCCTGCCATATAGAATAGGGAGACACAAATATGTAGCATATAAATCAACTGTGAGTTCTAGCACAGAAAAAATAGTCTGTGGACTTGGGAATGTGATTTGTTTAACCTGAAAAAAGTAAATGCATCACAGACTGAGCAATATACTTGCATTAAACTTCTGAGTGTCTAAACCAATGGTAGCTGGGTATACTAGTACACACCTGTTATCCTAGATTCTATTTGGCAGCTAGAAAGAGAATGCAAACTCTCTTTAGGCAAATTTAAGGGCAACTTGGATAAGTTAGTGAAACTCTGTCTCAAAATAAAATTTCTAAAAAGGGCTAAGAATGCAGCTTAGGGCTAAAGTCCTCTCATGGTAGATCCTGTGACTGTAAACCATCACAGTACAAAACAAAATGAAAACCAACCACAGTAAAATCCTTTGCTTCACTGTTTTTGTCAAATACAAAAGGTGTTGAAGACAACTGTCTAGCATTTACAGAAATGGAAGGAAGTAAGCTGAATTGAGAGGAACCCGTATGCTTGTCAGCTGCTGCAGGTGCAACAGCTGACATATTGGTATTAGTCCAGAAGTCCTCTGTGTTCCAGGGACTCTGATGAAGCCGATAGACTTCTAGTGATGCACACACCACCAACAAGCCAGAGCCCTTTTGTCCTTTGCCAAAATCCTACATGGCTCATTTGTTGAGAACTGTAGTAAGATTGAGTACCTCTTCTGAATGGTTCATCCTGTGGATTCTGCCAGTATGGGACAAAAGATGTAAAGGGTGCCAGTAGACTTTAAAATACTCATTTTAAAAATAGGCCTTCATTATTTAAAAAAAAAAAACCCTTAATTATAAACTACTGCAGACAGACCTCACATTTCTGAATAGTTAAACAAATGCGGGAATAAGGAAGTAGTTGCTGAGTGCTGGTGGGTTTATTTGCATGTTGTCCCATGCCCAAATTGTAATACTGCAACATCACAATTTTCAGCCAAATTACTAGCTCAACAAATTAACATAATTTGTTAATTTCCTTTTTAATTGCACTATAAACACTAGCATTTCCATCTTTTAGCTTTTTTGACATACAAGTTTCTTCAAAGCAGAAAGACTTCAGTACAGCTAAATCTATGTCTTTAACAAGTAAAGCTTGTTTTCAGTTTCCTTTCCTTGCCAACTAAGATTTGTACATTAATTATTCAACGGATACATCTTAAACATTCTAGTTAAAATACACAGGGCTGGGCAGGAATTGTTTAACCCATAGCGCACATTCATTTGCCTATAGAGAATAAATACTGAGAACTGTAAATGGGTAAACTTAATCTTCCCATGCAGGGAGGTCAAATGAACTCACGCTGAACATATGAAAGGGAAGGGACTAATTGTTATTGAGATTCAGGTAAGTAATTTCTTAGACATTTTTAGCTGTCATGCTGTGGAATAATTGTTAACTCACCAAGAAGGAATTGCAAAGCAGAACCTACTTATCCATTCCCAAAAGGCTAAATAGATTTTTTTTTGTCCTACAGTTTGCAGTAACTCTCTAATCATTAAAAGAAACATTTTAAGAATTGCTTCTCCAATAATAGTATTGGCCTGAAACCCTGCAGAACGGCGATGTTGCCCAAAGTGAGGCTTCGATGTGCTGGTGGGATTTGAGACAGTTCATACTAACGGAGTGCACAGCTCTGTAGCATTTTATTTAAAGTTTCATTTAATCTAATATTACATCTGCCTAATGTAACCATCTCTATCCAGCCCCATTAATGACTACATAAAGTTTTAAAACATCATTTCATGTACACCAAGTGCTTTGCTTGGGTAGAATCTTATGATCGTGTCTTATTGTACTACTTTATTAGTATCATTTACTAATCATGACTAGCCACAGCAGCAAGTATTCACAGCGTATCACTGAAACCAAGGGTGTTAGTACCACAGCATTGTGAAGAAATTCTTCACGCTTTTAGTGATTCATTTTTCAACCTTCCTTTTTCTGACCCTTTAATACAATTCCTCATGTTGTGGTGACCCCAACTATGAAGCTATTTTCATTGCTGCTTCATAACTGCAATTTTGGTACTGTTATGTATTTTAATGTAAATATCTGATATACAGGTTATTGATATGTGACTTCCCAAGGGGTCATGACTGGGAGAACCACTGATTTAGTATTTTCTTGTCTATGAATGTCTTTCAAATTCTGATTCCAAGAGGTTCCCCTTTCTTCTAGTATTCTTGATAACATTTGTTTGCTCCACAGTATTTATCACAATTTAAAACCACACCTATACCTTACTCTTGTCTCCACATTTAGACTATAAGCTGTGTTAAGGAAGAAAGTATGTTTAATTTGTATTTACTAATTTTCCATTTTTAATTTAGATTACAAAATGTCAAATTTTATCTGCATGTACTTATGTAATACAAAGTGATAATGTGATTTTAAAATACTAATGGAATAGAGAAATAAACTATTTAACACGTCTACCTCTTAAAAAGTTCACCCATGTTTCCTGTAATCTAGCAAAATAAAAAGGGACTCTAAAAATTTGTCCAAAGGAGGGAAACACTAAGTACTGTTATGAGTAAAGGAGGCAAGGTGGTAGAGTTGTTAAAAGATTGGATCTGTCCCTATATTCTGAAGATTTCCAAATTAATATCATGGCTGCATTTTATCTTGCCTGGTCCTATGAGATTTATGTAGGTATACTAAAACACTTGATTGGTAGTTGTACCCTAAAATATCCACAGACATCTCAGTATTCAAATTTATAACTTAATCTTGCCTCTCAAATATCTTTGCTTCTAAGAGTCACAGCTTGGATAATAACACCAGTGTACATGACATCATTCAAAGAAGAGAATTAGCATTATGTCTTTACTCTCTGATTGCTCTGACGATACACCATGACCAAAGCAACCTATAGAAGAAAGCATTTAATTAGGAGCTTGATTACAATTTCAGAAGGTGAGTCCATGACCATTATCGTAGAAAGTGTGGCAATAGATAGGCAGGCAGTCATGGTGCCAGCTGGAGCAGTAGCAGAGAGCTTATGTCTCATATTCAAGTAACATGCAATGAGAGAGAGAGCTAAACAGGAGTGGTATGGGCCTTTTAAACTTCTCCAAGAAGGCCACACATCTTAATTCTTTCTAAATAGTTCTACCAACTGGGAACCAAGCATTCAAATATCTGAGCCTGTGGGGGGCATTCTCATTCAAGCTACCATTGTGTGTGTGTGTGTGTGTGTGTGTGTGTGTGAATTTCTCTGTCTCTGTCTCCCTGACTCTGAATCTGTATTTGTTTGTCTCTCTGTTTCTCTCTCTCTCTCACACACATACATACACACACACACACACACACACACACACACACACACACACATGCATGCACGCACAACCCCAAAACAAAACGAAGCCTGATCACATGGTCCTGCCAGTGTATCCTTCCAAATGACACTGGGATATGTCCTTTTCTTTCTGCCTTCATCGAGAGGACCTGCATTCAGACACCCATAGTCACTTATCTATCTAGACTACTTTGAGTGCTTCACCTCTGCTTCCTTGTTCTCATTCTGTAAAGACCACATCCTTCTCATAAATATGGAAATACCATTCTTTTCCTTAGTCCAGAAATCAATAAGGGCTGGCACTCTGCAGAAATAGCTGGCACCTTATTGAGTAAGAGAGATTCAAAGATTGCAGACATATGATTTCTCCAAGATTGATTTCTTTTTTGTTTTCCTACTGCAAATTCAACAGAATATTATTAAAATGTTTGAGCTTCTGAACAAAAGCACAGAATTACGCCAGCAGGAACAATGGAAAGGTTGCATTTCATTTTCCTTGACTGTCTGAGGTTGACAGAAGGGAAGGAACTTATTTAACATCAGATTGAATTACTGTAGACCCACATCTCAGATCCTGTTCTCTGTATTACAGAAACTATTGTGAAGCTTCATTTAGATATAGCATTTAAACATTTTGCAGCACTATAACCCATTTTCTAGACTGCTTTGGCATCTTTTCTTTCCTTTCACCCGACTTGCTGTTTTGCTTTGTATTTCTTGCACCTGCATGCTAACCAATGAGATTAGGAAGAAAATTTGATCTTAATAAAGCAATATTTGATTCAGTGTTGATTTTCAAATGAGGGTTTTGGAAGTAGCAGAGGGTTTTTGGAAATGCTTAGGGGATCACTTGTGTGTATCAGTCATTGTAAAGTTCCAAGACCCTGATTGCCAGACCCTGTTTTAACAAGATAGCTATGCTCTTGTGGAGTATATGGGCCCACAATGCTGATGGATTTAAAATAATATTATATTGTAAATTTTTTGAGAACTACTATGCTTCAGGAATGAATTTACTAATTGCTCTTGAACTGAATATTCCAATTAAACAATAATTCTATGGTTTTGTGTTTATATTTCTTTGTATCTTTTTCATAATGATAATGATAAAAATGATAAGAAAAGAAGATTCAGGCTGTCATTTAAATATGGTAATTAGAATACAGATTGTCTATAATTAGCTAGTGGTATAATAAATAGTGTCTAAGGCTGAAATTTTATAGGTTTTTTGCTTACATATTAGTGTAGATAGGTCAAGTTCACATAAAGGGTTCTATCCTTTTATAGACAAGGAGTATAAGACATAGATTTACAGAAGGTATATTGTCACTAGGGATATAGATTTCCTGGTTAGTTGACTTGAATTCTAAATCATTTGGTGTTGATGCTGTTTGTGCACAGGATGGAGTAGATGATTTCTGAGGACAGGATAGCAGAGTCTTAAAACAGCACATAGAAATTCATATAAAGCAGCAAATTATATTGAAAAGTGACAATGCATATCACTCTGACATTTCTCAGAGGGCAATCTTCCAGTTTCAGGCATGGAGAGACATAACCCTAGAGAGATAGGGACTTGGTAGCAAGGAAAATGGTACCTCCTATTTGACTGTTTTTCTATGGTTCCTAGAAATGGCTGGCATAACTTATGATGTCATTCTTTAGCATGAAAAAATATAAGGTCTCCTATAAATTTGTTGACCTGAGACAAGATATAAAATATTAAATAACCGAAACCTCCTCACCTTTTCAAATTCCTAGTTGTGCTCCTTACTCTAATGGACTTCTATATCTTTCTGTATTCATCAGTCGTGTTCCATCCTAGAATATGAACATTATTTGCAAGATTATTAGAACTGCAAACTCTCAGGCTATATTCTAGGGCTGCTGAACCAGGGTTTGGATTCTAATAAGATGGTAGGCATTCACATACTCATTAAAGTATGAAAACCCCAACTTGAATCTGTATATTGAAGCTCTGTCATCATTAGCTAGAAGGGCAACAGCTGCCTTGGAAACTTCTTCAGGCTTAGGAGGCAGAACAAGGGAAAATCACTCAGGTCTGAATGCAAGTTTGGGTGACCCAGGCAGGCCCTTTTCAGTCCTGAGTATTTAGGAGTTGCCTAGAAGCGGGAAGTATGAATTTTGGGTCAGCAATTTGTATTGACCCTGGAGACTCCTTGCTTTGTGTGGAGCCATGTGGTTGGAGCAGGGCCATAGAAAACCGTATTAATTTTGAGGCCATAGGAAGGGACTTGGATGTCTAAGTCTATGCATGATACTATTGAGAGGTGCCCTAAATATCCAAGGCAATGTTTGGTTGGGTGAAAGATATTCTAGCTCTTCTCAGGAGTGTGATGGAAATTGTGGTGGTGGGACCATTAAAATTTTAGAAGGAAACCAGAGTGAAACATGTGTTTACTTATCTGTAGAAGCAATACTATAAACTCTTTCAAGATTTAATAATAATTGAAACACCTGCTAGCCTTTATCAGCAAACAGCAAACAGGTGGATGTGGATGTGAGAATTTTTTTGAACAACATCCTACAAAACCAGGATACAATCTTCCTTGATGAACTAAAATTACTATCTGATGTGCTTTGGGTAAGGCATGATGACTGTTGGAAGGACCAAATTTGTAATTCTGTGTCTATTGCCATCACCTGGTTGATACTGTGGTTGCCCAAAAGCAAACATGAAAATAAACCCAATAGATTTCCATCTTAGAGTTTACATCTCAGCTTCTTCATCTGTAAACAGAAAATAGGCCTGAAAGTTCTTTCCCTGCCTACCTCACTACCCCATAGATACCTCTCTAATTAAATAGTGAATAAAAATGTTTTTCAAAAAAGGTAGATTTTATTCATGTATTTGTGGTGTGTGTGTGTGTGTGTGTGTGTGTGTGTGTGTGTGTGTGTGTGTG
>JANHMN010000005.1:4199566-4295326 GCA_030674055.1 Rhabdomys pumilio | reverse complement strand
TGTGTGTGTGTGTGTGTGTGTGTGTGTGTGTGTGTGTGTGTGTGTGTTGATATTTGCATATGAGTATGGCCAGAAGACATTGGATCTTCTGGAGGAAGACTTTCAGGAAGCTATGAGCTGCCCAATATGGGCTCTGAGAACCTAACTCAGAATATCTGGAAGAACAACAAGCACTCTCAACTGCTGAGCCATCTCTCCAGTCCCGCAAAAGAGATTTTATAAGTGACAATTGAAACACACATGAGGAAAGAGCCACCCCACTGTTTGTTGTTTCCTCATGAGTGTGTGTTCACCTGTGCTTTTGTTTTAGTTTGTGGCTGCCTTCCCCTCAGCTTTGCAGCTTTCATGATGCACCAATGCACACCACTTTGTGGAAAGCCAGCTCTGCCACTCTCTACACCTCTGACACCTTCCAGCCTTTTCTGTGCAGACACACTGCTGTGATCTCATTTTTTAGTTCCACAAGCAAGGGAGAGATGTGAGATTTTATATTAGGAAACATTTCTGAAGAGGCAAATAATTGCCTTTGGAAAGAGACTTCTTTTCTCTTCCAAAAATTCATATCTGTTGGTTAAAATTGATGTGACTTTATTTTTTTGGCTAGAACTCTGCAGTATTCCACTGAGCAGTAATTATTCCTTTGGTGATGCAGGAGTTTACTGAGAGATGGGAACTAAATCTAAGAGAGTGAATCCATCTGGTACATATGTTGAAGCTCTCTCTAAGGCCACTGACACTGAAATGTTAATGCTAGATTTTTATCTTCTGGTATCACTTAGATATTGATATAATGTGAGCTCATGCCCTGGGTCACTGAACCAAAGGCTGAATTCCATTTCCTTACACAGCATTGGATACCCCACACAGTGAATTCATGGCTTCTTTGTCAGAGCAAGATGGTAAGATAGACCTTGCTTTCTAATCCTGCCATCTAATTTTTAGATCCCAAATGGTTAAGAAAAAATCAGCAGCTAGAAGACCCAGGGCCTCCCAGTACCTGTAGTATCTGGAACTATGTTGGCAAGACAACTGAATCCTCCTGTCACCCACTAGGTTACTAACACTAGATTAGTCTGAAACCCCCCGTGGTAAATGATCTTGAAAATCATTTTCCTAAGAGACTCACTTTGAAACCTTTGTTTTTACATTATGGTGAAGCTACAGATCCCACTGAATGCTATCCTGTTTGGTTGGAGCTCTGGAACTTATCCTAGCCTGTGGTAAGCCTTCCCTGCAATACTAAATTCATTCTCTCTAACTGGATGTAAGTTCCTTGTCACAAATACCTACTGATCAGATGACAGGTTGGCAGGGCTGTTGCCGCCATTAGAGCACTAGATGTCCATAGTTTTATGGGGTCCAGGTAGGGAGTTACACTCCATGACATCTGTAGGATGAAACAATTTTTCCTCTCTTGTGATGGTTAGATAGTACTATTAACAATGTGTGCCCAGTGCAGAGTCATCCTGAATCTTAAGATGACATGAAAAACTACCTATAAAATGAAGTCTCTCTCAGAGGAAGGCACAGTCTGTAAAATAACTGTTTTGCATGATATGGCATAACTTATGTCAGGGCACAGCTTGATCTCAACAATATCTTACTTTTCACTTGAGATTGAGTCCAAGTTCCTGCCTATGCTTGCCTGGAAGAATCAACCAAAGAGAACACAAGGGGATTTACTGGTCTCCGATGAAATAAAATGCTCTGAGCTACCAAACAGCTGACTCTTCAGATTTATTAACAAAATCTGGCTGATTTTAGCTTTTTGACATTTTTTCCCTTTTGCTTTGTAGTCCAGTGTGAAAAAGATTCTCCAGGGCAAATTGTCAATGGGAGGAATTTAGAGCAGCCATTTGTCATCTGTACATGGCTGAGGAAAAGTCAATAAAAGGATTACTACCATTTTCTAAAAATAAGCTATTGAGGAGAGCCATTGATTATTTTCCAAATATCTTCCACCTTTATCAAAGGATATCACTCTTGCCAAAGTGGAATCACAATTGTTATATATTTTAAAATAACTTCCCTCTCTTGTTTTCTTAACATTCAATGTGCAAGGTCCCTCTTTGGAGTCACAGTGTTACATCTCATCCTTTTCTTGTGCCTTTGCCCCTCTGGAAAACCACTTGAATTTTCACTGCTCTGTGAGCTGTCAACCAGATGGCTTCAAGGCCTTTGTACAAACACAAACATACAAATCACAGTTGTTGGTAGCTGCTTGTTCCTTTTCCCACACTATAGTCTCCCTCTATCCCACTGTTTTCCATATAGAATTGGAGACGTCATGGTTTTCCTTTCTTGATTATAGGCCTTGGGGTAAACAAAGTACCCAAAGCTATGTAAGATTGGATGTTTTAGTTTTTAAAGTAGAGAGGGTTTGTTGTTGTTGTTGTTGTCATTTAAACCTATGTAGGAATCTGCTTTGTACTATATATAGATTATATGTAGCATACTTTGTTTTATATTCTTAATGACATCTATATTCATAAGCTCCCCGTATTCAGTGCCTGGGGGATCTAAGAGTACTATAGCATGAATGCTGTGTATGTGTTGACCCTTTTAATTGGCTAATAGACCATCTTTCCATGTAGTTTCCCACTTTTTGGTTGGTGGCTGAAAGTTTCTTTAGTTTCCTTTACATCTGCTTCAGTTTAGCAGCTAATATCATGGACACATTAGTTACAAAGAGTTGGCTACATTCTGCCACATTCTGATTTCTCCTGAGAGAAGCAGAATCCCCCTCCAGTACCTGCTCTAAGCTTAGAACATGTGAAGTGCCGAGAATCACATATTGTAATTTTGTTTCATATTTGGAAATTTTCCTCAAGGCTTTTTGCTATACTAAGGAAATGCTTTGAAAAATGAAGTTTTCCTCTTGAAAAAAAAATGAGATCCAAGATCAGCGTTGTTTGGTTGAATTTTGTTGTGCCTTGCCTCTCATATTTTTTCTCATATAATGTTGAACAAGACTTGCATTGGAAATTTCAAATAAATATTTTAATATTTAATATTTTTGTTATATTATAATAACATCATTTACTATTTGTCTTTCTTTTCTCCAAACTTCCCATGTGCAAATCTTCTTGTTCTCTTTCAAATGTATGGCCTCTTTTTCTTAAATTACATTCAATTTACATTACATTTTGGAAACACCATGTGGAACATTATGTTTTCTAGTTACCTTTATTTCTGTTGCTGAGATAAATGCCATAACCAAAAGCAAGATGAGAGAACAAAAAGAGTTGATTTCATCTTATACTTCCAGGTACAAACCCACTATTGAAGGGTATCAACTCAAGCAGGAGCAGAGGCAGGAACCATAGATCTGCTCTCTGATTCATATTTAGTAAGCTTGCTTGCTTTCTTCTTTCTTTCTTTCTTTCTTTCTTTCTTCCTTCCTTCCTTCCTTCCTTCCTTCCTTTCCTTCTTTTTCTTTCCTCTTAAAAATTAATTTACTTATTTACATCTCAATCACACCTCTCCCTCATCCCTCCTATCCTCCCAGTCCTACCCTTACAAATCTCTCCCCCTATGAACCCCTTTCACCTCTCCCTCTTTCTCTTTTCTGAGAAGGGGAAGTGCCCTTTGATTACCACCCTGCCCTTGGTTCATCCAGTCCCAGAAGGACTAAACACACCCTCTTCACTGAGACCCAACCAGGCAGTCCAGCTAGGGGAAGGAGATCCAAAGGCAGGCAACAGCCAAAGACAGCTCCCAATTAAATAGTTAGGGGACCCACATAAAGACAAAGGTGTACATCTGCTATAAATATTCAGGGGGCGCTAGATCACCCCATATATGCTCTCTGATAGGTGATTCAGTCTCTATGAGCCCCCATGGGTTAATTAACTCTATAGATCTTCTTATGTCCTTGGCCCCTCCGGCTTGTTCTCTTCTATCTTCTACTCATCCTGAAAACTCCCTGAACTCCACTTGATGTTTGGCTGTGGGACTCTGCATTTGTTTCCATCTGCTGCTTGATGAAGTCTCTCAGGAGACAGTTATGCTAGGTTCCTGTCTGCAAGTATAGCAGAGTATCATCAACAGTGTCAAGGGTTGGCTCTCTCCCGTGTGATGTGTCTCAAGTTGAGCCACTTATTGGTTGGCCATTTCCCTCAATTTCTGCTCCATTTTTATCCTGCATGTCTTATAAGCAGGACAAATTTTGAGTTGAAGGTTATATAGGTGGGTTGATGTCTCCTTCCCTCCACTGGAAGTCCTGCCTGATTACAGGAGGTGACCACTTCAGTCTTCATAGTCCCCGCTGGTAGGATTCTCAGCTAGGATCACCTCCATAGATTCTCAGAACTTCCCCCATCACAGATCTCCAGCTACTTCCAGTGATGCCCCTCATCAATTGCCATTCTCACTCTCAGCCTTCCCCTATACTGTATCTCCCAACACCTGATCCCTATTTTTGCCCAGCCTCCTTATCTCCTCTCCTACCCAGTTCCCTCTCTCCATCCACCTCCGATGACTACTTTGTTTCCCCTTCTGAGGGAGATTCACTAATCCTCCCTTGAGCCCTTCTTATTACTTAGCTTCTTTGGGTCTGTGGATTGTAGGATGGTTGTTTTGCACGTTATGCCTAATATCCACTTATAAGTGAGTATATACCATGCATGTTCTCTTGTGTCTGGGATACCTCACTCAGGATGATATTTTCTAGTTCTATCCATTTGTCTGTGAGCTGGGTCCTGAGGTAGAACTATTCCTAGTTTTCTGAGAAACCCCCAAATTGATTTCCGAAGTGATTGTACAAGTTTGCACTCCCACCAGCAATGGAGGAGTGTTCCCCTTGCTCCACATCCTACCTAGTATGTGGTATCAGTTAAGTTATTAATTTTAGCCATTCTGATGGAGGTAAGATGGAATCTCAGAGTCATTTTCCCTTGTGACTAAGGATGCTGAACATTTCTTTAAGTGCTTCTTGGCCATTTGAGATTCCTCTGTTGGGAATTCTCTGTTTGGAATTCTTTGTTTAGCTCTGAATATCGTTTTTAGCTGGATTATTTTGGTTGTTGGTGTCTAATTTCTTGAGTTCTTTATATAGTTTTGCCTATTAACTGTCTGTCAAATGTAGGGTTGTTGAAGATCTCTTCCCATTCTATAGGCTGTGATTTTGTCCTATTGATGGTGTCCTTAGCTTTTCAAAAGCTTTTCAGTTTCATGAGGTCCCATTTATTAATTGTTGATCTTGGTGCTTGAGCTATTGGTGTTCTGTTCAGGAATTTGTCTCCTGTGCCAATATGTCCAGGGCAGTTCACTACTTTCTCTTCTATTAGATTTAGTGTGTCCAGTTTTATGTTGAGATCTTTGATCCACTTGAACTTTAGATTTTTTCAGGGTGATTAATATAGGTCTATTTGCATTCTTCTACATGGAGACATCCAGTTAGACAAACACCATTTGTTGAAGATGTTTTCTTTTTTCCACTGTATAGTTTTGGCTTCCTTGTCAAAAACCAAGTGTCCCTAGGTCTGTGGATTTCTGGGTCTTTGATTATCTCCCATTGATCAACTTTTCATTTTTTATGCCTCATGCTCACCTGTGTAGAGATGATGCCACTGAAAGAGAGTTGAACCCTTCTTTATCAATTGGAAACCTATAAAATGCCTTCTTCATCAATTGACAAGCAAGACACAATTGTGGGTCTGTATGTTAATTTTCATCTACTGCAAGTAGAAACTTCCCTGATGAGGGTTGAGTTCTGCACTGATCTATGGGTATAGCAATAAAATATATTGCATGAAAAAATTAATAAAAAAATCTTTATGGAAAAATGCCCCAAAGACATTTCTACAGGTTAATCTGTTCTAGGCATTTTTTAGTTGACTTTCTCTTTTCCCATGTTCCTTAGTTTGTGTCAAGTTGACACTCAAAACCAACCAATACAGTATGATTCATTTGGAACATTAACAGTGAGTAGAAAGTTCCTAGTTAAGACTCTGACATGAAAAATTTGAGAACAGTTAAATTTATGATTGGTTTGGTGGACTGTAAGTAATGTTGGCAGGAAGAAACTAGCCATGGTCCTGGAAGAGTAGAAATGGGAAAGAAAAGTAGTAAGACTAAAAGAGTGCTACTTAACCCAAAAGTGTAGTGTGAGCCAGAGTTAGAAGATCCAGTATGGCTTCATGCTAGAGACCTTCATCAGTCTGGAATGTATGTGATCTGTCTCTATGTTAGGGAATAAAAAGAAGGCCTGCTTTTGAATTTAGGATTGAGGGTGGAAAAGGAGAACAGTGCTAGACTGGTTTGTAATATTGTCTTGAAATATGTGATATTGCAGAATGTACAAAGATCCAAGTATGAACATCTCATCTCCAATTCTGGACTAATTTGGTTTATTAATGAGATTCCACTTAATAACTAGCCATGATAAAATGATGCCTAGGCTTATATATGAGCAGACAAAGTTCAAACCAGTTAGAAATATGTTTGGCATGATAAGAGCTATTGATTATAGTATACTATAACCCCAGTAGTCTCTACTCCCAATATTCCACAGACATGGTACAATGATTACAGCACAGGCATGATTGGATTGATATACTAATTCACGTGGAAGTATTAATTCATTCCTTCAACAATGTGCAAAAAAACTCCCTAAGGAAGAAAAAGTTCTGGGAGAGGCTATCAACGAACAGATATCCTATCGTGAGAAATCTCTTCGGTGCATTCACAGGCCTCGGAAAAATGTTTACTAGTATATAATGTGATTTTTTAAAATGTCATACTGAATTTCTCCTAGCCAATTGGTTCTAACTATCAACTAATTACTTTTTATATATTCACCCGTCTGCACGCTGTTTTATGAATCCTATTTTTTGAGATTTTGATTCTAGAAATAGAAGTCCCACATAATGCATGGAGTAAGTGCTTAATTTAGAGAAACCCCTCTCAAGTGTTGGATGATAATTTTGTTCCTCTAATAAAAAAGGAAAAAAATGTACATGGTTTTCTCTCCATTGTGGATCTTAAGCATGGGTAAAAACATCATCCCAACTCTGTTGCTTTCTTGTTTACTCTATCTTCTCTGGAGTATAAAAATATAGACTAGTTTAATCATTTTGTCACTTTAATAGTAAAAATAATATTTTAAAGTAAAACTTTAGAAGCAAAAGCAATCAGTCCAACATTTCTCTCTTCCAGTCCTCTTCTTGTTTAATAATTACCTTTTTTCTTTATCATATAGAATCTTGCTCTGTAGCTCAGACTGACCTCTAATTTTACTCTTCCAAATTCAGTACCACAAAGTATGGGTTTACATCAGTATACACCTATACCAGTTCAATTTGTTTTTTAAATAAGCATTATCCAATATGGGTTATACAATTATCTACCCCCTTGCTCTATGTGTGTGTGTGTGTGTGTGTGTGTGTGTGTGTGTGTGTGTGTGTGTGTATGTGTGTATTCTCATGTAATTTGTGGAGACCAGAAGATGTTGGATCCCTCAGGCTGAAGTGAAAAACATTTGTGGGGTGCCCAGAATGCTACTTGGGTACTGGGACCTAAACTGCCATCTTCAAAAGTGAGCACTAAACATTCTTATCCATTGAGCACTCTCTCCAGTCTTGATCATAGAAAGTTCTGATTGATCCTTCACATTAGGTAGATTTGTGATAAAATTTGTACAGCAATTACTTTCATTAGTTTTTCTGTTACTAATCTAATATGATATTAGTATGATATTAAGGAGACTGACATTGCATTTTGTCAGAAACATGGCTGATTTTTTTCTAATTAGTAAATGAACTTTTAAGATTTTTTATTTTTGTTTTATGTGTATGTGTAAATGCCTATATGTGTGCTGCACGCATGCCTAGTCTCTATAGAGGACTGAAGATGATGCTAATTTTCTTGATCTAGACTCATAGGCAGTTTTGGGTTTAAGAACCAAATTTGGTTCTTTTTCAAGAACCAGCAAGTGCTCTTAATCAGTGATCCATTTCTCCAGCCTCTATTTTAAAAATATCTAGCTATCTACCTATGTATCCATATTCCCTCCGTAATCCATCTTTGACTGGGTCTCTCCGTGTAGCCTTGGCTATCCTAGGTCTAACTATATTGACCAGATTTGTCTTGGAAGTCACAAAATTGGTTTCTCTCTGCTTACCAAGTGCCATGTGAGTTCTTTATTGCTCTAGTTGATTATGTGAACCTGGGAGTGTGGCGCCAAAACAATGAGGACTAAAACCCCATGCACTAGCTGACTTTATTCAGAGCATCAGACAATTTATACTTTGAGGGTTAAGAAGAGTCACATGAGCGAAGTATACAAACACAAGGACAAGCTGCACATGGCAAAACATGTTTTTTTTATAGAGGCATATAAACAAAACCTAGCAAGTTTTAGTGAATAATTTGAAGCAAACTCATGCCTATCCACTACACCTGGTAGAGGCATGAAAATACAATCCCATGTTATGAAGAAACAAGAGATTACAAGGCTCTTGTTTACTTGGAGTTTTCTCAAACAGTCTCAGTAAACTTTCACAACTTCATTCATGGACCATGTTCTGACAGTGAGTAAATATTTTTTTTCAAATTAATAGCCAACATTTATGTTGTTATAGATTTAGCAAAAGTTTAATAGTGCCAAGTCAAGGAATACACTGGTTGCATTTTCCTTTTTTCAATATCTTACTTTTCCCAAGATGAATAATTGCATAATCTGATGTATCAAAGAATCTTTAGCATTATTTTCTAAATACTCTTCTATGTCAGATTATCTATATCAGTTTATTCTTAGTTTTTCTGGAGTCTTCCAGCCTCTAGTTTGCTCTCTTGGCCTAATACATAAATACTATCCAGAAACTGCACTTTGCCCCCTTCCCACTTTAGGACCTGAGGGTTTTTTTTTTTTTTTTAATTACTCATGTATCTCTCCTTTTTTTAAAAAAAAAAAACTTGTTTTGTGAAGCATATGTTCTAATAGTTTCCTAAGTAAAGCTCTGCAATGATACTGATCAGATTTTTAGTAAGTTGTACCATGGTGATAAATTCCACAAGCTCAAAGGCTTATATGGCAGTGTTTCTTTCTGACCATAACCTATGTCATTTTTGGGTCCTTGTAGCTCTACAAAGATCTCTTGCATTTTAGGGCCCATGTAAGTGAATGGTGTCTGTATCCACAAAGAAATTTTTGTGTTGAGAAAGGAGCACTGATAGAAGCAGTGATGATTCTTGGTACTTCTGTTCAGAGGTGGCCCATATTACTGCTTCTGTTTACATCTCATGGGCAAAATGAAGACCATCACCAAACCTGCTCAATGAGAATGAAGTAATTCTCATATTGGCAAAGAAATACGATTTATCATAGAAAATATCCAACTAGCATATATAATTTTAGGTTATTTTTTCTGAAAACATTGCTCTATTGATTCCTAGTTTTCACCAGGCATGGGGGCTCATGCCTGTAATCACAGCACCGAGGCAGAAGGATTATTATGAATTTGAGGCCAATTTGCTATGTAGAGAGTTCTAGTCCAGGCTCAACTACAGAGTGAAAGTCTGTCAAGCAGCCCCAAACAACTGTGATGCCAATCTGACTTCTAGTCTTCTATGTAAAAGTTTTCTTTACTCTAAAACATTTTAGGGATCTTTTATGCCCTGCTGTTGACACATTTATGATGGAATGGCTTGGTGCAGATTGTTATGGATTTTTAAACTGATTATTTCTTATGATCTTTAGATGTGGAAATTAATGTAATTATTTTCAGAGACACTTTCCTATAGTTAGATAATTTTTGCTTTCCCTCCTCTTTTTTTTCTTAAAAATTGACCATTTTTAGGTTAGTCATGAATTGCCCATCTTTGATTCTTATATTTTTGTCTATTCATTTTCATGTTTTACTTTGGGGAATATTTTCTTGTTTCAATCTTTCTTTCTCTCTCTTTGCAATTTGATTGTCACATTTTCAATGTCCATTAATTTCCCAGTTTTCTGCCTTTTCCATAGTACTTTGTTCATGCATATGGCTATAAATTTTTGTCTTATATCTTTGAAAGTATTAATTATAGTTTTATTTTGAATGTTCTTTTGTTATGTATGTTTTCTCTGGCTTCCATTTCCCTATTTGCTTGTTTTGGCTTCTGTCATCTTAAAGACTTCTTCTAAATGTCTCTTAATACCCAGAAGAATTTTTCATAGTTAAGAAAATAAGTTAAAAAGTGAATTGCAAGTAAGGGATGTGTAAGCAGAGTTTATCACCTAGTGAACTTTACTGTGGAGTCACTAGTCATAAGTAACTTTTTGTTGGAGAAAATCCAAATGTTAGTAAATTGATGAGTTTTTTCTGTTTACTGTCACTTTTTTCAAGCATATATGGAATCTGCTATGTTGCTTGAATATATCAGGGTAAACTGGCTTGGGATCTGCCATTCTGTATGTAGAATTTTACTAAATTTCTCTATTTTCTGTCACTTCTTTGTCTTTTGCCAAAGCTAATGTTCCCAGAGTGCCCTAGTGTATTTTGATTAGAATTGTCAGCGAATACATCTCTTGTGTCCTAAGGACAATGGTGGCAAATGAAATAATTTACCAGGCCAGTGATAGTTTACGGAGTATAGATGATCAAATTACAAGCAAACCAATCAACATTATTTCTATTCTTGCCCAATATAGTAATTTATGACATTTTTCTAAAGACTGGCATGTTCAAGTTCAATAGTAAGAAAGGAGAAAAATTAACCACAGTTGCTGCTTATAGCTTTAAAAAAAATCGTTCTTAATAGACTGTCATGTCTACAGTTTACTTTGCTGATTTAGAACAAGAAATATGTTTCAGGTGAAAAACTTGGCTTGTGGAGGAATATTTCTTTCTACAGGGGAAAATATAGGGCAAACAAGAATTGGGGTGAAAACTGATGTTGGAAAAGTGTGGTGACGATCCATCAGTTTGTACAAACAACAAGCACGTTTTTCTGGCCAGCCAATTGAGGAGCAACTATTCTGTGGTCTCAAGTAGACTGCAGTGCTCATCCACTGAAAGTGGAAGCAATGTATCAGGAGAACATCTGAGATGAAGACTGCAACAGGGATACTTTTCCAGGTTGCTAGTGGAGCTTGAAAAGCACTCTTTTCTGATGAAAGAACCTCACAAGTATCTTTTTAAAAAGAAAAAACCATTTATATTTAGCAATATAAAATATGAAGTAAACAATCAGCACATATCCTGGGGTAACATCAGAAAACAGGAAAGAGAAAAGGGACCATTCCTGGGGTGAAGTGTACAAGTGAATTACCCACAAATATCTTGTTACATTACCACACACAGCAACTCCATGCAACCTTGAGTATCATCATTACTGTTTTTGAGCTCTTTGATTTTACGCAGGCATATTTCTCTTCCCTGTGTATAAAATTCATCTTTGATACTCTGTCTGGTCTTGGCGGAAGTTTCAATGAACAGAATCCCATAACTCTTGAACAGTGTATGAGCTTATTTTGTGTCCTTGTTGGCAAATTAAATTTGTCTTCTACCAATACCATATATATATATCAACTGAGATGTTTACCCAGTCTGCTTTCTCTGTGGTGGATCATATTTATCAAAAAATCATTCCAGCTTAGCTGGATTGTCAGTGCACTTTTTTTCAATACCACCTGCTTCCATTGCTGTCATTCTGTACCTGCCATTCTCACCAGTACAAATCTCCAACTCCACTGCTCCTAGTTTAGATTTACTTAGGACATGAAATGGTCAAATATGGGAGAGCTCAGGACTGCCACTTAGTAATTACTGTGGCAAAATATAGGTAGAAGTAACTTATGAGAGGAGGGATTTATTTGGCTTACGGTTGAGAAGGTATAGTCCTTGTTGGTGGGGAAAGTAAAGTATAGAAGTATGTAGTTTTGCTATTGAACTTGGGGGACACAGCCTATTCCCCAAGCCATGTTGAGCTACCTATCCTCATTAAGTCAATTAAAAGAGCAAAATCAATAGTTGAAAGCAGAAAAAAAAATGTATTCAATGCAGCCACATTATAAAGAAAGATCAAGAGATGAAATGGATGCCCCAAGTTCATATTTAGGGTTCTGAAATGAGATTTCAGTTTAAAGGCACACTTAGGCAGTCCACATCAAAGCACTCTTACTCCTATTGACTCATTGTTGTCTGGGTTTCAATTTCATTCTATATGGTGGTCTGACAAGGTACTGAAACTGTGTGATCTCTTTAAGGGAGGTGCCTTTTTCTTCTCCCAGCATGAAATTTCTGGGACAATTTTTATTTCTTTGTGTTCCATTTTCAATTGTCTGATAGTCAGATTGAGAGACACAAGTTTTGTTTTTTTTAGATTATTTTAATTTCTGCCAGAATACTTATGGCTCCGTGGTAGTGGGCAGCTCCATAATGATAAGAGCTTTTAAGTAGCATCTTGTTTGTATCCCAGGGGTTGAGGAATCACAAAGCTCAGGGTCATATAGATTTGCCATAACTGAGAAGTTCCATTCCAGTGTCCCTAGTATGTCACCTAGGCTCCATATCCAAAATGTGTACAGTCTCCCAAAATACTACTACCTGAGAAACAATCAAATGAGCTTTTGTTTATTTACAAAGTTACTTACTACTCCAATGTGGCAAAGTAAAACTGAGCTCTGAGGGTTGATATCAAGTGCTTTCTGGAAATGCATTTCTGCGAGGCTGAACTTCTCTTGCTTGTAATAGATCATTCCTAAACCATACCTGAAATTGTAATAAATAAAATATTATTTATTTTTATTGAAAATAGATTATTCTATTATATAATGCATCCTGACTATAGTTTTCCCTCTCTCTATTTCTCTCAGCTCTCCCTTCCTCTATCCCCAGATCTATTCCCGGTCTGTTTTCTCTTAGGAAAAGAGCAGGTCTCTAAGAGATGACAGTCAAACAGGAAAAAACAAGAAACACCTAAGACACGGCAAAAGCCCCATATCAAGACTGAACAAGGCAACCCAATAAGAAGAAAAGAGTCCCAAGATCAGGTACAAGAGTGAGCTTCTCTGACGACAACTTGACAAGACACTGATCTATGAATATAGCAGAATGCCATTAGGAATCACTTCATTGATTTTTTTTTTTTTGTCAATCCTCTGTGGTTCTACCTTCAAGGTCTCTGGGTTCCTCCTTTAACATTTCCTTAATGCAATGGGAATTAAGTATGTACATTTTCAATGGTGCTAGTAAATACACCCAAATAAAGAACTCTAAAATGGTGGTAGAACCTTAATTGAGAACTGAAGACAACAATCAAAATTAGTGCTATATGCAAGTTTGGAGGCAAAGACAGAGAAGCTATACTAGTACGGAGTAGCCTTGGAGATGAAAAATAGGTGTATTTGACATGCAGAGCCTTAAACACTGATCCCCTCCCCCATGCTATTCATTTCAGGTAAGAGAAGACAAGTTAAGTGAAGTGGGGAGGTACTCATTTAGAATAGATAACACAGTTAGCAGCACAGTCAGGGCTAGCATCTAGCTCTTTGAAATTCATATTCTCTGCTTCACTATTTGTATCTGCATTTTGCATCTATAAAACCATACAGAATTAGACTCATCACTGGTTCAATAGAGGCAAGACTATCTTGGGGTCGGGTTGACAATTAACTGCTTTCTGATTTTGTTTAAGGCTAGGACGTGGAGGGACAGTCCAGTAGTTGAGAATGCTTGTTCTTTCAGAGAACCTGGGTTTAGTTCCCTACGACTCACATGGTAACTTACAACCTTCTGCAAATCAAGTCCTCAAGAATTCAGTACCCACTTCTGATCCTTGGGGTACCAGGCACACACATGTTGCTCATACATACACTCAGGCAAACCACTCACACACATATAAATGAAAAATAAAATACATCTTTAAAAAAGGCATATGGATTAAGAGGTCACAGGCCCTAAGGAGGAATATATTACTGATTTTTTATAATGGACACATAGACAGATTGCCTTCTAAGTATTTATGTTTATACCCATGACATATTACTACTCTTAGCCTTGGTAAGAGAAACTTCTATTTGTAGTGGGTTATGTATGCATCTCTGCATTAATATAACTGGTCAAAGTGCTGAAAACAGGTGACTATTGAATGCTTAACTCTAAATGGCACAAATCTTCCCATCTAAGGCTCATGGACCATTGTGGAAGAGTGGGGAGATTGTAAGAGCCAATGGGAAGGAAATGATATAATGAAATGATATAATGATTTTGGGATATAACATGACTATTACAATCATGAACACATCAGCTATGGCAACCTGCACAAGACCCACAGATCAGAATAAAACAAAATATAAAAGTAGAACGGGAAGCTAGTTGTGAAGAAGGGGTTTCAGCAGGAGTAGGAGGTTAAAGGAGGTAATAGAGTCAAATATGATAACATAATATTGATAAGCAGGGATAGATTATGAACACTAAGTTTGGTCTTTTAACATTTGTGTCAATTGCAGACCAACACTGAGGAATTGAAACTGTGGACCTGATGAAATTCAAATAAATGTACTTTTACACTTTATCTTCTGCAAAGATCACCATCTATCTTTTTAGGGCTGGTAGCTCATGTCTTTGAATTCACATCTAAAGTGGTTAATTTTTCTTGATTTCTTCATTGTCTACAAGGGCATCCTATTTGTCCATAGTTTGGATGGGCTGACCCAAATTACCATAGACTTTGTGCTTGACAAATTAAGAGACAGGAATGAAAGAGGTCTGCCAGTGTGTGGTCCTTTGTTTGGATTTCCTTGAATGCAAACCCAGGAGCAGAGTTTCTATAGAGCAGCTGATCTCCCCATTTTTTACTTTGCTGAGGCAGGTAGTTGACCTCCTTGAGGAAGTCTGGGTTTTCTCTGTCTTGGGAAATTACTGATAACATCAGACCCAGAAGGAGGTGAATAAGTGGAAAAAGAAAAATTATATAAGCAATGCCAACATTCAGATTTCAACCCCACCCAATTCTTCCCCAGCTCTCCTTTCTGCTGCTACTTGCTTCCCAGGAAACAGAAAACAATAGGCTACTGATTGAACTTAGCTCTAAACTTCAGGCAATTAAAGGTAGAGGAAGTAAAGCATAGTTAGAGTTAGAATCCAAGCCCATATGTTTTCATTAGGAGGCATAGTCTGTGCACTTCATGTTTTATAGGCAGCCCTGGTTCTAAAGCCAAACTTGGAAGCCAGTTCATTTTGGTAATCATTCTACTGTTCAAATTTTCTAGCTTGTCTTTGGGGAGTTAATCTCTTTCAAAAACGTGCAAACATCTTACAGTAAAGAGAAAGAAAAACATGCTAATTCTAACTGGACTGGGCTTATACCATGAGAGCTGGAAAACCCAGAGATCTTGGAATTAAGGGAGAGCCATTGAACAGCTGCACTTTATGGTAGGAAATAAAACATAAATAATTGTTTCTTTCTGATTCCTTCTCGAGGACTATAAGTGGAGTGCACTTGTCTGTGTACCCCAGTGAGATTTCCAGAATAGGTACTGTTTTTCACATGTAATTTTTGTTGTTAGATAATTTCAAGCATGCACACAATGTGTTTTAATCAACTCACTGCCTACCCAGTCTCTATCTTTTACTATCCCACTCACCACTCAGCACCTTTCAGTTTCCCTCTCAATCTCATATGCTCCTTCTTTTAATCCACTGAGTCCTCTTAATGCTACCTGTATGCACATGTGACTCTGTAGGATGATCTCGAATGGTTAGCCTTTCAAGGTCTGCACAGTAACTACTACTTGTGCTTTGTTTTCATCATTCTCTAATACCCGCCCCCCTTTCTCTCTAGAACTAATTCCTTTAGTTAACCAACTTGTAATAATACTCCAGTAATTGCTGGGCACATTACCAACAACAACACTGTATGGACTACAGCATGTTCTACTTATTTATTGTTGTATAACCCACTCCCCTGAATTAGTCATTTAATGCATCAACCATTTATCAGTTCCGATAAATCTCAACCAGGTGATTCTCTTGGTCACTTTGACCACTCAGAAGTACTCAGAAGGCTAAGAGGTTAGTCGAGAGGGCTTGTCATACTACCACTCACATCTCTGGTGCCTTGGCAGAGTTGACTACAAGACTGATCTGTTCTGGTTTTACCAGAACAACTACATGTGGCCTCACTAGCATGGCAATCCCAGGCTTGTTGAACTTCTTGTTTAATGCATTTTATTTTTAATGACAAGCAATAGTTGTACATATTTATGGGTTACAGTGTGACACTCTAATACATATTTACAATGTGTAATTGTCAGATCACAGCAATTAGCATACAAATCACTTCACATATCATTTGTTTGTGTGGGGCATATTCAAAATGCTGTTCTTCTGTGAAATGTAAAGTGATGTCAGACGCTAACTGATCAGTAATTACTTATACTACTTCAATCAAAGCTAGCAATTGGTGTTGCTGGTCCATATGTCGAAATTGCTGCTCTCTCTTCTTTTTACTAACGCCTACTAACACTTGGAATTCAGTTCATGGAGTTCTTTCTCACTACAGACTCTTGATCATCTTCATCTCTGTTGGGTTTAAATTTCTTCCCTGAGACACCCTTACTCTTTTGTTGTCTTCCCTTCCCTTCCTCATTTCTACATATATTTCATTGCAAACCTTGATTTACTTAATTCTATCATTTCTTCATCGATTATTGTAATCTCGATTTATGTGATTTTCAATTTATTCCTTTCCCCCAAAATGAGATTCATTGCTAAAATGACAGACGTACCTGTAGATTTCTGCTACAAGGACTGAGATGATTCAAACTAATACAGTTGCTCCCATCCTCATAGCAAAAGCAGATACTTAATCATTGTAAATGCAGAGAGTATTAAAAAGAAAAGCTTGGGTCTGAGCCACACAGGTAATGACAGGGACTGTTTCATCCTTGTTGCCATTTTGAGGTCACATGTAAAATAGTATCTTGACAAATGTTTAAAGATGAGTTAATAATGGCAGTGTATTTGTTGAAAATGTATGTGGTTTTGTCAGAGGAATGTAATTTCTCTTATTTTTAGGATCTTTCTTTCTATCAGATTCTACCAAGCTGGAACATGATATGTTCTAGTAGAAATAGTGGAATGGGGTTGGAAAGATGGCTTAGCAGTTAAGAATATTGGTTTCTTTGCAAAAGGATACTGGTTTTGTTCCCAGTGCCCACATGGTGGTTTGCAACCAAGTTTAATTCCAATTCTAGCCAATATACAAAGCCTTCTGAACTTCATGGGCAACAGGCACCTATGTATTACATAGATATACATACAGGCAAAACATTCATAAACATGTTTTTTTTTAAAAAAAAGAAATAGTGAAGAGACAAATCATAATTGCAGAATCAGTCTATGCCCTTTGCTTGCAGACAAATTATACTAGGCTCTGCTAATCTCTAGATCAGTTTACCATCTGCAGAGATGAAATGTTGCCTCCTCGTACTTGTTAATCTTTGATTTCAGCTATCAGAACCCTGGTGATAGATGCACTGCAATTTCCTGCTGTCATATTTAATCCTTTGGAATAATTTCTGGCTTCACTTGATTGTGGTGGTTGTGCAGACACATCTTGCCTGACATTGTGTTCTGATGAATCTAGGTGGGAACATATCTTATTAGTATAGCCTCCTTGTAATATTGTGTTTCTCTAAATATGATTTCTACATCTTAGGTTTTTAGAACAACAATATTAAAACAGTCTTTGGAATCATAAATTATTGACTTTTAAAGGACTCTACTTGCTGGCTTTATAATTCTGAGTCTAATTTTCTCATCTGTGAAAATGGGGATAATAATAGCAGAGCACCTACCAAGTAATTGCTGAAAAAACTAGTAGTTCACTCCAGTGTCTTCATGCAGTGCTGACTTATGACTCACAGAAGAAATAATTTTATAGTACTGTGTTCTATAAGCACATATGTGCCGAAGCACACTCCCCTCTTACACTTTTCTACCTTCACTTTCTCATCCCTTCTATTTTGCTAGATAAGTTTTAAATCAAAAGTTATTCTCTTTGCCATAGTCTCCGGTTTACATTTCCCCAGGTGGGAATAATTTGTTTACAAGCCTGGCTTTGACAGCAGCGTTACCAGAGTGGCTGGATTCTGCTCACATGGCCACCCAGGTGCCTCATCTGAAGAATGCAAAAACTCAGTGGCCTCTGTTACAGTGACTTCACTTTAGTTTCAATCCTATTTTTTCAAATTTGTTCTGTTTTCTTTTCTCCTTGGAACCCTATTTTGGTATCGGGATAAAAGGAAAGTATGAAAGGAAGTGAGACAGTATTTTAGAGGCAATCGATTTTTTTTTTGTAGAAGTTGTATTTATGTTAGCCTGGGCAGTACAATCTTAATTAATGTTTCTATTGCTGTGATGAAGCACTATGACCAAAAGCAACTTGCGGAAGAAAAAGTTTATTTGACTTACTGGTCTACATCACAGTTTATCAATGAAAGGTAGTCAGGACAGGAACTCAAACAGGGCAGGAACCCTGAGGCAGGATCTGATGCAGAGGCAATGTAGGAGTGCTGCTTACTTTCTTGTTCAACTTACTTTCTTAGAGCACCTAGGACCACCATCCCAGTGGTGGTGTCACTCACAACGGGCTGGTTCCTCTCTTGTCAATTACTAATCAAGAACATGCCTTATAGGCTTACCTACAGCTAGATGTTGTGGAGGCATTTTCTTTTATTTCTAATTTTTATTGGTTATTTTATTTATTTACATTTCAAATGTTATTCCCCTTCCTAGTTTTTCCTTCACAATCCCCCTATCCTCTCCTCCCTCCCCTGCCTCTATAAGGGTGCTCCTCCAGCTGCCCATGCACTCCTGCCTCCTAGCATTCCCCGATGCTGGGTCATCAAGCTTCCACAGGGCCAAGGGCCTCCTTTGCCATTGAT
Organism: Rhabdomys pumilio; assembly: GCA_030674055.1. Classification (NCBI taxonomy): domain Eukaryota; kingdom Metazoa; phylum Chordata; class Mammalia; order Rodentia; family Muridae; genus Rhabdomys; species Rhabdomys pumilio. Next base: position 4,276,452 of record JANHMN010000005.1, on the reverse strand, counting down.
GCCAGATAAGGCCTTCCTCTGCTACATATGCAGCTAGATCCATGGGTACCCCTGTGTACTCTTTGGTTGGTGGTTTAGTCCCTGGGAGCTGTGGGGGATTCTGGTTGGCTGAAATTGTTGTTCTTCCTATGAGATTGCAAACCCCTTTAGCTCCTACAGTCCTTGCCCTAATTTCTCCATTGGGTTCCCCATACTCAGTCCAATGTTTGGCTGTGTAATTCCACATCTGTATTTGTCTGGCTCTGGCAGAGCCTCTTAGGAGACAGCTATACCAGGCTCCTGCCAGTAAGCACTTCTTGGCATCAGCAATAGTGTCTAGGTTTCGTGTCAGCAGATGGGATGGATCCCTAGGTGGGGCAGTCTCTGGATTGCCTTTCCTTCAGTTTCTGCTCCACTCTTTGTCTCTGCATTTCCTTTTGACAGAAGAAATTCTGGGTTAATATTTTTGAGGTGGGTGGGTAACCCCATCCCTCAACTGGATGTGCTCTCTACAGGTTCTATCTTTCCTTTGTATGATATTTCTGCTAAAGTTCTCCCTGTTGGGTCCTGGGAACCTCTTGGGTTCCTGGTATCTAGGACTTTCTAGTGGCTATCCCCCATCCCCCCTCCCCAACTGTTACACATCTTCTTTCAAATTCCCGACCTTCTGTACTTCTCCCCCATCTCATCCCATATCTGAACTGCTCCCCCTTTTCCCTCCTCTCCTCTCTCCCTCCCAGATCCCTTTCTCCCTCTGCTTCCCAGAGATTATTCTCTTCCCCTTACTTAGTAGTACTGTAGCATCCACACTTTGGTGTGATCTTCTTTCTTCTTGGTTTTCATATGATCTGTGAGCTGTATCATGGGTATTTCAAACTTCTTTTTGGCTAATGTCCGCTTATCAATGAGTTCGTACCATGTGTGTTCTTTTGTGGTTGTGTTACCTAACTCAGGTTTTTTTTCTCTCAGATGACTATTCTGTTTCTGTCTATCATTCTCCCTTGTTTTTGATTAAATATCAGTGGTCATTAGATTTCACGATTTGGTTCTACTCATAGAGATTCTATTTCAGTATCAGATACTCTGTACTTTAATATGCACCACACAAGTGATCATTATGCTGTGGGATCCAGCAGAATCTGGCTTTCTATTGTTTAAATAGTAGTCCAATATTGACTTGGTAGTTTCCTGTTTTTTTTTTAAAGGTCATTGTCAGTTAAAAAAGTTTTAAATCACAGTCATAGAGCTGTAGTGTTCCTTAGTAGTCTACTGGTATAACAAAGGGGTTGTCACTTTTGACACTTTTTTAAAAAAATTATTAATCATTCCATTCATTTACATCTCAAATGATATCCCACTTCCAGGTTACCCCTCCACCAACCCCCACCCCATGATATTTCACTTCCCAGTTACCCCTCTGACACTCCACCATCCCACATCTGACTTCCCCCTCCCTTTTGCCTGTTTGAGGGTGCTCCCACCCTACTCACACTCTCCTGCCCCACCACTATAGAATCCTTCTACTCTGGGGTATCAAACCTCCTTGGGACCAAGGGCCTCCCATCTCCTTGCTGTTGGACAAGGCCATCCTCTGCTACATATGTATCTGGAGCCATGGATCCCTCCAGGTACACTCCTTGGTTGGTGGTCTAGTCTCTGTGAGAACTGAGTGGTCAGGCCAGCCTATGTTGTTCTTCCAGTGGGGTCAGGAAATCGAATAATGATAGGTAGCAGGCATAGCCACTGGAGAGTCCCAGAACTAGAGAAACATGAGGCTCCCAGGACCCAAGGAGATTAACTTTAGCATAATGCTCAGAGAAGGGGAGATAGGACCCATGAAGATTTTTGGCTCTTTTAATGAAACCATTCTTTGCTCTAGGGGCCACTTTTCCCATATAATGCAAGATGTGAAACATCCTTGGTTCACATCAACTAGATAAGCACCCTTCAGTTTTAATTACCAACAAAACATTCACCTTATAAATTTCTTAGTGTCTCCTAAGGGGCAATACTACACTTGCTCAGGGCCATTTATAAGTCTTAAATTTTAAGTGAGGGAAATGGGCCATAGAGATTCTCAATCTCTCATTGGGTTCCCCTTGAAGTAATAGACTCTGAAATCAGATTTTATCCATCCTAGGTTTCTGTAACTGAGTTTAGAAACCTAAATATAGGTCTATCTATCTACCTATGGGAGTAGATATCTTTATTAAAAAGGAAAGAGACCATCAGTATATTAAAACTATATAACAGACGACTCCCAGATATTCATTGAATTAAATTGAACCATATAATTCTTCCTCTGTAGCTTCTTAAAGATAAGTAAGTTTCAGGTTCTCACCTAAGGAGATAACCCTTTCTCAAGAGTGACTGGATTGTTTACTTATATTACATTTTGAGGCAAAAAAATATTAGCTCATTAACATATTCCTGGTATTTCAAAAACATACTTCTGGGTTATGCACCTGACTTGGATGTGTTTGTCTGCTTCTTGGCTTATCCTCAGCTTTTAGGATGCTACCAGGTACACAGGTAGGCAACAAATATTTAAGGTTAAAAGAATGATAACCTTATGAATAACAGCACATTTACTTTCCTCAGACAAGAATGAACAAAACAACTGTTTTCAAAGTTTATATCTCCTTAGAGAATTAATGAGAAAATATGAGTTTTAAAAAAATTAGCTAAAGGGCCAGAGAAATAGTTCTACAGAAGTTCTCCAGCATATACAAAGCCCTGATATTGGTCCCTTGTGTCATAAGAGAAAAGAATGCCAAGTATTCCCCACAGAACATTTCCTTTTAGAGCTCAAAGGCTTTTGTTGATAAGGAAATAGTAGATAAATGTGTCTTCTTATGCCTACGGCGATCAATGCTGGTAGGTGGACTGAAGCCCTCAGGGAGAGGCTGCTGGGGCTGGTGCCCTCTGAACTGACCTGTCCTCGGCTCTCTGTTCAGCCGTGCTAATAGTGATATGGAGTAAAAACAGTGATAGATTGTGATGAGAATCACAGATATCAGGAAACTGGGCATCAGCTCACAGATTCTGGTCCTCTTGGGTTGCAACGGGAGACCAAATACAAGGAGATGAAATATAATAAAGAAAAGAATGGTGCCCTTTAAACCTCAATGAGGCATACAAAGATGTATTTATTTAATAACACCAACTGTACAAAAGTCTTCAGTGTTTGACTTGATGAGAAGGCTAACAGTGTTCAACAAATTGATATTGCTTTTCCAAAGGACTAATGTGACCTCAAATCACCTTACTGAAGTCTAGAGTACAGGAGACAGCATTCAAATACCTTCAATACAAGCAAGGCATCTACATGAGCCAGATTCTATTCAGAAAATGAGCTAGATGTTAAAGGCTTTGTAACTCAGTCGTATAGGGAATAATGAAAATAATTGGGCATAATTCACATGGGTAGGAGAGGAGTCTCTGTTCAGTTATGGTGACTTACAAAGATTTTAAGGACTAAACAGATATGGCAAAGAAGAGCCTGGTTCTGTACATCCTTTGAGAATAAAATAAAGACCAATGGATGGAAATGGCTATAATCGGATGAATGGCTCAAAAGCAGGGAATACTTTCTAATGACTCTATACTATCAAGCATTGTGGTGGGCTAGTTCATTAGTGAACTTCTCATGACTGGGATAGCTCGAGTGATTGATTGATCACACAATAGGAAAGTCATAGAGGAGATTTAACTACATAAAGTTGACCTTCATTACTCTTATGATATCATTCATGCCTGCATACAGCTGTGTGGGTTTTGCACTTTTAAAGTGACAAGTAAATCATATTTCATGTTAGCATTCATGTATAATACATATATATCTATATATATTCATGCATACTATATCTGTTATTATGATGAGGTTAAGTCATTATTTAGGATATAAGTGATCACTGTTATTTAATTTTTAAAAGTGTTTTATATTTGTGGGGACAGATTCACTATTCAGCACTGCCTGCTCTGAAACACACTGTTATGTTTAACCATGAAATGTATTTAGAAATTTATAGAGTTTGATAAGAAATTGCTTATGATTCTTGAATTTTTCTCCACAACACTTTTGCCACATTCACCCAAACTGTACATCTCTTGAGTTTTAAATTAAATGAGTATCAAGGGGAAAATTCCTCATTACTGTAAAGACTTTGAACACTGAGCATCTTACAAACATGGAAACAACATGGAAAATTTGAAAAGCCATTCATGAATAAGAATGGAAATGTTCGTCAATAATGTGTGATAAAACACTGATCTCATATGATCATATTATTGTATACTCAGTCTAAATAGAAACTCAAAATGACTGCATTCATCCTGATAATGTTTACAATGGCCTTTTCAGGTCCTGAAAATGAGAAGTCCAAATGCAACTTAGGGGAAGAAATAGTTTCTTTCAGCTTTTTCTTCTGAGTCACATCCATCATTGAGGGAAATTAGGGCAGGAAACTGAAGGCAAGAACCATGGAGGAATGCTGATTGCAGGCTCTCTTTCTGGCTCATGCTTAGTTAGCCCATCTACTTAAGGATGATGCAGCCAACAGTGGGCTGGGTCCTCCCATATCAATCAGCAATCAAAGCAGTCTTTCATAGACATGATCACAGGTCAGTCTGATTTGTACAATTCCTTAGTTGAAGCTTCCTATTCCTGGATGATTCTAGGTATTTCAAGTTGAAAATAAAAATTAACCACCATATTAAGTGAAGCACCCTGCCAAGTAATCTGTATTCCTAGCTCTTCAGAGGACATTTTTTAAGTATAAAATAAAGGCAACAATCTCTAGATTCAAATATTATGTGACCCTCCAAAAGGTTACATTAATACACATTTTATGTAAAACAAGATCTATATCAAAGTTTAAATGTACTCTCCTATGTGTTCTTCTGCCTTTCAAGTGATGGGCTTCCAACTACACTCACTGAGACAAGCTGCTGACTTTATGTGAGGATGAACCAAGTCTGATTTTTCTGTGTGAATTCTACCAGAGCTATGTAAGGACTCAGCATTGTGACCAAGTGAAAATCTTTATCCTTCTAAGTAGAGTCATTTATTATGGTTGTATCTGCCAGATCGGGGTGAATTTTGTACAATGCATGAGCACTACAGTTCTTTTGCTAGAACTCAGTGCACATGGATTAGTCAGGGTTGTATCCCTCTCCAAAGATTTCAGAGAAACCATGAACTTCTATTATATGCTTCTATAGTGATATACTACAGTTCCTCTTATAACAACTCCTCCTCTTCTTTCCTCTTTTTCTTTTTCTTCTTCTTTTTGATACGATCTCAGATCAAGCTAATCTCAGGCTTGCAATGTAGCCAAAGCTGGCTTTAAACTGTTGACTCTCCTGTTTCCACTTTTCAAGTTATGTGTTTACAGGTATGTGTCCCCATACTCCATACTGAGGTTATCCTTAAGGAATTATCAACTACCAATTTGTGTGTATATGAATGGAACAAGCTCAGTAGGTATGTGAATGATTTTTGAAAGTCCATTTAAGTTCTTGTTTTCCATAAAATGTGTACCAATAAAACATTGTAAATTTCAAGAGAGAGAATTATCATTGGGAGAAAGAATCATAGAAAATCCACTAAATGCCCTTTTAAAAATGAGCCTAGCTCTCCTTCCAATCCTGTAAGACAGCATGCCATTACAAATCCATGTCATCATTTATACTGTATTGATTTCATTGTCATGACTTTGGGAGTAGTGTCATATACATTTATGATAGCTCATAAATGTTCAGAGTAACATTTAGAAGCCGACTCACTATTCAGAGACAAATAGAGACTATGGAGCAGGTACATTAGTGGGTAAAGTGTATAGACTAAGAAATCTGCTTAAATGTCTTTTGAATGTTAAGTAAAAGAATTTCTTAAATAATAGGCATTTGAAATTGAATTCAAAAGTGAAAAGCTGTGTTACTCAAAGTGATGACTTCATTGGAAGCCCCCCCTTTTTTTTTAACTCACCAGTCCTAAAAAGATCAGTTTTTATAAGAATTGACAGACCAGCATCTAGCATACAAGGCAGCAGTATTTTCTGGGTGAGAGGATCAGAGCTTTAGCACATGAACACATGTGAGTCTTCTTGTAGATCTGGAATTATGCATATCATTATGTCAATACCTCAGGACTCATGGTTCCAATTGTATTGGTACCAGATGGGGAATCAATATGTTATCTAATCCAGACTAATTAAGGGGCTTTACTCCTAAGAGTGGGTAGAAGAGATGTGACCATTTTGTTCCTATTTTCTTCATCCTGAATTAAAAACAAAGCAAAACTTGGCTGGAAACAGCATTAGCTTTGCTGGCAGCTGCTGAACTCTAACTTAACCAGATGACATAGCTATAGCAACAGGGAAATACTGGAATTTTAAGATTAACTTGCTACTGAAACTTGCTAAATATAACGTAGTTTATGGTGAGGTGTATCTCATAGGTATTTCCTTTACTTTTCAAATAAATAAGTCAGGTTTTGGAAGGAAAATTAATTTATTATATATTGTAGCAGATGAAATCTCCCCATCTCTTGATTCATGTCTATAAAGCGTGCTTTGAAATCAAATGAGATAATTTGGCCTGATTGTCTAAGGCATGGATGGAAACTGGGCTGTCAGAAAGCCATCTTCAGATCTGCGTGGGTGTGTTAGAATATTCACTTTTGGGATTTAGTGGAAAGAACACTGGCCTGGGAGTCAGGAAACCCAATTTCCAACCTCCATCATTAAACTGTTATGAGATTGTCAGTAAATATCTGTTGTTGTTGTTATTGTTCTGTGTGTGTGTGTGTATGTGTGTGTGTGTGTGTGTGTGTGTGTGTCTGTGTATGAATCTGAAATGCCTAGAGTTAAGATTCCTGTGGCTTCTTAGTGGCACACAATGGAATGGAATGAGAAGGAAAAATGAATATTCCAGGATCTCTGATCTTAGAAGGAATAAAATAAACTTTTGGGGTAGCCATAGTTTCCTTTCCACTTGATCAGATATATAATAAAATCTACTATTGGCTTTGTGGTCCTTAGATTCTCCATTCCCCATGAGCAGTGCTTCTATATAGACCTCAAAATTAGACCCAGATCTCTATTATACCCCATCCAGCAAGGCTCTGATCCATATCCTGACTTTAGACAAAAGAGATTTGATGGCAGGTATGCTGCTATTGAGAGGTCAAGACAGGAATCTCATGTGTTTGAGATCAACTTTGTCTACAAAACACACACACTGGTACACACACATACACATACACACACACACACACACACAGACAGACAGACAGACAGACAGACAGACAGACAGACAAAGAAAATGAAAAATAGAAATTCTATCCTGGAAGTCTCACTGATGAGGTGTAGCTACATATTCTTAAGCTCTCTCCCTCAGCGCTAATAAATATATTCTTGCCACTTTTCTGTGAACAATTCCTTGTCATTTTCTCCACATTTAGAAACTCATGGTCTCCCAGTGATTCATTCTCTTTTAGCAAACAGGAGTCTTCTAAGAACCTGGGTGCTTGCCTTGCCTCCATGCTTGGAGTGCATATCTATTGAACGTTGGGATTCTTTTGCTATTTTCAGTTTGGGAGCTTGGGTTTGACCATTTCCAGGATTCACTAAAGTTGCCCATCTGCCCATTTGCTGAAACATCTGTGTGCAACTTGTGGCTGGGACTTTAGAACACCTCATAGCCTCCAGGCCAATTTAGTTCTTAGCTTCTTGCTGCTGGTCCTCACTGCAGCTGCATCCTGTATCTACTGTTGCTTGTTAGTAAACCTTAAGGAGTGTTCACTCTGCATTATGCAAACACTCTTGTCACTCATATCGTGGGCTATCTGATTGAGATTTTTAGTCTCTATTTCTTACCTCTCACTAGAGAGATATTTACATCAAATCCATTATATGCCTGCTTGGTATATGAGCATTTTTTTCTAGGTAATTGTTACATTGTTTCAGAGAAAAGGTGATTGTAGTATCTAGAAGCAGGTATCTGTGGTGGAATTAGAATAAATCTGGTTAGATCAAGAAACATTCTCTTTATGGAACCAGTCTTGGTGACATATGATATTCCTGGACTATGCTACAAAATATCCTGCTATGGGCTTAATTCTGTCTGTCAAAATTCATGCACTGATACTTTAACTCCTAGCTTGATAAGGTTTAATTATTTTTTATTGGATATTTTATTTATTTACAATACAGATGTCATCCCCTTTCCCCATTTCCCTTCCCTAGAACCCCCTATCCAATTCCCCTCCTCCTTATTGCTTTTATAATATTTTAATTTCATGAATGAATTAAAGTCAGTTCTAGGTTACATCTAGCAATACAATAGATGCAAATAGTCAAGGAAAAAGCAAGAAAATAAACACAAATAGTCAAAGAACAAGCAAAGCATTAAAACCAATTTTGTCAACACTCCCACCGTGATCACTGTTTCTAAGGGCTTATCAGGATGACCAAAGTATCTGAGCCTACTTCCCTGTCCTAGCCCAAAGTCATTTTCATGTCTGAAGCCTACTTCTTTGTTCTAGCCTAAAATTTAGATTCCTGCCTGAAATTACTTCTTTGTTCTAGACTAAGATTTAGATTCCTACTTGAAATTACTTCCTTGTTTTAGCCTAATGTCAGATTCCTGCCTGAAGCCCACTTGCTTGTCCTTGGTCAATGTCCTATTCCTGCCAAGCAGCCCATTTCCTTGTCCTTGGCCCATGTCAAATTCTTGCCAAGCAGCCCCAAAGAATTTCTGCATCTCCCCATTTTTTTATTTCATTGACAAGACTGAGCCTGTCTTAGGTCATTCTGACAAGAATACCTTCCTTACCCATTATGGAATATGCATTATCAAAATCAATGCAGTTATGTCTTAGGTTGGTAAGGCTCTCTGCAGAATATTACTCGTCCTTGGCTTGCCAGCCTTTTAATTTAATAAGTCTGTCCGGAGGTCCATTTTCAGGTTCAAGCCATGTACTTTGGCTGCCAACATGTAGATGTTGTTAAAGAAAAGCTTTAACATGATGGGCAGGAATAAAAGTATTCCCAGGACAAAAAGGGCTAGTATGATTAAGCTATATATGCCATTCTTGAAGCTTGACCAAAATAGAAATACTGACCTCAGGCCATGGGTAATTTTATATGCTGTATAAACCATATCAACACTCAGCAGAGCAGCATTCTTGAAATTCATAAGCTTCCTATGTATCGTTAAAATATCCAGAGAGGTGTTAGAATTATGTCAAGTACACTGGAAGTGTCTTTAAACTTCTTCCCAATTATAATGACTACCACTGTAAATTTTAGAACTAACATGAATCCAATAGTATTTGGCATGACACTCAAGATGGATCTGTGAGATATATCTTGGGTATTGTGAGATTTTGGGCTAATATACATTTATCAATGAGAGCACACTACGGGTGTTGTTTTGTCTCTGGGTTACCACACTAAGATATTTTCTAGTTCCGTTCGTTTGCCTAAGAATTTTATGATTTCATTGTTTTTAATAGCTGAGTAATACTCCATTGTGTAAAGGAACCACATTTTCTGTATCCACTCCTCTATTGAAGGATATATGGGTTCTTTCCAGTTTCTGGCTATTATAAATAAGGCTGTTATGAACATAGTGGAGCATGTGTCCTTGTTATTGTTGGAGCATCTTCTGGGTATATGCCCAGGAGTGGTATAGCTGGGTCCTCAGGTAGTACTATGTCTAATTTTCTGAGGAACCACCAAACTGATTTCCAGAGTGGTTGTAACAGCTTTTATTCCCACCAACAATGGAGGAGTGTTCCTCTTTCTCCACATCTTCACCAGCATCTACTATCTCTTGAATTTTTTATCTTAGCCATTCTGAGTGGTGTGAGGTGGTATCTCAGGGTTGTTTTGACTTGCATTTCCCTAATGACTAAGTATTCGAGGGTCTTTCCCACCTTCTCTTCTATTAGTTTCAGTGTATTTGGTTTTATGGGAAGGTCCTTTATCCACTTGGACTTGAGCTTTGTACAAGAGAATAAAAATGGATTGATTTGCAATTTGATTGATTCGTCTACATGCTGACCTCCAGTTGATCCAACACCATTTGTTGAAAATGCTGTCCTTTTACCACTGGATGGTTTTAGCTCCTTTGTCAAAGATCAAGTGACCATAGGTGTGTGGGTTAATTTCTGGATCTTCAATTCTATTCCATTGATCTTCCTGCCTATCTCTGTACCAATACCATGCAGTTTTTATCACTACTACTCTGTTTGAGGTCAAGGACGGTGATTCCCCCAGAAGTTCTTCTATTGTTGGAAATGGTTCTCTGCTATCCTGGGTTTTTTGTTATTCCAAATGAATTTGCAAATTGCTCTTTCTATCTCTATGAAGAATTGATTTGGAATTTTGAAGGGGATTGCATTGAACCTGTAGATTGCTTTTGGCAAGATGACCATTTTTACTAAGTTGATCCTGCCAATCCAGGAGCATGGGTGATCTTTCAATCTTTTGAGATCTTCTTCGATTTCTTTCTTCAGAGACTTGAAGTTCTTGCCATACAGATCTTTCACTTGCTTGGTTAGATTCACTCCAAGATATTTTATATTATTTGTGACTTCTGTGAAGGGTGTCATTTCCCTAATTTCTTTTTCAGCCTGTTTATCTTTTGAGTAGAAGAAGGCTACTGATTTGTTTGAGTTGATTTTATATCCAGCCACTTTGCTGAAGTTGTTTATCAGGTTTAGGAGTTCTCTGGTGGGAGTTTTAGGGTCACTTAAGTATACTATCATATCATCTGCAAATAATGAAATTTTGACTTTTTCTTTTCCTATTTGTATCCCTTTGAGTTCCTTTTGTTGTCTAATTGCTCTGGCTAGGACTTCCAGTACTATATTGAATAGATAGGGTGAGAGTGGGTAGCCTTGTCTAGTCCCTGATCTTAGTGTGATTGCTTCAAGTTTCTCTCCATTTAGTTTGATGTTGGCTACTGGCTTGCTGTATATTGCTTTTACTATGTTTAGGTATGTGCCTTGAATTCCTGATCTTTCCAAGATTTGTTGAATTTTGTCAAATGCTTTCTCGGCATCTAGTGAGATGATCGTGTGGTTTTATTCTTTGAGTTTATTTATTTAGTGGATTACATTGATGGATTTCTGAATATTGAACCATCCCTGCATTCCTGGGATAAAGCCTACTTGATCATGATGGATGATTGTTTTGATGTGTTTTTGGATTCGATTTGCGAGAATTTTATTGAGTATTTTTGCATCAATATTCATAAGCTAGATTGGTCTGTAGTTCTCTTTCTTTGTTGGGTCTTTGTGAGGTTTAGGTATGAGTGTAATTGTAGCTTCATAGAACGAATTGGGTAGTGTTCCTTCTGTTTCTATTCTGTGGAATAGTTTGGATAGAATTGATATTAGATCTTCCTTGAAGGTCTGATAGAATTCTGCACTAGAACTGTTCGGTCCCGTACTTTTTTTGGTGGGGAGACTTTTAATGACTGCTTCTATTTCTTTAGAGGTTATGGGACTGTTTAGATGGTTTATCTGCTCCTTGTTTAACTTTGGTACCTGGTATCTATGTAGAAAATTGTCCATTTCATCCAGATTTTCCAATTTTGTTGAGTATAGGCCTTTGTAGTAGGATCTGATGATTTTTTAAATTTCCTCATTTTCTGTTGTTATCTCCCTTTTCAGTTCTGATTTTATTAATTTGGATACTGTCTCTGTGCCCTTTGATTAGTCTGGCTAAGGGTTTATCTATCTTGTTGATTTTCTCAAAGAACCAGCTCTTGGTTCTGCTGATATTTTGTACAGTTCTTTCTGTTTCTACTTGGTTGACTTCAGCTTTGAGTTTGATTATTTCCTGCCATCTACTCCTCTTGAGAATATTAGCTTATTTTTGTTCTAAAGCTTTCAGGTGTGCTGTCAAGTTGTTAGTGGATGCTCTCTCCAGTTTTTTTTGTAAGCACTTAGAGCTATGAGCTTTCCTCTTAGTACTGCTTTCATGGAGTCCCACAAGGTTTGGTATGATGTGTCCTCCTTTGTATGAAATTCTAAAAAGTCTTTAATTTCTTTCTTTGCTTCTTCCTTGACCAAGTCATCATTTAGTAGAGCATTGTTCAGTTTACACATGTATGAGGTCTTTCTGTTGTTTTTGTTGTTATTAAAGACAAGCCTTAGTCCATGGTGGTCTGATAGTGTACACGGGATTATTTCGATCTTTTTGTATCTGTTGAGGCCTGTTTTGTGACCAATTATATGGTCTATTTTGGAGAAGGTACCATGGGGTGCTGAGAAAAAGGTATATTCTTTTGTTTTGGAATGAAATGTTCTAGAAATATCTGATAACTCCATTTGGTTTATAACTTCTCTTAGTTTTACTGTTTCTCTGTTTATTTTCTGTTTTATGATCTGTCAATTGATGAGAGTAGAGTGTTGAAGTCTCACACTATTACTGTGTGAGGTGCAATGTGTGCTTTGAGCTTTAGTAAAGTTTTTTTTTTCATGAATTTGGTGCCCTTGCATTTGGTACATAGATGTTCAGAATTGAGATTTCAGCTTGGTCGATTTTTCCTTTAACATGTATGAAGTGCCGATTCTCATCTTTCTTGATATCTTCTGGTTGAAAGTCAATTTTATTTGATATTAGAATGGCTACTTCAGCTTGTTTTGGGGGACCGTTTGTTTGGAAAATTGTTTTCCAGCCATTTATTCTGAGGTAGTGTCTGTTGTTGTCACTAAGGTGCATTTCCTGTATGCAGCAAAATTTTGAGTCCTGTTTACATATCTAGTCTGTTATCCTATGTCTTTTATTGGGGAATTGAGTCCATTGATGTTAAGGAGAAGTGATTGTTGCTTCCTGTTATTTTTGTTATTAGAGGTGGAGTTATGTTTATGTGGCTATCTTCTTTTGTGTTTGTTGGAAGATTATTTTCTTGCTTTTTCTAGGGTATAATTTCCCTCCTTGTGTTGGTGATTTCCCTCTATTATTCTTTGTAGGTCTAAATCTGTGGAAAGATATTGTGTAAATAAGGTTTTGTCATGGAATATCTTGGTTTTTTCATCTATGGTAATTGAGAGTTTTGCTGGGTATAGTAGCTTGGGCTGGCATTTGTGTTCTCTTTGTGTCTGTATGACATCTGTCTAGGATATTATTGCTTTTATAGTCTCTGGTGAGAAGTCTTGTGTAATTCTGATAGGTCTGCCTTTATATGTTACTTGACCTTTTTCCCTTACTACTTTTAATCTTCCTTTTGTGTTTTGTACATTTGTTGTTTTGATTATTATGTGACAAGGGTGGAATTTCTTTTCTGATGTAGTCTATTTTAGAGTTCTGTAGGATTCTTGAATGTCCATAGGCATCTCTTTCTTTATGTTAGGGACCTTTTTTCTTTTCTTTTTTTTTTAATGAACACTAGATTACTCTTTTTCTATTTTTTTGTTGTTGTTTTTCTTTTTTATTGCATATTTTATTTATTTACATTACAGATTTCATCCCTTCTCCCCTCCCTAGAACTCCCTATCCTATCTCCCCTCCTCTTTTATGCTTTTATACCATTTTGATTACATGCATGTATTAAGGTCAGTTCTAGGTTGAGGGTCTAGCAATACTATAAATGCAAATATTCAAGGACCAAGCAAGACAATAAACAAAAATAGTCAAAGAAAAAGCAAAGCATAAAACCCAAGTATGTGAACACTACTGTAATCCCTGTTTCTAAGGGCTTATCAGGATGACCAAATTATCTGAGCCTACTTCCCTGGGACTTTTTCTCCTATAATTTTGTTGAAGATTTTTACTGGCCTTTTAAGTTGGGAATCTTCGTTTTCTTCTATACCTATTATCCTTAGGTTTTGTTTTCTCATTGTGTCCTGGATTTCCTGGATGTTTTGGGTTAGGAGCTTTTTGCGTTTTGTATTTTCTTTGACAGTTGTATCAATGTTTTCTATGGTATCTTCTGCACCTGAGATGATTCTCTTTTCAATCTCTTGTATTCTCTTGGTGATGCATGCATCCATGACTCCTGATCTCTTTCCTAGGTTTTTTTTTTTTTTTATCTCCTGTGTAGTCTCTCTTTGTGATTTCTTTATTGTTTCTCCTTCCATTTTTATGTCCTGAATCATCTTGTTCAATTCCTTCACCTGTTTGCTTGTGTTTTTTTTTTTTAATTCCTTAAGGGATTTTTGTGTTTCCTCTTTAAGTGCTTCTACCTGTTTACATGTGTTCTCCTGTTTTTCTTTGAGGGAGTTATTTATGTCCTTCTTAAAGTCCTCTATCATCATCAAGAGAAGTGATTTTAAATCTGAATCTTGCTTTTCTAGGTTCTGATGATACCAAGTAACCTTGGTTTCTGTTGCTTATATTCCTTCGCTTGCCTTTCACCATCTGCTTATTTCTAGTGCTACCTTCACTCACTGTCTCTGATTGGAGCCTGTCTTTCCTGTTATCTTGGTTGTGTCAGAACTCCTCCAAGTCCAGCTATCTGTGATCCTGTGATCCTGAGACCCTGGTTGTGATAGCTCTTGGGAGTCAGCCTGCTTCTGGGCTCCTGAAATCCTGGTTTGCCCAAGCTCCTGAGATCCTGTTGTCCTATGTTTCTATGTGTTAGAGCTCCTGGGAGTCCAGCCTCCTCTGGGTTTGAGGGGGGTTGGGTGCAGAGCTGAAGCCTTAGGGCTCTTCCAGGCTCAGGCGCAGACCAGAAGGGTCCTATGCCACTAGCTTTGAGAAAGTTCCTAGGTCCCAGTAGGTCCTAATTTTTGGGGAGTTGGGGTTACCTGCATTCCTGGGCAATGTATGTGAGCTTTGAATCTTTTCATTCTGGTCTATTCCAACCCCAGGCATGCTCCAATTATAGCCTGCCTCTACCCAGTTCTGTGTGCCCATCCCTTACAATGAAAACAAAAATGGCTATGCTCTATCAGTTAAGCCTTATAAAAACTGTAATCATTTATTTTGTAGGCTAAGTTCAAGTTAGGGTGAAGGAAAATAATCATATCTTACAGCTAAAGTAGAAAGATGCTGTTGGGAATTTTTAAGCCAACGAGAAATAGTTATATAAAAAATGCCGTCTGACATTGTAATTTCTAGAAAGAAAAGTAATATGAATACAAGGTATCATTGTATTAGTAGCAGCAGCAGCAGGAGGAGTAGTAATAGTAGCAGAAGCAGCAGCAGCAGCAGTAATGATAGTAATTATAGCCGCAGCAGCAGCCAGCCCTGTAGTATTGTACCACATGTCAAGACTGATGAAATAATTCATATTCCAAGATCCACATCAAAGGAATGTGCAGCAGCTAGCAAGCTAGTGTGCCCTTGTGCTGAGGAAATATTCTTTCTGTGACTTAATATCTCCCATACATCTTTGCATACAAGCTCACCTATAGTATCTAAAAATGCTAGTTAGTGGGTAGTAAATGTGAAAATATTGTTAGAAATAATAGCACATGATACAAGTTGTTTAAATTTCCTTTCCAGATGAGTGGAATTCACCAACATGGAACCTTTTTCCCAGTGTTGGCTGCCAGCTAAGACTGGAATTAGTGTCTATCCTGAGGGAAAGTCAAGTCAGAATAAGACAAATAGCTTGATAAGCATCTAGATAAGACTGGAAGACAGTCCATGAAGCCAGATACTCTGGAGAGCCAGAGAAGCTAATGCATGAGGAAGTTGGAAAGAGGAATTTCCTGAATGGAGAGGAATTTCTTGAGCTAGACTACAGGGATTATGGTTTCTCTGTTTGGTGCCTGTTGTTGCTAGTCTAGCAGTTTAAACTAAAGATGTTTGGGGAGATTTTAAAGGGCAGAAGACCAGACCAAACAAAAGATGCCATTCTTATAGGATCTGGGAGAATTTAGGGACCAGGCAAAGGGTAAAAACCCAGAGTCAGCTAGTTCAAGGTAAACCCACTCAGTGGCCTGTATGACTAGCAATGGGAGGCCATACTTGAAGTATGTGACAAAGTCTCTAGGATGTAGTACACAAATGTCTAGTCTGTAATTTGCCATAAATTTATTTTAAGAAAATATTAATATTTTTGATTTTAATATTAACATTTAAATCAAATTGGACACAGTGGAACAGGTCTTTTGTTTCAATACTTCAGAGGGTATGATAGGAGGATTTTAAATTTGAGGCCAGCAAGGGCTGTATGGTGATACATTTCAAACAAATAACAACAAAAATATTTAATTGAGTCAAATTTGATTGGAACAGATTATTTTCCAGAATATCACAGAAGTCTCACTCAAGATTAGTCAAAGCTCTTAAGCTAAACATGGATGTTATGAGAATTTTCTCTTTGAGGACTAGGCAACATCTACCCCCTTCTCAAAAGGTGCCAGTGACAAACCAAAGTTAACCCTGGGGAAACAATGGCTGATTAGGGTTACTTACTTACTTACAGAGAAATGGGTAAGGGGTTATAGGCGGGCATGTGGGTGACCTTAAAGCAACCATGCCATAAGGTCTCTATACACCATGGCTGTATAGATGGAGTTCCTTTCTCCTAATCCTCCCCTACCCCATGACTATGTACTCCAGTCCCTACCCCATGACACTGAGGCCTTGTGCATTTAGGAAAAATTTGCATGTAACTGGTTCAGAGGTGTGGGTGGATACTCAAATCAGGATCCCATAAGCCTCTGTGCTCCCCTCTTCCATGACTGAATGTCAACACTCAACAAGTCTAGCTAGCTATGAAGATTCTCTTGCAAGTAGGCACAATTGAATTCATGAGAATGGTGGCAGTTTGACTCAGAGGATACTCCTATAAATAGTGTGTGTGTGTGTGTGTGTGTGTGTGTGTGTGTGTGTGTGTGTGAGAGAGAGAGAGAGAGAGAGAGAGAGAGAGAGAGAGAGAGAGAGCTTCTTGCTCTGTTGAGGTGGTGATGAGATGAAGTTTTAATGTCCTCTCACTTAGATTTGATGGAGCTGATGTCATGCACTGCACTTATTTCGTCTACTACTTCAATCTCCAGGACAGTCAACCTGAGGAAAAAAGGACACTTCTTTAATCGTTTAGCAAGTTGGTGCTGCAACTAGGTATAACATTCAGAAGTCTTAACAATAGCCATGAAAGGAAGGAAGGAGAATAGAAGAAATCAGGTTGTTTGGTAAGAGAAGTCTGGATTCCCATTGTGTTGTTTTCTGTGGGCCATTTGGTGAGTAATTGTCCAAAAGTGAAGAGTCACTCAGTACTAAATCACAAAATTGATCAATAGAGAGGAGGGTTTTGTTGAAAAATAAATTATCTCTTTGATGGACTTCTCCAGGGTCAAGAAATCCATTGCAATTATTCTCTACAGTCATCTCTACACTCTGGGTTTGTTGTTACTGTTAAAAGTGTATATGTGTGTATGTATGTGTTGTGATATGCATGTGTGTATGTGCATGTGTGCACTCATGTCTGTGAATGAAGGTAAATACATGCCATGGTGGATCTGTGGCACTCAGAGAATAAGCTTGCGTGTGGGTCTTCCTACGTTCTTTGAGATGCACTCTCTGTTGTTTTAGCTACTCCAGGTTAGCTGGTCTGAAAACTCCCAGGGATTCTTTCAACTCTGCCTCCCATCTCACTTTATGAACACTAGGACTGCAGATGTACAGTATTGCACCCATCTTTACATTGGGTCCTCAGGTCCCCATGCTTACATAGCAAGTGTTTTACCCACTGAGCCATTTCCATGGCCTGAGAATTTTTAAACCTAAGCTTTTAAAGTCAAAGTCACCAAAGTGTTTCTGTTTGTTAAAATAACGAATCATTGTGCTTGCTACAGGAACAAATTTCCCTGTTTCATATTTGGGCAGAAATTTTATTTTCCAAGAGCAAATTAGATTAATCAATTAAAATTGACACATGTTTGTGCAACTAAACTCTGATAGCTTCACTAGAGCTTCCATGAAGTTGTGATATTTTCTAAGGAAATACGTTTTTATAATGTTGGAAATTCATAATTACCATGGAATGTATCCAGATGAATCTGTAACAGTGACTTTCTTTGCATTCGGTATAATTATATAATGTCCATGTTTTCCACTTAGGATTTGTTAGTATAAGTTTCCTGTAAACATCACTGAAAGTGTGAGTATTCATATAGAATTAGATTCAGTCTAAATAGCATACTAGAGTTTCTGTGTTTAATTTCTGTTACTGTGGATTAAAAATCATTTCATAGTAAACTGTCACATTTAAAACAGTAGTATTTTTAAAATGGCATATATTATTCCCAACGTGGGGAGGGGGCTTTCAGTATATAACTTTTCATGGATTCTCTGGGCTCATCCTCTTAGCAAAGCAACTCAGGGCCAGAAAACAAAGGTAACGCCTGCTCTACTTGGAGCACTCCATGGCTCTAACCAGCTCTTTAAAGCCTCCTGCTTCCACCCTTTTCTACATCTACAGACAGTAGATGCAATAAAAGTTTAGGTGATAAAAACTGCTATGGGGAAGACACCTGCCAGCTTTTTCCTTGGTCACTTGTCTTGCTCTAATTTTTCTTAACGAAGTTTGAAAACTGTTAAAAGTTGTTTATGTGCTCTTACTCTTCTCTTTCCTGATTGGGTAAGTGGTTGGTTAAGACCTATTCCTTCAATTATTTACTTACTGAGCAGGCTACTGAAGTTGTAGAGTCAGTCTTTCCTGCTCTTGACTTACCTATGTGATTCACAAAAGAAATACAGGTTGATGGTACAAATGCAAACCATGTAAAAGAATATAGCCTAACAAGAAGATTCCTTCCCATTTCAAGTCACTAATCTCATGTCTTAATTGCAATATTAGAAAACATCCTTCTATTTCATTCTGGATTTTTTTTGTGTGTTTGCAAGTGTATGTGCATATACATGCAGGGATACATGCATATATCTCTTTTACATGTGTACTCTTTTGGAAAATAGATTGGAGAGTACTATACATAATATCATCTGCCTTTCTCCATGCATATCCTGGTATGATTCCTGTGTCAGCATATATAATGCTGGATTTTCTATAGACATTGCTGAGAATGAACCATTTTGAGTGCATACATTCAGTATTCATACCCTGTGCAATTTGTCTGAATTCTTTTCTATCTTAGCAGCACTCTCCACTTACATACTTTTAAACTTGAAATACTCTAGTAACTTGAGACATCAAAGTTGCTTCCCTTCCCTGAAAAAAATATGTTATCTACTCTGGATCCAGATCATCCCCAAGGTAATTCCCAGATTCGTCTCTAGAGTAACCCTATTAGTTTTCTCTAACAATTTCAGTTTATATATTCTGGTTTCAACTAATCAACCAAAATTTTAAAAACATTTATTCTATCATTTGTGTGTCTATGCTAGAGGTCGTCATATTCCTTGAAGAAGAAGTTACAGCAGTTGCAAGCCACTATATTTGGGTTCTGAGAACCTAACTTGATTTCTTTTTAAGAACTGCAGGTGTTCTTAAACACTGAGATTTTTTTTAGTCCCTAAATCTTAACACACAGACACACATAAACACACACACACACACACACACACACACACACACACACACACACACAACTATTTTGGAAAGATTCTGTTCTTAGTAGTTTTCATTTTGACATGACTCAAAAGGACTATGAATTCCAGCTTAGCCTTATTTGGGTATTTTCTATACATTATATTGTATTCATCATTCCTTTAACCCTCATTACAAAGCCATAATGAAGGTGTGCTAATTATCTCCAAATGACAGACACAAAAAGATTAACGACACTGTCCAAGATCACATAGATAGCAGATAGAAGTAGACTTTATATCCAGGTTTGTATAGCTATAAAATTCTGGGTTTAGTTAATATATATATATATATATATATATATATATATATATATATATATCCCCCTTAAAGCAGCAAGTGTTTCTTGCCCAGAAAGTCATGTAGAGCATCTCTGGCCTCTGAGAGCTCGTAAGTTTTTGATGTAAAGCCACAAAATTACTCATAACTAGATCTGGCCAACACACTGGGGCTGAGAGCTTTCACATGGAAATAGTATTTTCTGTGAAGAGAGATCATGTGTGAGACATAGGGGCAGGAGAGAAACATTTCCTGCTTGTATGAGTTGGAAAGGAACTCCCATATTCTGTAATGCTATCATGAAGACCATAGGCAGCATCAGTTATCTAGTATACATAATTGTTTAATATCTTCATGTTCCATGTTAGATAGCTATAAGCCTATAGCTACTACTTTGACACACAATATCAATAAGAAAAAGACAAAAGAAGATATTTTTCCATATCAGAGATCTACAGTGCTCCTCAATCTGTGTATGATTTCTAAATTGAGACATCTAAGAGAAAGTCTCCTATTTATATATATTTATTGAGAAAATTAAAAGATTATTTCTTTTTTTGTTTGTTTGGGATCCTTCAGTCCTGGTTTCTGTGATAGCACTGACTTAATGCCATAGAGATTCAGAATAAAGATGTGGGCCATGGAGATGGGCCAGTGGGTAAAGGTGTCAAGTTGGATGACCTAAATTCCCCAGGACTCACATGGTGGAAGGAAAAAATAAACTCCCACAAGCTGGCCTTTGACCTCCACTCTCATTTTATGGTATTTATATGCACACACACACACACACACACACACACACACACAAATGAATTAATTAAACAACTTTAATAATGAAAAAGAAAATGAATTAGGGTATGATTATGGCCCACTCACAGAATTGGGCATTTTCTTTTTTAAAACTTTAACATAGATATGAGTTTATTCTTGTAACTGATAAGAACTCAGAAACATGAAAGACATTAAAGTATCGTCATTGACTATTTAGCCAGTACAAATACTATAATTACAAGTGAAATGCTGAGCAAAAAGTCAGAGAAAAATTAGCCATAATAACAGAAAAACAAACAAACAAACCATAAAGAATTGTTTTGTATGGGACTAGTAGGAAAATTTGCTTAGATTTATATTTGAGTATTTTTGTTCAAAGTAGAGATAGTATCTTCATGTTGAGGTTTTCTAAAAAAAATTTTATTGGATATTTTATTTACATTTCAGATGCCGCTTACCCCATTCCCCTCCCCACCCAGGAACCCTCTATCCTATATTGTAGCCTGCCGATCCCGATCTGGCATTACAAGATGGTGCTGGTTTCCTGTTGCACCACTTGTAAACAAGTCTACTGCACATGGGTCAGCACAATTCTGGCGCGAACCCCTCCCAAGTGGGTATATGCAAATGAGGTATTGGTGCCTTAGCCAATCCCTGCACGGTAACCCCTATCCAGGCGGGGCCTATGCAAATTGGTCTATGCAAATTAGGCCCAGGCAGGGCGACCAATCAGAGAGGGTATGCAAATTAGGTCCGACAGGGCGACCAATCAGGGAAAGTCATGCCCCCTTTCCCCTCTATATAAGCAGCACTCTCTGGCTGCTCAGGGTACCAGCTTCACGATGGGGTACTCCTGTAATAAAGCATGTTGAGAATCGTCCTTCTTCCTGGTCAAGGGAATGTAGATCATCACATGTCTTTCTTCCTGGTCCAGCGGTCGCGACACTATACCCCCTCCTCCTGCTTCTATGAGGATGTGTCCCCCACCTACCCCCTCACTTCCACCTCCCCACCCTTAAATTCTCCCATACTTGGTGGCATACAGCTTTCATGGGACCAAGGATCTCCTCTCCCACCTATGCCCAACAAAGCCATCCTTCCCTAAATATACAGCTAGAGCCATGGGTCCCTCCCTATGTGCTCCCAGGCTGGTGGTTTAGACCCTGGGAGCTCTGGTTGGTTGGTATTGTTGCTCTCCTCATGGGGCCGCCAACCCTTTCAGCTCCTTCAGTCTTCTCTCTCACTTCTCCATTGGAAACCCCTTGATCAGTTCACTGGTTAGCTGTGAGCATCAACCTCTGTATATGTCAGACTCTGGCAGACCTCTAAAGAGACAGCTATATCAGGCTCCTGTTAGCATGCACTTCCTGACATCCACATCAGTGTCTACCTTTGGTGGCTGTACATAAGATAGAAACCCAGGCAGAATGGTCTCCTGACAGCCCCTCCTTCAGTTTCTGTCCCATGCTTTGTCTCCATATTTGCTCCCTTGAGTACTTTGTTACTCCTTCTAAGTAGGACAGAGGCATCCACACTTGGTCTTCCTTCTTCATGAGCTTCATGTGGTCTGTGAGTTGAATCCTGGGTATTTCAAGCACTGGGCTAATATCCAATTATCAGTGAGTGAATACCATGTGTGTTCTTTTGTAATTGGGTTACCTCACTCAGGTTGATATTTTCTAGTTTCATCCATTTACCTGAGAATTTCTCGAATTCATTGTTTTTAATAGCTGAGTAGTACTCCATTGTGTAAATGTACCACATTTTTTTTTTATATCCATTCCTCTGTTGAAGGACATCTTGGTTCTTTCCAGCTTCTGGCTATTATAAATAAGGCTGCTATGAACATAGTGGAGTATATGTCCTTGTTATGTGTTGGAGCATCTTCTGGGTATATGCCCAGGAGTGGTATAGCTGGGTCCTCAGATAATGCTATGCCCAATTTTCTGAGGAATCACCAGACTGATTTCCAGAGTGGCTATACCATCTTGCAATCCCACCAACAATGGAGTTTTCCTCTTTCTCTACATCCTAGCCAGCATCTACTATCACCTGAGTTTTTGATCTTGGCCATTCTGACTGGTGTGAGGTGGAATCTCAAGGTTGTTTTGATTTGCATTTCCCTGATGACTAAGGATGCTGAACATTTCTTTAGGTGCCTCTCAGACATTTGAGTTTCCTCAGTTGAGAATTCTTTGTTTAGCTCTATACTCCATTTTTAAAATAGGGTTACTTGGTTGTCTGGAGTCTAATTTCTTAAGTTCTTTGTATATATTGGATATCACCCCTCTATCAGATGTAGGATTGGTAAAGATCTTTTGCCAATCTGTTGGTTGCTGTTTTGTCCTATTGACAGTGTCCTTTGCCTTACAGAAGCTTTGCAATTTTATGAGATCCCATTTGTCAATTCTTGATCTTAGAGCATAAGCCATTGGTGTTCTGTTCAGGAACTTTTCCCCTGTACCTAAGTATTCGAGGGTCTTCCCCACCTTCTCTTCTATTAGTTTCAGTGTATCTGGTTTTATGTGAAGGTCCTTTATCCACTTGGACTTGAGCTTTGTACAAGAAGATAAGAATGGATCGATTTGCATTTTTCTGCATGCTGACCTCCAGCTGAACCAGTACCATTTCTTGAAAATGCTGTCCTTTTTCTACTGGACAGTTTTAGCTCTGTCCAGTAGAATAAAGATGTGGGCCATGGAGATGGGCCAGTGTGTAAAGGTGTCAAGTTGGATGACCCAAATTCAATTCCCAGGACTCACATGGTGGAAGGAAAAAACAAACTTTCATAAGCTGGCCTCTGACCTCCACTCTCATTCTGTGGTATTTATATGCACACACTCACACACACACACACACACACACACACAAACACACACAGACAAATTAATTAAACAACTGTAATAATGAAAAAAATGAATTAGGGTATGACTATGGCTCACTCACAGAATTGGGCATCTTCTTTTTTGATTATGTATGTATGTATGTATGTATGTATGTATGTATGTATGTGTGTGTATGTGTATATGTATTTATCCATATATATATATATATATATATATATATATATATATATATAGTGTGTGTGTTGTGTGTATATGTACCAGGGTATCAGTGTGCCATCATATATGTGTTGAGTAGGAGTCGGTTCATTTCTTGTA
This sequence comes from Rhabdomys pumilio, assembly GCA_030674055.1. Classification (NCBI taxonomy): domain Eukaryota; kingdom Metazoa; phylum Chordata; class Mammalia; order Rodentia; family Muridae; genus Rhabdomys; species Rhabdomys pumilio. Next base: position 4,252,744 of record JANHMN010000005.1, on the reverse strand, counting down.
TGATTTGAGTTCCAGGTATTGAATTCAGTAGCAAGTGTCTTTACCACATGAGCCATCTTGCTTGCCTATACTGGGCATTTCTATGTTCTTCAGTACCAAAAAGAAAGGTCATTATAGATCTCAGGTAAATGTCCCTTATTTCTTTACTATGTGATAGAAATTGAATTCCAAGAGTGTTTGTTTTTAATGTTTTTTATTGTTTTATTTTATTTCCACCACTGTAAAATTAATCTGAAATCAGGAAAAGGAAAGGCCAATGTCAGTTTTCCTGAACTGAGTATTTCCAATAATAACTGCTCAGATGGTGTGTTTATTCCTGTTCCAACCTAATTCAGTTCAATGAATATTTGTTGAATGCCCGCTGTGAAAAAGATAAAGAATGAATAAGGCATGGCTCTTACTCTCCAGGAGTTCGCAATCTAATGGAAAATTGACTTGTACACTGTTAATTCTCATACAAAGAAGACAATAATAAAGCCTACATAGAAATTTAAACAAGGTGCTATGGGAGTGTTTTAAGAGTAAAAATTGATTCTAATTAGAGAATCTAGAAAGTTGCTATTTGAAAGAAGGAGATTCTGTGTTTGCTCTTAAAGAACTGTGGTGATTATTATAGGAAGACATTGAGATAAAAGGTGCTATAGGCTAAGGATCCACATCATTCTAGGTGTACAGTCCCAGGCCTGGAGATTGGCAAAGTGGTGTGGAGGGCAGATTGAAATACAGTGGAAACACTTACCTGTTTTATGAAGACTCTAGAGCCCTGGGCTAGAACATTAGATTTGGGTCAGTAGAATAAGAGAAATAGCCTGCCCCCGAATAATACAGCAGTCTTTCCTGTTATTGTATCATTGTCTCCTTAATAGCTGTGTCTTTGTATGAATAGTTTTTTTTTCCTAGTAGCATTTGCTCCTTATTGAACATTTCTATGTAAAAAATATTTAACATTAAAAATACACACCAGGTGAGGCTGATTTAAACATCTCTAATATATCAACAATGTGTTTATTTCTTGTCCCAACAGCATATTTAACTACATATGCTTTGTATAACATTGCCTAAGATTTCACTCCATGTTGACATAACCCAAGAGAGGTTATTCATGATGTGGAAGGCATCTAGAATGTATCCTGTCATCTGTTTTTCTTGCTCTGAGCTTCCATCAAAGCAGTGCTAGCTAGTCCATCAGGTTTCTCTTTACTGGCTCAATTTATTGTCTTTCTTTGGTATTCTTACTAGAATGTCAGATTAAATTCTATTACATGCTTCTATTTTTAAGACAGGGTAACTTTAATCCATCCACATTTGCCATTCAGTTTGACATCCTATCACAAGCAGGAATTAGCTTTGTTTGGCATGATTTGTGCTTGAAGAAACTGTATTGACTACTGTTTATCACTAGGGTTTCCCCTAGATACTCATAAATGACGGCCTTAATAATTGTCCTCACAGCTTACCACATATTGAAATTAAATTTATGAGTTTAATTCCTTGTGTTCCCTGGGGATTTTTAAAAAAGAATAATGGAACAAGGCAGTTTTATGACTCACAGCAACTCTTCCATAATAATCAATGTGATGAAGAAAAATATTTTAAAGGGAAACAAATTTCAGTTTTAGCCTTTGAATGATTATTACAAAAATTAGAAAACAAACTTTTGAAATACTAAAGGACATCCTGTGTCCTTTAAAACTATTTATGTATTGCATTCAAACATAACAGATGCCCAGAAAATGTTAATCCACTAGTTTATAGTCTTTACTTTGTGCCAGCAACTGGAAATTTGTTCTTCTTATATTCAAATTTGTTGCACACTTGAAAATAGCCCAATAATGATAGTTCTAAAAAGGTTATTTCATAAGTACTGTCAGTGGGATATATGCTAAAGCACTGTTTCAAGTTGCTCAGACAACCTGCTTGCTAAATTGTGGTTAACTCTTTAAAGTTACTTAGAGTGCACTGACCTGAGGTTTGCACTGTAACAAGTCTATCAGTGAACTACAATGTCTTTAAATTTTGCAAATGATGAGCAACAGACTGATGCACCTTTTTATGCTTTAAAGGGGATGTACACATAAAGCATTGAATAGTGGCATTTGAGTTCCATACTTTCCATACACCTTTCTGCCTTTTACTGAAGCTTAGACTAAGACTAAAAATATCTAAGACTATCAGTTTTGGTGGGTGATGGTAATAACAGTACTTTCTCTGAACTACTTTGGATGCAGCAAATAGCATGCTAATGCCACAGTCTATATTCTTGATGTTTATTGGAAAGGGCAGGGCTTTGTCTTCCTTTCCATTTCCCATGACTTGATCTAAAAGCAAATGATAATTATGAGTACTTTTGTTGAACAATCTTCAATAGATATAATGGGTATTGTCTTAGTTAGGGTTTTATTGCTGTGATAAAAACACTACATTCAAAGAAACTTGGGAGGAAAGAACTTATTTGATTTTACAACTCTTGGATTACAATCTTTTACTGAGGGAAGTCGGGGCAAGAATGTGGAAGTAGGAAATGAAGCAGAGGCCATGAGGAATGCTGTTTATTGGCTTGTCCATCATGTTTTGTTCAGTCTACTTTCTTATGCCATTGAATATCATACACTCAGGGTGACACAGTCTTATGTGGAATGGGCTCATCTGCCTCAATCATTAATTAAGAAAATGCCCCACTGAGTGATAGTGGCACACACCTTTAATCCCAGCACTGGGAGCCAGAGGCAGGTAGATCTCTGAGTTTGAGGCCAGCCTAATCTACAGATTGAGTTCCAGTATAGCCAGGGCTACACAGAGAAACCCTGTCTTGAACCTGCCCCCCAAAAGTGCCCCACAACCTAGTGGGGGAAATTTTCTCGATTGAAGGTCTGTGTTTCCAAGTGAGTGTAGCCTAAAGTGAGTTGACAAAACTAGTCAGCATGGGCATTTTGGAAGACCTTTTATGGTGCCTTTTGTTAGGTTGTACATCTTCACAACAATGCATGTGTATTTTTGTTTGTTTGTTTATTAAATTACTTGTGTGACTGTTTTTATTCAAAGTCTGTCACCCAAGTTGTAATAGTGTCAGTTGTCAACCTTATAAATGTGGAATCACCTGGAATTCAAGCCTCCAGACATACCTGTAAAGGATTCTTTAAATTGTGTTTTAGCCTAAGGCAAGCCTGGAAGGGATTATCTTGATTAGGTCAATTGAGGAAGACACACTCACTTAGGGTAGTACCATTCCCTGAGCTCAGATCATTGGCTGTATAAAAAGGAGAACTTGAGTGGAACATAAGTGCTTAAGTAATTGAGGCTTATGGTTTGATTTAACTGCAGCTGCCCCCTTAAGCTTCTTCTGCTGTAACTTCTGTGTCACGATGGACTGTAACCTCAAACTGAGCCCAAATAAACCAGTTCTCCCTTAAGTTGCTTTTGCCAGAGTATTTTGTCAAACCATTAGGGAAGTCACAATCAGTCTTTGCAGCAAACAAACAACGGGGAAGCACCCCACTCTGAAATCCCATTCTGGCATGCTATTTAGGATGAGAGAACATTTATTAGTTACCTAACAACTTGGCAGGAATGAATTCCAGATCTGACATGTCATGGCTTCACTTTTCACTAGTGTGTTCCCATATGCCCATGGTGAACATAGGGTTTCTTAGTGGGAAAAAAGTTGTGGGTATCAAAAGCTCTGGATGACATTTAAAGAAACCATTCCATTTGCAGTGAGGTAGAATCTCTGCATCTGAGTCTGTCATATGTTCTATTCTCTGGGTGAACAGAGTGAATGTCTTCTGTCACATTTTCGGATATTTGCTCTGCAAATCAGCTGTATTCGCCCTGCTATTCTTTTGAATAAACTTTCAGGCATTACCTGCATGCTGTGCTCCTGTGGGGGGGATGGCAGTAATCTGTACTAAGATAAACGGGAGCTTCTGTGGATAAGGGGTAAATGCAGTGAAGTGAATGTGGCTGCAAGATTTAATGCTTCCACAGGTAAATTTTGGAGGGGGAATCTGGCATTTAATCAAATCCAGGGACATTATGTAAATTTAATCACCCTGCAACACACTAGTAATTTTATTATTTCCTTTTCATTTGACAGTGCTTAGCTACAAGTTGAGCTTGAAATTCTACAGGTAAAGCACTGCTGATTGGAGGGGCATTAAGGAAAATGTACTGTGAAAATGAGATAAAACCTTTATTCTTGCTATTGGATGTCACTCTTGCACATGCACAGGTGTCCAAAGGAAGGTTTTAGAGTAAGTAATGAGTGCCTGTCAGTGTCCCATCATTCTCAGATCCCCGGGGAACTGTGAAGTGCTTGCACAGAATAGACTGTTAAATGCACTGGTGTCAAATGGAAGCCTTTACAATGAGTGAAATATGTTGCAAACACTTCTTAACATAGGGATTTTCACATTTATGCTCCCCATTTTGGGTTCATCAGTCAGTAGAATGCTTTGTGAAGTTGAATTATTTAGGCCATAAGAGTTTACTTAAAATCAGAGGTAGTATTTTCCTTCATTGACAATAGTTTTGACAGGTACTTAATAGTGGCAATGAAATTGATGATCCCAAGTAAATAATGCAAATTGTTTATTATCATATTATTGTTAATATTATGAGGCTAATCAAGAAAAAATTACGCTGTGAAAATTTCCTGAAAGTCACATAGTCTTTTTAACCTCTGAAGTCACAGCACGAGTGAGATAACAGAGCCTAGTGGTTCCTCTGTGACCTACAGAGTGACATAAGGAGTAGATGGAGGACTGCATGACTCCACAGTGAAATGAATTTGCTAAGGCAAAAGTAAAGCAGGCTTGGGAATTATTTGCTCTTTGACTTTTTTTTTTTTTTTACTTCCCTCGACTTTTCTTATCTTTTATTTTGAAAGAAACTCCAGAGCTATCTTTTCTCCTCAGACAAAGGCTTCAGGATCTTTTCAATCAATACTTGGACCATGGAAGTCCAAGGAGGACCATCAGAGTTCCTCATTAAATAGGACATGGTTTCTTCAGTGTAACTCTTTCTCCTTTAGAAACCTGGAGCAGTAACTCAGAATATGGTTTCTTCAGGGGTAGATGAAAATGAAAATTAATGTGCATTATGATAGTTTTCCATGAGGCAGAGTATCTGTTCTCTGTATAATAATGGCAACTCAGTTTTGCTATCCTAAAATGTATTTAATAATCACTAGTACTTCTACCCTCAGCTTTAAGAATCATGGCAATAAAGCTGACATTGACATAACAGAATATAATAATTTGACTAAAACACATGATTTTAAGAAAAGTCACATTTCTTCCCCCTTGATTTTTCTACTGATTTATCCATATATAGCCATCTATGCATTCATTTACCTAATGAGAACTCCTGAAATATGCCTGTCACCATGCTAGGTATTGGAGATATAAAGATGAAAAGGCTCTTTCCCTTCTTTTGACATAGCTTGTAAAACCTTGGGGCAATTAACACCAGAACACAAGGTATGGAGGTAGTCAGTCACTGAAACTTGCACTTAGGAAGCTGAGCAGAGGTGGGCAGCCTGACCTTCATAGTAAGACCCAGTGGTGAACAGATAACTAAATGAATAATAAGTAAAATACCACTTTAATCCATTTGGAGACCTATGATAGACACATTACATGTGGTAATTTAGAAACAGAAACTTGTTACTCAGTAGTTCTCAAGGCTGAGATGTTCAAGAAAATGTGGTTTCATTTTTAGACAAGGCCTCCTCCTTGTTCTGGCCTCATATGTGCTTCTTTTGTAAGTCTTCTCTTGTGAGAGCAGGAATCCATTTTATGCAGGATCTGTCCCGTGTACTAACTTCAAAATGCCCCTACCTCTTGAAAGCATTTGTAATGGTTTGAATCTAAACTTTTTCCCTGAAGATCTAATGATAAAGGCTTGGTTGCCAGCTGCTAGAATGTTGAGAGGCAACTGGCTCATTGTGGGTTCTAATTTCATCAGTAGATGAACCCCTTACGGAGTTCATAGCTGAATAGACTATTGGGATGTGGGTGCTGTTAAGAAGCCAACAATCCCTGCCTGAAATAACTTCTTTGTTCTAGCCTAAGATTTAGATTAATCTAGCCTAATGTCAGATTCCTGCCTGAAGCCCACTTTTTTGTCCATGGCCAATGTCAGATTTTTGCCAAGCAACCCCAAAGCTCTCTGTCTCTCCTCCTGTAGGGGAGAACAAAGATATAGTTTTAGTCAGGAATGCAAATCTTAAGCTACAACAAGGAAGTAGGCTTCAGACATGAAAATGACTTTGGGCTAGGACAGGGCAGTTGGCTCAGATATTTGCTTATCTTGATAAACCCCTAGAAACAGTGATTACAGATCATGGGAGTTTGTTTATTGCCTTGCTTGTTCTTTGACTATTTGTGTTTATTGTCTTGCTTGTTCCTTGACTATTTGCATCTATTGTATTGCTAGACCCTCAACCTAGAACTGACCTTAATACTTGCATGTAATTAAAGTGGTATAAAAGCAAATAGGAAGAGAGGGGATAGAATAGGGGGGTTTCTAGGGAGGGGAAAGGGGATAGCATCTGAAATGTAAATAAATAAAATATCCAATAAAAAAGAAAAGAAGCCCAAGATCATTGAGGCATGCCTTTGAATGTTTTATCTCATTACTGTACCTTTCCTCCCACATCTCTGCTTCCTTACTACCATGAATTAAGCAATGCCAATTTATGCTGCCTCTCTGCTAAAATGCTCTGCCTCACCACAGGCCCAGAAACACAGAGCCAAGTGACCCTTCACCAAAATCCCTGAAACTGGAAAGCCAAATAAATAAATCCTTCTTTCCTTGATATGCTTTCTCAGATGTTTTCACAGCAATAGAAAACTAATACAGAAAGGGCTTAAGTTTTCAACCTTATAAACTTTAGTGGGGAGGCAAAAACCTTCAAACTGTAGAAAACAAGATTTTTTTTAAGTGACACAAACATGGAAAATGAAGCAGAAGGAATGTTGGAAGGAAAGAGATGGTTATATTGTCGTTCTGCAGTGAAAATATGTGATCAAGGAAGAAACCATTGAGATGTGGTGCATATGTCAAGGATTAAACATTAAGTACTTATGCAGTGGCATAATGGGGTAAAGAGGGTGTCTAGGCTGAATCATCATACAACTTCTAATGCTGTATTGTTCCATACTGGCACAAGTTCTGATTTGATTTGACTGTCATTTGTAAACACAGACACAGTTTATCTTCCTTTTTACCAGATGTATTCAGATCACTGTGGGTAAATGACTGTCTCAGTGCATTTAGAAATCTAAAACATAAATATCAGGCTGTACCAGAAAGTCTCTGTGTTGCAATTTCCCAGTCATGCAGGGCTTTTTCATCATGGGTTTTATTTTCCCCAATCCTGGCACATCAAGTCTTTGTCAGATTAGGCATGTCCTCTCCCACTGAGTCCAGAAAGGGCAGCCATGAAGACTGAGCTGCCTGTTTTCTCCATGTGTGCTGGGGGCCTCAGTCCAGTCAGTGTATGTTCTTTCATTGGTGGCTCAGATTCTGATATCTCCCAAGGGTCCCAGGTTTGTTGACTCTGTTGGTCTTCCAGTGGGGTTCCCATCTACTTCTGGACCTTTGATTCTTCCCTCAACTCTTTCATAAGAGTCTCTGACCTCCGTCTAATGTTTGGCTGTGGGTACCTGCTACTGTTTCCGACTGCTGCTGGATATAGCCACACAGGACAGTTATGCTAGATTCTGATGGGCAAAGTTTCTGGACCTGCAGTTTTGTATGGTTCAGGAGCTTCAGGTCCGATGAAGGTGGGCAGAGAGGTGGCAGGAGAATAAAGGCCTCCCTAGGCTAGGAGGCTGCTCAGGGCAGCTTGGCTTGGCCCAGAGGGCTCAGAGAGCAGGGAAGATGGGTGGGGAAGGGAAACTTACCTGTATGATTCAGGAGTCTGGTGGAGATGAAGGAGAGGCAGTAGGAGAAGGGAGGGCCTCCTAGATAGCAAGCTGCTCAGGCCAGCTTGACTTGGACCCAGAGGGTTCAACCAGCAGGGCAGGTAGGTAGGAGAAGGGAAGCTTACCTGTATGGTTCAGGAGTCTGATGGAAATGGGAAGAGAGGCAGAAGTCTGATGGCAGCAGGAGAATCCCTGCAATTCTTTTACATGGGACTGAATAATAGAGCATTGTGTAAATGTATCACATTCTCATTGTTTAACTGTTTCATCAGTTAATGGACATCTAGGTTGTTTCCAGTTTCTGGCTATGTACCTATGGACACCTGTTTTGTTTTGTTTTTTCTTAACAAAGAAGCCAAAAATGTACATCTAGAGAAGTCCGGTGTCCATAAGTACATAGAATTAAGTCTGTCTTCAATTCTATTCCATTGACCCACTCCACAGTATGCTAATACCATGTTGTTTTTATTACACTAGTTCTGTAATACTGCTTGAAATCTGGGATGGTGATACATCTAGGAGTTCTTCTATTATTCGGGATTATCTTTTGGCTATCTCTGGTTTTTGCATTTCCATATAAAGTTTATGATGTTTTTCAATGTCTCTGAAAAATTGTGTTGGAATTTTGATAGGTATTGCACGGAATCTGTGGATTGCTTTTGTAGGATGACCATTTTCACTCTGTTAACTCTACTGATCCATGAGTATGGGAGATCTTTCCATCTTCTGGTATCTTCAATTTTTTTCTTAAAAGACTTGACGTTTTTATTTTAATATTCTTTCACCTGATTAGTTAGAGTTATCTCAAGAAATTTTTTGAGGCTATTGTGAATGAAAGATACTGTTTCCCTGATTTCTTTATCAGTCTGTCATTTGTATATAAGCAGGCTACTGGTGTGTGTGTGTGTGTGTGTGTGTGTGTGTGTGTTAATCTTATTTACTGCTACTTTACTACAAGTGCTTATCAGTGGTGGAAGTACTTTGGTGGAATTTTTAGGGTCATTTATGTATATAGTCATATCATTTGCTAAAAAAGATATATTGACTTTTTTTCTTCCTATTTGTATCCCATTGATCTCATTAAGTTGTCTTACTGCTCTAGAGAGTGGACATCCTTCTCATTCCTACTTTTAGTGGAGTTGCTTTGTTTCTCCCTATTTAAAATGATGTTGGATTTGGCTTGCCTAAAATTCTCTTTATTATGTTGAGATATGTCCCTCTTATTTATGTTCTCTCCAGGAATTTTATCATGAAGGTATGGTGGGCTTTTTGAAAGACCCTTTCTGCATCTAATGAAAAAAATCACAAGTTTTTATCTTTTAGTCTATTTTTGAGCTAGATTACAATTATTTATTTACATGTATTAGACTCTCCTAACATCTCTGGAATGAAGCCAGAAGGATCATGGTATATAATCTTTTTGATATGCTTTTGAATACAGAGACCAACATTTTTATCTGCAACATATGGGTGAGAAAATGTATTTGTCTTTCTGTGTTTGACTTATTTTTATTTAGCACAGTATCCTCTGGGCCCATCTAAGTTGCCACAACTAACAGAATTTCGTTTTATGAATATCCCATCATTTCATTTTTATCTTTACAACAATGCTTTCAAATAAGCATAAGTCTTAACTCCACTTAGAAGAAATTATAGTATATAGTAGATAGTAAACATTTATTGCATAAGTATTCAATGCACTCTCTTTTACACGTGTGGAAACTAAGGTTTAAGGATGTGATGTAACTTGTCTAAAATTATCTACCTCCTAAATGGCAATGTAAAAACCAAGATAATTTTTGAAGAAGAGAAAATAATAAGGGAGTTATTTCAGCATCTGCTTTGTACCAGATAATGTTAGTTGGTTTCATATAACTTTTCTCTTTTTTAATTTAATGACAATCATATGATATAAACATTTCTATTTTACCGGAAAGAGAAGAAAAGTCAATATTAGTCAAGAATTTTATATCAAACAGATTCTGTATGCAAACAGGAACATTTAAGAAAGCTTAGCAAAAAGGTTATTTTACAAGTTGTGGGAAGGGTTCAGGGATAGTAAAAAATAATATAGCTACACTAGTGAAGATATTTTACCTGTCCATATCTGAAAGCAAGGGAATAATGGGATATCGATCTACAAAGAGGATGTCTAGAAGGAAAGTCTTTCACAATAGCTGTCCATTGCTATAGGGGTAGACCCAACTACTCAAGGGGTGATTTCACAAGTAAGAAGCAAGCAGAAACAATTCACGGTTGTTGGTTAATTGCCAGAAATCCATTTGGCCAAACTCAATGAATAGCCAAGAGCCAATGCAATATGGTAATACACACAGACACAGACAGAGACACAGACACACACACAAGCGCACACACATTATACACATACACATATGCATATATACATACATACATATACACACCTTATCAGTCTGGGCTAATCTCCTGGGACCAAAAGTAGGATGGAGAATAGATCTTGGGTTTAAAGATCTTAAGTCATTTATCCTGGTCACATAACAACCTGGTAAAAGAAAACTTTACTTTTCAAATTACAGAACTCCAGTTCTTTATAAAAATAAATGTATTTATTTATTTGTGGGTAGTGATGGTGGTGGTGGTATGTGTGTGTGTGTGTGTGTTTGTGTGTGTGTGTTGTATACATATTTTTCTTTTTATTTCTTCTTGCCTTTTGATATAGTTACTTTGATATAATAAAATCATATTTGGGTTCTAAGATGGGTTTGAAAGAGAATACTGATAAACCAAACCAATGAGAGTTGGGTGAGAGAATTAAGATCTGAACTATGAGTGTAGGCCAAAAGTGAACCATTGTTTTTCACACTGCCAACATAGACTGAGAGCCTCTTGTATGGAAGGATAGCTGTTGGTGGAGGCTAAAATGTTCTATAAGTGAGAGCTTTTATGCATTCTGGAACTGAAATTTAGCTAAATAGTATTGAATACAGGGCCCATGTAGCTGTCCAGAACTGAATTTGGTAAGAGCCTGGTCTGGTGACAATAAAACAGATGAGAACAGGAGAGATCAAAATGATCTCAGAGAAGTGGCTATCATGGCTTAGATGGCACTTGCAGTAGATTAGGTGGATATAATCTGTGTCTTATATTCAGTCATACTGGGCAAGCTGGGCCAACATGTAACTAGTAGGCACTGAGACAGTATTGTAGACTCCCATAGAGAGAATGAGAGGTTTTTGTCAAAACACAAGACTTACTTACTGTAGACTTGACACTTTAATAGACTTAAGCAATGGAGTACAATCTAAATACTTCCTCTCAGCTACTGTTGGGTCAGTGTCTTCTTTGATAGTTGTCAGTGGAAGCTCTAGAAGACTGGGGAGTTGATTTGAACATAATCAGTCCTACCAAAAACCATGCTGGGTTCTTTTGTTTGTTTGTTTGCTTTAGTCTTTTGTTTTATTGTTGTTTTGTTTGTTTGTTTACATTTTGAGATGGGATTTCTCTGTGTAGCCCTGGCTGTACTGGAACTCACTATGTAGACATTCTGGTCTCGAACTCACAGAGATCTGCCTAACTCTGCCTCCCAAGTGCAGAAATTAAAGGAATGCACCACCTCACACAGCTTGAATGTGGTTTTTAATGTTTCTTAGCCCTAACTTCATTTATACCTTTTGCAGTGTCCTTTCTTTTCTTAAGCACTGATCTCAAATCTTTTTCTTTTCCTATGAAGGACTTTTACTATTTCTAGCAAGTCAAGTCTGTTTTTATTTTCCTTTTTTTCCTAAGAAACTATTTCACTTTCACCTGAAGCATAATTTTACTGTCTATAGAATTATACAGTAATGAATTATTTCCACTTCAAGATAAATTGCATCCGTGCCACTCTCTCCCTATTTGAATCCTTTCAGACAAGAACTTTGGCATATACCTTATCTTTGTTGCTTTATAAGCAACCCACAACTCTATCTTTTTTGAGGAGTTTTCCACTGTCCTTGGTTTCCTACAAGACTACAGGGGGGTACAGCAGGAAGAGATGCCTTCAGTAGCATGTATCATTGTCTGGAAAAGCCATTTTCTTTATCAGCCAGTCTCATACTATGGATAAGAGTCTAAGCATATCACATTACAGGGATTTTTTACTCTTTATGAGATCTTCAAGAAGAGCTTCCTTACACCTTAACTGAGAAGAATCTGTTAGTTTCCTAAAAGACAAACCCATAAAATTACAGAGGTGCTCTTATATTTGAAGTTCTCATGAATGTCAGAGTAATCTGTGCACTGTCTGTAGCTCCTTCTTACAACAACCACTTGGAGTATTTATAACAGTTTGAGTCCAGTGACCTTTTCTTCAGGGATGCAAATTACAACTCTGTCTCCCTAGATGTTGTTGGTTCTCCGGGTTGGAAATGCTGGTTTGCTCTATAACTCTAGTTTCCTGAGATTAAGAAAAATTATCAATTTTCAATTTATTCAGATTTTTCTTAAAAGAATGAGACTAATAATTTCCAAGCCCTGGGGGTTGAAGTAACAAGATTATCCAACAACATATATATGGAAAAGCACATGTTCTAGAATAGGGAAAGTACTTTTTAGACGAATAATGAAGCTGCATGAATCATTGTAGCTATCTCTATATATCACTAACCACATATCTCCAGCAATTAGCACCATGTGATGTTGGCAAAGAGAATATATACACAGTTGAGTGAGACAAAATAGAGAACACAGAAATATACCCAGTAAATGTGCCCAGCTGAGTTTTCTGTTTTTTTCCACTTTTTTCGTAGTATTGGAGAGAGAACTTAGGGACTCACACACATGTGGTCTTCCCACAATGTCAGAATTACTAGAATAACAACAGATTTACAAGCTATGATAGTTTTGTTGGCAGGCATTTTCCAGGTAGTCTCACTTTCCTTGATAGGCAGATGAAAGCAGACACAGGTTCTTTATTATAATCTTAATTACTAATATTAACTGTTAAGTCAAACATTAGACATCAAAAGTCTCTATTATCTATTTATAAACTACCTACCTGGTCATGCATCTCAGAGAAATGAAACCTATGGCTTTGCAAAAATATGTAGTTGAATATTCATACTAATGATATTTGTAATAAACCAAACACAGGAACAGTCCTGAGGTACCAAAGTAAAGGAATTGTTGAATAATTAAGGTTCATTCACAATGTGGGCAACTGCTCATCAATGAAAAGAATGAATTACTAACATGTGAAACTTGGATGGTGAGTGGCATGATGATGGGCACAGAAAGAAGACAATTTCAAAGGTAACATACTGCTTAATTCATTTATATAATCTGGGAAATGATAAACTTAAAATATGTATAATAAATTGGTGTTTTCCGGGATGAGAGAGATTGGGAGTAGAGGTTATGACTACAGTGCAAGAAAATGAAAAAGATCTTTGAGTGATGCAATAGTTCTACTTCCGGATTACAGTAGAATGTAATTCAGTTGATCTTTACTTTGTATGCAAGCCCGGAGTTCACCACACCAGCACTGCAAAAGCCAAGCATGCTGGGTGGTGCACTCTGTACTTCCAGCATTCAGAGGCCAGAAGCAGGAGGGTCAGGAGTTCAAAGACATCCTCAGCTATATATTTAGTGCAAGGCCACCCTAAACTGTATAAGACCCTGTCTCAAACAAAGAAATTTAAAAAAATGAATGAAAAATATAAGACAAAGAATATAATATGCACAAGTAATCAAATAGCATACAACTATATATACAGTTTTTGTACCATTGTTAGTTTCCTGGTTTTGATATTGTACTACTGATATTGTACTATAGTTATATAAAATATATTCATGGAAGGAAATAAAATTATGAATGCACAGGTTCATATGAACCTATAAGAATCTGAACACTTTCAGAAAAACTAAAATGAAAATGGGCTGAAGATATCACTCATTCAGTAGAGTACTTGCCTAACGTGCAGATAGCCCTGGGTTTGATGCTCAGTACTACATAAAACTGTTGGCACATGCCCATGGTCTAGCACTAGGGAGGTAGAGTCAGGAGGCTTTCAGGTACAGGGTCACCCACAATTACATGGTAATTCTCAAGTAGAGTAATATAGTGGGGCTTGCTTAACTTGCATGGGGCCACACTGCAGGAAAATAAAACACATAACATTACCAGTCTGCTATGGGCACACCTTGAACTTAGGTTATATTCTAATGAGAAAGGCAGTTGACCTCTATTTTTATTCTCCAAAGTGTGTATTATATCCAATCTAATCTTGAAGAAACAGACAAACCCCAAATTGGGAGACATTCTACATAATAAATATCTATTAATATTTAAAATTTTCAAAGTCATGAAAAATTAAGGAAACATTGGTAAATTGCCATTGATTAGAAGCAACAAAGGAGATATGAAGATGTAATGCAACATTATATGTTGATGTCAACCAGAGAACAACAAAATGTAGAAAAATTGCTGAGGAGTATTATGCAAATCAGCTGGGCTGGGGCTAGAGCTCAGAGGTAGAGCACTTGGCTATCGTGTAAGGCCATGACTTTGGTCCCCAGCACCACAACGTTAAATTAATAAACATACAAATTACTGAATGAATAAATAAGAATACATCCATGTTCTTTAATGTATCGAGATCATGATATTCATAGAAAGACACTGTTATAAACTGGTGTGTGTGGGGGGGGGGAACCAGGAGAGGCAGTGATTAGAGAAGGCCTGCTATCCTGAATCAACCTTTGAAACAAAATGAACATTAGTAGAATAACTGGTAAAAGACAAATGTAGCTTCTAGTTTAGTTAGTATTGTTATCCAGTTTTAGTTCCCGATTCTGATAACTTTGCCATAGGTATATATATAAGGTGACCTGAAGAATGTGAGATGAAGTAGGTGTCCTAGCTACATACTATTTTTGTGACTTGTTGTAATTTTAAAAGCATTTCAAGGTAAAATAAATTATTAAGAGATCATTTCTAAACAAAAAAGCAAAAACATTATTTCAAAACCCACTTTAAAAACATCTATCCCTTTGTTGGAAAGATGTCTCAAAGGTTAAGAAGAACACTGGCTGATCTTGCAGAAGCCCTGGATTAAAATTCAGTCACTACCCTGGCTGCTTACCACGGGCTGGAACTCCAGTTCCAGGGGATCCAATAACCTCTTTAGTCCTCCACAGGCACCAAGTCTGCAAATAGTGCACTGATATACATGAAGGCAAAAATGCTCAGAGCCATATAATAATTAAAAACATCTAACCCCTCCCATTGTGCTGCTTACATAAAACCAAGGCTAAAAACAAGCAGAGTAGGAAGTACTTTTCTGAATGAATAGCTCATGTGCACCATCCTATCTGTCTCATCCATGTTCCATGATACAGTAAGACTTTCCACCTCAGAGATTCATTCTTTTTTGCCATGCATTATTACATAATCTTTTTTTTCAAGTAACACTTCAATAAGAATCATGAGTCATGCCAGGCAGTGGTGGCGCATGGCTTTAATCCCAGCACTTGGGAGGCAGAGACAGGCGGATTTCTGAGTTCGAGGCCAGCCTGGTCTACAGAGTGAGTTCCAGGACATCCAGGGCTACACAGAGAAACCCTGTCTCGAAAAACCAAAAAGAATCATGAGTCATTTGAGCTGGTGGTATCAGTGCTTTCTCCGCAACACCACAAAACACTGAGCATCTGTAAAGGAGAATTTCTGTAGCATCCCCAGTATACTCTGTATTGGTACGGTAGCCTAGCTGTTGCTTGAGGCTGAAGGATTGTGTTTAGCATATCAGTGACCAGATATCAAGGATGCTCTCATATGATGGGCTGGTCTTAGAGAACTGCCTCAAACAGAGATAGTAATACACCTTAGATGACTTGTTGCTATAACAGCTTTCTAAAACACACTTGTCTCATCAAAGTCTGAGCCTTATTCAGTTGGCTACTCCCTCTTCCTGGAGCGCACTGTTTATTAAAAGGGCCCTGCACTTTATTTTCTGGGATTAATCATTATGGGTTGGTGAACTGCCCTTTCCCCCCTCTACCCCAGCTTTTTATCTGCAACTTACAAGGGAGGGCTATGTCTTTGGGCCTGCTGGGAGTCCTTCAAGAGAACTGATCTGCAAGAAAATTAAGAACAGCTGGGGGTAGACACAATGACATCATATGCCTCTGGCGTAAATGGCAGCTCAGAAACCCCAATCAAGGAGAGAAAAATAATGGGAATTAGAGAAAGGGTCTAAGACTTGGGAAGTATGCAAAGGCTGATTATTTGAGATTAGGTTGGGGGCACATGTGCTCATTGAGATATTGGATCTCTTAGTTAGGGCTTATTAATCTGTTATTCAGCACTCGGAGTCTATAGATTTAATAGGTAAAAGTACACTGGAACAGGTTGGTGAAAGTTGTGAAAATGCCCTGAGGCAGCAGAGTTATAGAGGCATGATTGACATAACAACTGTTTAGAGACTAAGCTTTATTGCAGAGGGAGTTACATATAGGACCTTTTACACAGAGACTTTCTTTATTCCCAGTTGCTCATGGGACTGCATACTCTATATTTAATATATGTTTGTTTATTGTGGAATTGTTTTCTCTAAAACAGATTCCTCTGTCAAATATGGAACATGTTTGGAGTACTACATCCTCTCAAAATTTGATGACAGATTTCTGTACATTGAAGGGATGCTAAAGTTGATGTGGTTCTACCTCAATTTTACAAATAAAGAAATTCAATCCTAAAGAGTTAGGTGATGGCTCCAGCTACTGTGTGAGTATTGCTGCTGGAGCGTAGAGCTGCCAATTCCTAGTGCAGCAACTCAGCCCCCTCAGCACCTGCTTTCTTAGTTAAGCCATACCCAAAGAGAATTCAAATTTTGGTTCTTTTATTACCACTACTGATTGTCAGTGGCTATTACAGGGGGAAACCCATGATCTGTGATGAATCAAATGGCCTCTGGTGAATTTATTCAAAATCCCACACATATTAATCATGATTTGGAAATGTCAAATCAAAACAAATACTAGTATGCACTTTGTTTAGCATTTATTCATTCAATCATTCTCCCATGTTTTCTATGCTTAAGTAAAGCAATGCTGTTCTGTTTTGCAGTTTTAAAACATATTTCCAGGATTAGGAGCAATAACCCCACAACTATAACAATGTTTATCCTTCAATGTAAATTGCCATGGCAGCTACTGTAATGTGGCAACCCCTTAACCAAAGTGAAATTTTGTATCATTGATGGGAAAATAAACCTCAGGAAGGGTGACTGTAAATATTAAACTCAGTAGAACAAGAGTAGACTCATTCAACTTAGTATGAGGGAGCCAGTTGGAGATTATAATCAGTGTGGTCTGGTCAGTCTAAAAAGTGCTGTGGTGCCTCTAGAATTTACTGACAAAAGGTACTCTTAAAACTATCCCGTGATTATTATGACTTTCTGACTAGGATACCAGAAGCTCAACAGACTTGAGAACAAAAGACATAATTGATGAGCTAGTGAAAATAGTAATAGAAAACACAGTAGAATAGGATTGAATAGCTAAAACGGGTATTAGTTATAAAGACAGCCACCCAGGAATGTTGGCTCTGAAGAATGAGTTAAAATAAATAAAGTGGGCCTAAAAAGTTGGCTCATTAACTAAACTACTTGTTGCACACTATGAGACCCTAATCCACGTAACAATGCTGACTGCAGTGGTATACATGGAGTCAAAGCACCAGAGAAGTAGAAACAGGAAGTCCCTGGGGCTTCATGGCCAGAATATCTGCTTGAAGTTCCATGTTTAGTGAGAGACCCTGTCTCACAAATTAATGTGGAGAGCTATGGAGGAAACTCAACATTAGCTTCTGCCTCCCACACACCAGCAAAAAATAGATGAAGAGAGTAAATAAAAGAATGATATAGTCAAAAATGAATTAATAAGGCAGAATAACAGGTTGAAAAGATTTCCAATGTAGCATTAGAAAGGGATTAAATACTCGGAAAATATAGAGAGGAACCTAGAGAAACTGAAGGTAGAAGAAGTGCCAAATTCATTTGCTTCAGTGAGGAGCTAGAGGAGCTGGAGGGGAATGAAATATTTAAAGAAATAAAGATACAAATTCTCCAAACTTAGGAAAGTACACATATCTTCACTGAACAAGATTCAGAAGTTGTCAAACAAGACATATAAGAAAAAGCCCATATGTACATATTTAATAGTAAAAATTTCTACTGTAAGTCAGAAGACTTCAACATGAAATGGCAGACATGCTTACAACAGAGCTAAATTCTATGGGAATCTCCTTCTCACAAAAGGAAAGAGTGGAAGATGATTTTTGAAGTGTTGAGGGAGATCTTATAGAATAGTGTTTTGTACTAGCTACATGTAGAATATAGAATATATATAAGTGGACTAACTTCCCTAGGAAGCTCTCATAAGCATTTCTTTACCTTTTTAGATCCTTCCACCTGGTGGTACCTCCAGGACAGTAACCACAAGTGGCTCATTTCTGCTCTTATCTTTCAGCTAAGCCTCTGAGGACACCATTTTGTCTGTGCTCATTTTGCCAGTAACACCTGGTTCAGATCTCTACCTTGTAGACATTAATTAAATGTCTCTATGAGAAAAGAAGGTGAAAGAAAAATGGAATGGAGTAAAGGATGGGAATAAAGAAGGTGAGGTTGTTTCAATTCAAGAAAACAGTAAGTAGCCCTCATTGCCACAAGCAGAGAACATGCCAGTATGTAACAATATTTTGCACTGTGGCAAACCACATTTTCCTTGTTAAGTCTGTGAGTGACTTAAATGATAATTGAACATTGCTTATTTCACTAACAAAATATTAAAGGCAGCCTGTATATTTTGATTCATTTTAACCATGTGCTTGGTTCTCGGCAACCCACAAACTCCCTCTGAGTTATTCACAATGGAAAACAATATGTATGTGCAAAGCCAGTAAACACACTCAAGTAAGCAAGTAAGTAAGTAAGTAAGTAAGTAAGTAAGTAAGTAAGTAAATAAGTAATTTTAAGGAAAAGCAGCCCTAAGTTGTGTTTTGTTTTATCCAGAATTTGTCAACACATTTCCACAGAGCTAGAGGAAATATGTTTCTCCTCTTTCAGTAAGATAATTCCATTTGCTCAAATTTTACTACATAGCAAGTATACTGGTGTAAAATAAATAATTTTATCAGTCCAGTTTCCACTTCTATAACAAAGTACACAAAGATAGATGACTTATAAAGAAAAGGCTTTGTCTGCCAATTTTGTGAGGTGGAAGGCCTAGACATCCTATCACCAGCTTTGGTGAGGACTTCTTTGCCTGCATTTCATCTTGGCAGATACCCGTATGTTTGGGGTATGATAAAAAGAAGTCATAGATCTCAGAGTAGCCAACCTTGCTGTCACTCTTAAAACAGCTAATTCAAGATTCTGCTGGGAATATCTATCTTGATTCCTTCCAATGGCTTACCTACTTCCAAGTAAGTTTGTCTCTTAAATGTTCATGCACCTCATCCAAATTACTACATTGATGACAAAGCTTTCAACAAACAAATCTTGGGGCAGACTTTCAGCATCCAAACACTAAGAACTTAGTCCAGAATCAGACACTATTGCTTTGCAGGGAAGAGTAGCTGCATAGGTAGAATCCCAAATTTATTCTCCCATGGAATTTTACGTTGATGTCTAGAAACAATCAGAGCAATCAGGACTTTAGGGTTGAGAGGAGCACTACAATTATGGCTTTATATTTTCTTATGGACAAATGACATCTTTATCAATATAAAAACATTTCTCATTTGTGTATGTTCATGGCATTTGTCCATCAACTATTTTTCAAACTTCACATGGCTTTTTTGCTGCTGCTACTGCTGCTGCTGCTGCTGCTGCTGTTGAAAATCTCAAAAGAAAATGGTTATGGCAGAATCTCAAAGCACTGGTAAAAAAAATGCACATCCCAAGACACCATTGTCATTGACATCAAATGCCAGCAGAATTCCCTCTTGTCATTGTCTGATCTATGTTTTCATACATTAATTCAATTCTTTGTCATGTGTCTTTAAAAATACTTTCACACAGGTATACTATATGTTTTGATAAAATCTACGTAGTCCTTCCCCTCACAGTACCTCCTGGCTCCCCACACCACATATCCTTTCTACCGTCAAGGATCTTTTTCTTTCCTGGTACTTAGTCTAATTGAGGCTGCCGTTATATCATAGTGTAGGACTTCCCCTGGAGCATGGACAACCTAACTAGGGCTATGTCTCTGAAAAAAACTTATTACCACCACTACCCTCAAGAAGTCACCAACTGTCAATAATTTTTCAGGTTGGGGTGGGGACTTGACAAGCCTCTTCTACATTCACGGTATAATTTTGACTGTCTTAATCTTATGTACAACTTGAACATGTGGCCATAGCAATGGAAAAGTTCATGTGTGCAATGGTCCTGCATGTCCAGAAACACTGTTTTGCAACACTCCTCTGGAACCTCTGGCTCTTCCAACCTATATGACTCTCAATGATCACTGAACCTTAAAGACTGGAGGTATAATGTAGATAGCTCATGGATGGCTGAGCACTCACAGGTTTTAAGAGTAAGTTGAAGTTGCTAGTAGAAATTAGGCATGTAATGACATATTGCTCCGGGGCTGAGAACTCTTGCTAAAAGTTCTAGGGAATTATGTACCATTTGGACACTATATGATTTAATTTGGGCAAGAGTCATGGAGCATCTCCTCAGGGGAAGTGCAACCCTAGGAATTGCCTAAGTACAAAAATTGGTGTGAAAG
This sequence comes from Rhabdomys pumilio, assembly GCA_030674055.1. Classification (NCBI taxonomy): domain Eukaryota; kingdom Metazoa; phylum Chordata; class Mammalia; order Rodentia; family Muridae; genus Rhabdomys; species Rhabdomys pumilio. The sequence goes on along the minus strand of JANHMN010000005.1, from coordinate 4,232,063 downwards.
AGGTTTCTGATGCAAGTGAATAGAAATTTAAAACAAAGAGAATATCTGAGCAAAACCAAAAGAAGGCTTGAGAAAGTGAGTTTTGGGACTGGATTCAAATAACAAACTTTCTATAAGTAGAAGCATTTTTGGAGGAGAGAACAGTCTAGGTAAAAACAACAAGGTAAAAAAGAAAATCACAGGATCCATTCAAAGCCACTAACAGTCCCTGTGTGTTTGAGTCATCAGTCTGTGCCATGCAGTGTTAAGTACTTTACATTGATTCATTTATTTGCTACAACAGTTTCATTAATTATAGGCAATGTCATTGCACTTTAGGAGGCTCAGGCTCACAGCAATCTAGTAACATGGCCTCCTGCTAAGGAATGGTAGAGAAAGAATTCGAACCAGGTCTTTTAAACTGTAAAGCTTGTGTTCCTAAATTCTAAGTTCTATACCCCAGGAGTAAATATATGACTTGGAGACTAGAGAACTTCAGAAACTAAGTGAAGGGTCCTGAACTTAAAAGTGACAAAATTGTGAACTGAAAGGAATAGCTTTTCTTGTAACACTTACTGAATGGTTAATGGGAACTCAACAGTGAGACAAAGGAAGAAATCCTGGATGTGTCTTTTGTTGCCATTGTGTACGGAACATTCAACAATTACAGTTACATGTGCTCAGCACTTTGATTAGTTAGGAGTCCCCATGTCAACTGCCACACACTCAATAAAGAAATGTCTCTGACCAAGGCTGAAGGCAATACTAATCTATGGAGATAACCTCTTAGTAGTAAGTTTCTCCTTAGGGCCTATGACCTCTTACGTCACATTTTACTAGGTTTAGCATAAGATCTACAAAAGATCAGGATTGTCAACATTTCATCATTGCTGAGAAGGAGACTCGATGCTTCAACCCTCCTTTGGAACTACTAACAGTTAATTGTTGCTGGCAGAGAAGGTGTCGTTGTCTTCAGTGATGGAGCCAGTGGTGAGTTACACGTGTACCAGTGGTAGAGAAAGGGGGATTAAAAGGGGTAAGGTGGCCAAAATTCATCATATACATATATGAAACAATTAAAGAATTGAAAACAAAAGATTCAGGGCTGGGAGATCTCTCAGCCAGTAAGGCATTGAGCAGAGCATGGGGACCTCCATTTAGATCCCCAGTACCCACATAAACCTATAATCCCAGCTCTGAGTGGAGATAGGATTCTTGGGGTTTGCTGATAGCCAATCTGGCCTGAAACTCACTATGTGATCAGGCTGTCTTCAGACTCACAGTACAGCCTTCTCTCTGTCCCCTAATCTGGGATTACATTTTATACTTGAATAGTTTCTGAATCTTTCATTGTATCTCATAACTTAGACTTTAATTGAAGTAGCCTCATTAACTATTTTCAAGATTATTTTTGCTTTGGTTTTAAATGACTTTTTATACTTTTTTGAGATTATAGTTTTTCTGGGAAGCATTTTAAAGAAATATGTGTGCCTTTCTTGGTGCATACTATCTGGGAAAACATGACATCTTAGGCTTTTATTATTAGTGCTTTTAGCATTGATTCCACAGTTAATGAAATATCTGTTAGATTATTCCACTATGAAGTTACTCTTTATCCTTATAATTAGTAATATTCTTGTGGGTAGACACTTTGAAACTGCACAAATGTCCTATTTGTCATTATCTTTTTGTATGCACCCATTTGTCATTCATACAGTACTTCTAATTTCAATATAACAGCACAGGGGTTAGTCTAGGCTTCTTTATTTTAAAATATTTATTATATTTATTTATTCAGTGTGTGTGTGTGTGTGTGTGTGTGTGTGTGTGTGTGTGTCTGTGTGTGTGTCTCTCTCTGTGTGTGTGTGTGTGTGTGTGTGTGTGTACACCCACACGTGAAAGGCAAAAGCTAAATTTCAGGAATTTCTCTTCTTCTTTTTAGATGTGAGTCCTGGGGATTGAAGTCAGGGGTCAGCACACGTGGTGGCAAGTGTGTTTACCCATTGAGTGAGCCATCTTGCCTCTTTCTTTATTTTTAATATCTTTGTCCAAACAGTGAGATTGAAGCTAATATACATTCCTCTCATGTCCACTTCTTTTCATGCTATTTATGCTTAGCTCCTAATGAGAGAAAGAACATTAATTTTTGCTTTGTAGTATGTTTTTATTTTGTACAAATGATCAGATGCACATCCACTTTCTTTTTTTCCCATTTCATGTGTGTGTGTGTGTGTGTGTGTGTGTGTGACTGATATGTGCATGTTCCTCTGCATGTTTTACATGTGTGTAAGTTTGTGTGCACGACCATGTGGAGGCCCAAAGTTGATGCCAATAGTAATGTTCAACTGCTCTTTGCTCTTATCTGTTAAAGCAGCATCTGTCAATCAAACACATTAATATGGCTAGTCTTACTTTCCAGACTGCTCTGTCTTTCCAAGGTCAGAATTACTGATGAGATACCACCGAGACCACTGGGAATTCACATAGGTTTTGGAGTTCTTGACTCTGGTCCTCATGCTAACATGGAAAACACCAAGCTATCTCCTCAGGTCCCACCTCCACTTTTTTTGGATCCTTTTTTATCCTATAGAAATGATAGTGCACTATAAAAATTCTTTCAGGGCTCCTGAGATGGCTTCTCAGGAAAAGGCATTTGCTGTCAAGCCCGGCAAAGCAAGTTCAACCCCCAGAGTCCACATGATAGGAGAGATGCAGCACCTGAAAATTGCCCTCTGAACTCCACACACACTGTGCAAGTGCAAATTCCCACATGCACAAACATCAATGTTTTTTAAAAGCTTTAAAATCCTTTAGTTGGCTTCATTCATGCATGTGTAACTAACTCTTGGTTCATAGATAAATTTACAATTTTAAAGCAGCTGTTAGAACCCCATTGAGCATTTGTATCACAGATTATTCAATCTTTAATTTATGGGCATTTCAGTTGTTTTGAATGTTTTGAAACAGTAAACATTGTGGTAATTAAGACAAAGGCATTTTATTTTCCATATACATTTGAGCCTGTTACTCAGTGTCTCTTACATTTTAAAAATTATTCCTCTGTCATTGTCTGACATGCATTTAGGACCTCGAAATTAGGCATTTCCACAAGAGATGCACTGTATGAGGACTGAAAAGCCTGTGTGTATAAAAGGGATATTCAGTGTCACTTTAGAGAAATTGAGGATGGAGGCTTAGCCTCGTGTGGTTTTTATTAAACTCAAACTTCCATCCAAGCAACTTCACAGTGGTTGGTAGGCCAGAAGTAAATGGCACCTTGGAGACTTTGGAAGACTGAGGAAATTTCACTTTCTCTATACTTGGCTTTCACTCCTCTAGCCTGCCCAGTTACTATTGTTGCTTGGATTTATTTTACATTTACAGCATTGTCTTTGATATATTATGGTCAGAAGATCCTGAAAATGTACTGCCTAGATAGTAAATCTCCTGTTATGAGAGGGGATCCAATTGCATATTTATTGCTTTTGGGAAAACTCAAGACACAATAACTGCAAATACATATATTAATCACTTTAGTATCAAAGTGTACATCCCCACAACGCCATGTTTATTAATTGTTTTCAATAAAACATGACATTTATTAATCATTTTTTCCTGTTGTTTGGCATGTTAGGGCCTTGTGGATAAAGGAAAGGGCTGCTCCCAATGTTAGCTGATCCCTACTGATAAAAATTTGCTTGATACGCAAACCAACTAATAATCCTCATCTCTAGTTCCACCTCATTTCATCACATTTCTACAGTCTAGAATACTGTCAACTTGCTCAGATAATATCAACTAAGGACTGCACCCAAAGATCACTGATTGTATTTAAACCACTTCATTTTCTAAGCCTGCAGCTGGTCTTCAACAGCCTACTCATTTTTTCCTTCCAAACCTTCAATAAACACTAATATCCAGGCTTCCCTCATGCTCCTTTTGCTTTTGGACTGACTGTGGTGAGTCTTTATATATGACCTCTATATGTGATGGTCTGCTGTGTGCCTACTTCTTGTGGAAGCTGTAAACAGCTTCAGGATCTGTCATTTTGACTATACCTGAACAACAACAATAAAAAATTAAAATATCATGACAGTGCTGTCAGCCAAATGCAGAGTATGGAGATTTATGCATGCAGAGTAAACTGTTTGACTTTCCCACTAATTTGTGTGGTTTTTTTTTAATCACTACTTGTTGCTGTGTGTGTAGTGGCACAAGTCTTTAATCTCAGCACTTGGGAGAAAGAGGCAGGCAGATCTATAATTCAAAGTTGGTGAGTTACATAGTGAGTTTCAGACCAGCCAGGATTACAAAGTGAAAACCTGTCCCCCCCCAAAAAAAACCCACAAAACCAAAAAGAACCAAGACTTGTTACTGTTATAGTTTTGCATCCTTCAATTTAAAAGTAAAATGAATTGATATTTGCATGATATTAATGCTTCTTCCTACGAGGAAGTATATTGTGTATTCTTGTCTTCTGTCCATTTTCATGGAGTAACTTTAAAAGAAAAGTGGATCTACATGGGATTTGGACATAAAAGTAAACTATAAATCCTTATAAAATTCTAGGGAAAATTCTATGTCTGGGATTTAATGAAGGATTCTTATTATCCATAGTATGATCCATGAAAGTAAATATGTACGAGAATGTATGAAACTAAACTTTCAAAATTTAAAACTCATCACTACTGAAGACTTTGTTATGAGAGCAAATGACAAGCTCCCTCATATATTGCTGATGAGAATGTAAAATGACACAGCCTATTCCCTTTTGTTTCCTTTTTCCCAAGGCTGAGTATGAAATACAAACTATCAGTTGTTCTACCACTGAGTTACACATGCAAATTCTCCTTTTTTTTTGTAAAGCTAAACATGCAATTACTTTTAAGACTTAAGAAATATCACTCTTGAATATTTATTTCACATAAAGGAAAAGTCATACTCATATAAAATATGTATCTAGTTGTTCATGATAGTTTATAATCATCCCTGAACTGGAAACAACCTAAGTGTCTTTCAGTAGGTGACTAGATAAACTTCAGTACCTCAATACCATGGAATGCTTAACAGTAAAAGAAATAAAAATTCTGGCCTGCCCCTAGAAGTTTTGCAGATGCAACTACTGTGTCACAAGTGCATCTGTAGGTGGCAGAGAGGAGAGAGGCTATGCCTATGCTCATAAGTCAGTGTTCTGACTTATGAACATCTGAAAGATTAGTAGCCTAACATTCCTTGAAAAAAATGTGAGCCAGAGAGGACCACAAGTCCAGTGTCAGGGGACCAAGACAGGGAGCTAGCCTGATATGACCACCAGTAAGGTGCTGTACAGGACTGCGGGAGAAGACCATGCCCAAGATGATGCCTGCCTGATGCTATAATGCACAAGTGGGGCAGTCCTGAAACCACTCCTGAGACCACTCCGGAGAAGACCACAGACACTCAGAGACTCCATGTGCCACTAAGAAGAGCAAGTAAGTGGAGGAGAAATGGAAGAAAAATGGAAGGATATGGGCACAATGAAGAGAGGCAGACCTGGAAACTTGAGAGCAATGAGGAACACCCTGATGTGAGTAGCTGGTGATGTCACCTGGGACCATGGTGGGGTCCTGGCTTGTACTGCCACCTGGGGCCATATCTGGGTCCATGACCCTGCAGCAGCAGAGGTCTGCTACCACCAAAGCCCAGATGGACATCCTTAGTCTAGTCTGCTGCCTGGAAACAAGTTGATGTCTGAGGGCTGTGCAGAACTAGCCCCACCCCTCACCTGTGCATTGTAGAAGAGCTGGCCCTGGGGGGATGAGAGCAGGAGAGCTGACCCCACCCTTCACCAGCCACAGTACTTGGGAGAGTGTGCCCTGCACATTGCTTGAGTTGTAGGTGATCAGGTCACTAAAGATATGAGCATCGGAGGACCTATTTCTTGTCTCCAGTGCAGTGGTACGGACAAGGGAGAGATACCCTACTTCTCCCTCCCTTTTCACTACTTGTGGTAGGCAGGAGACATGGCCATGAGAGCAGGAGAGCTGACTCTGCTGATCACTAGCTGCCCTCAGGAGAGCAGCCCTGCACCTCACCTGAGCAGCACAGTAGTGCTAATCCTGGTGGCAGGGACATGGGTGAGCCAGCCCCAAGAGATAGTAGGCCCTGCTCCTCTCCTGGGCAGCAGGGTAGAGCTGGCCCTGGTAGCTGACGTTGCTGATGAGCCAGTCCCAGAGGATTTGAGAGCTGTAGAGCTGATAGGATGACCATCTCAGATACCTCTCAAGCCCAGATCCAAGGATTTGAATTGGCTCACCCTAACATCTACCCCATCGATGAACTGTTGGAGTGAATGAAGGAGCTGGTACTACAGGATTTCCAAGATGCAGGGCAACAACCAGATATTTGAGAGGAGTCTCAGTGAGATTCTAATATTGATAGAGTAGCAGAAACCAGAAGCCTTGTACCAGACCAATGAGTCATTGCAATGAACATTTAAAAGCAAAGAAGTTTGGACAAAAGGGTATACTGTGGGACACAGTGTGACACACTACAGCTTCCTCAATGAGAATATATTTCTCTGTTGAGAGGAGGTTGCAAAGGTGGAGGATGAGTATAATGGAAGTGGGAGATGAGTAGGATTGGAGTTCATGATGTGAAATTCACAAAGAACCAATAAGAAGCTTAAAAAAGAAACTTCTGCGTGCATGTGATAGATCTGACGCTTCCTGGAAAAAAATCAATGTCAAAGAGTCAATATCACATGATTTTAATTACACAATCTTCTTGAAATGACAAATACATAATTGTGGAATATCTGATTAGTGGTTTACAGAGATGCAAAGGTGAGAAGTGGGCGTGATTATGATTTTGTGGTGGTGATTTGCATGTACCTCTCACACCCACAAATCATATAACTACTGAGAAAACTGAGTCAGCCCTATAGTCTGCTGCTCTAATGCTATAATACGTCAGCACTATGGGAAACAAGAAAAGACATACAGGGGAGTATGAGCTTGTTTGGCAAACTCATGTGCATTCATATTTTGAAATAAAAAGTTTATAAAAGCAATGATGATTTTTCATAGGAATGTTCATTTGAGATCTTTATGATCTTAATTTGTCTCATTGTTATTATTTCCTCACTTGAAAAGTGCCTAAGTTGTTTATTTAGATATCACTTCCACCAGCCAAAATAAGACAAGCATGCTTCAAGTTTAAGGCAAATGAAATTATTTTAAGCAGTTTTACTTCCAATTTTGCATGTAATATAAAGGTTCCTGGCATTTTAGGGTTTTTTTAGTAATATTTTTATTAAGAACTTTTATTGTGGTCATGATCTAATTAAAGACAGTATTATGAGAATATTATAAAACCTTATATGAAAATCTTGCAATATTAGAAGTCAATTTAATCTCTTTCTCCCTACCTCTCTCTCTTTTTCTCTTTCTCTCTCTGGCTTTTTTTTTTATAACTGTCCTATGTACTTCAACTATATATAAAAGTACAAAATACCATATGCTTTGCTCCAAAGAATGTTGTGTGCTTTAAGAAACTAAAAGGAGTAAAAGTAGTTTTAACTGTTTACGCATGAATGTGTATGTATAACTTATTTCTGGTTCATTTCAAGTGAATATCTGAAATTCTATTTGAATTCATTTCTCTTCACCTGATAAAGAACATCTGTTGTCAAGAGGTCAAGCAGAACCTAGAGTCTGCTTGTTGTATAGATAGGTAATCTCATAGTATCCCTTGTGCATTACTAGGTTGATTTGTTACTATTCCATAGACTCATGCAGAAAGGATAAGACAACCCCAAATGCATTCGGAGTATTTCTTAGACACCAGTAAGACCAGCATGGCTTTAAAAAGTTTGCCAACTCCATAGTCCCACATTATTACAATGAACTAGAGGGCCCAGGTGACAGGCTGTATAAAAGGAGTTAATCATTCTAGCTAGCTCGTATAAAAGACACAAAATCCAGATATTTTATTTTCAAGCTGTAAGCCTAGATGGGGCACGTTTTAGAGCTATAACTTACATCCCAGCCATACATCCCTTGTTACTTACTGTTTCTCCTGGCCATGGTCCATTTCCCCCCATGGCACCTTCCTCCTCTCTCCCTGTCCTCTCTTCTTCCTCCTTCTCTGTACCTTCAACCACCAGCCAACTAATAGAAAACCCACCTAACTCTCTCTTCTGCCCAATCACAGGGTTTAGCTTTTTATCCACAGATTAACTCGGGAATCAAGGTTACATAGCATCATTTTGCTTATGTTAGAATCTCCTCATCCTTGGGGATCTCTCATTGGAAACAACCAGATCTTGGGGGCAAGTATTTACCATTTGAATATAAGTAGCAGCAGACCATGATGCCTAAACAATCAGTTGCCATGCCCATGAAAAAGCAATTCCAAATTATGAATCAAGAATTTTATACATCTTTACCCTAAGATAGAGAACTGTGGAAAGCTCTTTGTTCAATTAACCCTATAACCATAGATGAGAAATCACCTTGGAATCATGCCTCATAAGACTCTTTACATTCCCTTTCCCCAAGATAAATTTCAGGGGTGTTTTCTCAAGATCCATACCAAATTATAATCAACCCTCACTAAAGGTATAATCCCTGTACCTACTTGAAGCCTACTGTCAAATAATTTTCTTCGTTTTGTTGCAATTCAAAATACATTGTTTTTCATTTATGAATAATGTTATTTGTTGTATACAAAATTCTGAGTTGATTTTTGTTTTCCCAGCACTTTAAAGATTTCTTGTCCTGATGACTTCAGATGTTAGCTACTTGTGCTAGGAAAGTTCCCCATCTTTATGTATCTTTACATAATGGGTTGCTTTTCTCTGACCTTTTTCTATGACTTGTGTTTGCAAATTATGTGATCATTTGTAACCATTATCCAGCATATACTAATTGTGTGAGACAATGTATTTTGTTGTGATATTTTTATACATTAACATACTGTACTTTGATCACATCCTTCCATTCTTGTGCCACTCCCACTTTCCTTCACTCCCTTCTTTTAGGCAAATAATTCTCTTTCTACTTCCATGTCTATTGTTCAAAATCTAACTTCAGATATAAAAGAAAGCATTTTTTTTATGTTTCTGGGTGTGTATTATTTTGCCTAATGTGATTATCTTCAGTTCCATCCATTTTCCTGTAATAACTGTGATTGTGTGGATCTTTAGGTCAAAACAATACTGTCTGTATAAGAATCATATTTTTTTTATCCATTCATCTCCTGGTGGGTACTTAGGCTGATTCTGATATGTTGTTATAATAAACAGTGCTGTGAAAAGTATGAGTTGTACATATACAGTAGTGGAATAATTGTTTTTGGTTTAGTGAGGAACTTCCATACTTATTTTGGGGGGTGGGGGTTCGAGACAGGGTTTCTCTGTGTAGCCCTGGCTGTCCTGGAACTCACTCTGTAGACCAGGCTGACCTCGAACTCAGAAATCTGCCTGCCTCTGTCTCCTAAGTGCTGGGATCAAAGGCATGCACCACTACTACCCGGCTCCATACTTATTTCTATAGTGACTACACTAGTTTATGTTGCTACTGTCTTACTTAGTTTTCAATTAATATAAAGAGGGACCATGGCCATGACAACTCTTACAAAAGAAAGCATTTAATTGGGGGCTTGCTTATAGTTTCAGAGGCTTAGTCCATTATCAACATGGGAGGAAGCATGGTGGCATGAAGGCAGACATGGTGCTAGAGACATAGATGACAATTCTATATCTAGATAACTAGATAACTAGATAACTAGATAACGAATGCAGCTTAAAGAGAGACATGTTAGTCCAAAGCTCAGCCCCAGTGACATACTTCCTCCAACAAGCCCATACCTACTCTAACAAAGCCACATCTCCTTATCTCTGTCAACTAGTACTACTCCCTAATGACTAAGCATTCAAATATATGAGGCTATGGGGTTGATTCCCATCCTTAGCTGCATTTGTTGTTGTTTTCTCATGGTGACCATTCTGATAAGAGATGGAATCTGAGTATAGTTTAGTCTTTCATCTCCCTGATGGCTAAGGATCTTTATTCATATATTTATATTGGCTGTTCATATTCATTTTGAGTACCATCTGTTCCATCCATTAGACTATTTATTAATTACAGCTTTTGTTCTTTTAGTATGAGTTTCAGAGTTTTCATTCTTACATTGTTTCAGGTCTCCTACTAGATTCAACTGCTAGTTCTAATTGTCTCATCATGCCTTCTCATGATTCCCATGTACTACTTTTCTTGTTGAGTTCCTATTCTATTAAAGCTATTGGCTATCTTGGATTGTAGTACCTAACTATAGGGGAAACCTAAAACATATTCATTAGTTAGTGACTTCCCCAGTGGGATTGCTGGAACAGAGCTGTGCCTCTGAGGAGAAAATATGTACTTCGGTAATGTATAACGCAATGGGGAGAAAAAACCTTAGTACACACTGCTTTCCACTTCTCTACTTTTCATCATCTCAGCCAGCCATGGATCCCACCCCGTGTTACACCGGGCTGGCCCTAGACTGCTGTGTATATGTGATGAGGGGTAGAATGATAGGGGAAGTGATGTATTAGAGATAAAATAGTTTACCACCTCACAACCATGACCCATTTACTTTTGTGTTCTTTTAGTGTTACTTTCGGTGCAGAAGCTTCTGCTACATGTTAAGTATTAGATTTTGGAGAGAGGGACAGTTGTTACTGCTGGTCCTGTCGTGGCCCTCGTGGGGACAGAGTGACATGGTTCCTGCCCCTGAGACAAGGCTCTGGGATAAGTCTCCAGGAATGTCAATGGCTGCTGTGGGTATAAGGCTTGTTTGTGTAATGTACACATTTTATGGACCCATTAGCAGTGGAGGATTCTTTCCTTCTGAGGAATGTCTTCCCTGTTAATGTTAATGACTCCATGATGGTTAGAAACAGGAGGAGTCCGGGAGTCGAGGGTGTTGCTATTTCTTAGCAAAATGGTAAACACTGGGACCTTCAAGATAGCCCTTAAGGTTATGGGAAAGGGCTCTAAATACATGAGTTCTAAAATATATAATTTCTTAACTGTGAAAAAATATAAAGATGCAATATAAATTATGAGGGGCTTCATGAATCTAAAGGAACAGAAGTAGTTACACTAGGAGCCAGCTTGTCAGAAAGATGCAAAGACAGGCAGATACAAATGCAGGCAGATTCCTGAGTTTAAGGTCAGTCTCCAGCACAGCAAGTTCAGATCCAGGTGTGGTGGAAATGGTAGTTTCCGGGTCCCAGCCAACTAGCTTATCATCTGTGCTTAACAAAGGCAGACAGATCTCTGAATTCTTTTGCAATGTTAAGAAAAAAAATGTATGCTTGCTGTCTCCTAAGAAGAGTAAATGACTAGATTGATACGTAAAATAAAAGACTGGACTTGAGTTCTGAAGCAAAGGAGCTATCCAGAACATTATTATTAGTTTTTTTTTTTTAGGACAGAAAGAACTGCTTGGAGAAGGGACACACACACTAGCAAGCAGGACGTGGGCAGTCAGAGAGATCTCTTAGAATAGCAAGCAAGCAGAATATAGACAGAGAAATCTCCAGAGAAAAAGCAGAGCATAGAGAGAAGCAAACTGGAAAAGCTGTGTCAAGCACAACACAGGATTTCAGCTTGAATCCAAGATTTGATTTCTAGTCCTTCTTTACGCCCCTCCCAGACAACACTTCTCTCAGAACCCCTGTCCATGCCGAGGCTGGTCCTTCGCATGTTATTTTTCAGTTATAATAAATTATATAATTGAATTTCCTGATTCACACAGACATACAAATGACATGTTGGGAAGAAGGACAAGAAAGGGAACAAGCCAAATGATTAAAATTTATAGACATTTGTGAAACTGTTGAACAAAAGAATTATAAATAATATAACAACCTGATTCTATAGGTTCATCCTTTGCCCATTTATTAAAACTTAAGATGGAAAAATTCCTGAGAATAACACTGTTGAAAATGTCACACAATAAAGAACGATTGATCACTGACTTTAGTTTCTTCTGTCTGGTTAATAACAGAAATATAATATCACCATGTGGATATAGATGTTAAATACACATTTGTATATGTAAGGTCTAACAGTATAGGAGCTAGTTTTGAGTTTCATAAAACATTTCATCAATAAGCTATAATGAAATTAATAAATTTATATTATGTCATTATTGATCATAGGGCCAAGGATGTATTATGTACTATCCAATACAACTAAAAATATTTGATTTTTGTTTGCTTATGGGCTTTGCTTATAGTCTGCTGAGAGTAAGTCATAATTTATAGCTTCTGAGGAGATTATGATGAGATAAAGTTTGAATACTCATCCTAAATTACTCTAGTTTTTAATTTTGCTTGAGCCATTAAAACTCAATTATACACAGACCAAATTCCTGTTTATTAGAAGGTTCAGAAGTCTTATAAATGAGTGCTTACATGGTTACGGAAGCCCACTGCATTCAATTCCATGTAGTCTTTTTCAAAAAGACATTGCATCATTTTAATAACAAGCACATTTTCCATGATTATACTTATTCATGTTGAGAATGCAGAAAATCATTTACACTCCAGTGATGTAGACTGTTTAAGCAAATGAGAGTATGAGCCATCAGCCAGCTCATACTGGAAGCCAGCTTCTCTCCTTTTATTGTCTCTGCCATTAGCAGTTCATCGCTACCTCCATGCCTGCTGGAACATTCTTCATATCCTCTAAGACTAACTAGAATTGCATCAAGTCCAGTCCCTTCTCTACCAATCAGAATTGCTTCCTCCTGCTCACTGCATATAATGTGTATCTCAGAACACATACTATAGTAAACTATGTTACTGAATGCAATCAGACTAAAATTAATTATAACATGCAAAATGAAAATAATGTTTTCAAAAGGCACTTTTTTTAGGACTAAGTACACCGTTCCATGGGTAAATTATCAGTATGAAAATACAGTGACCTGAGTTTGAATATCCAGAACCCATGTTTGGCTACATATGCCTATAAACACATTGCTGATGGAGGCTGGGACAGGAACATAGCTGGAGCATGCTGGCTCCTGTCCAGTGAAAGACTCATCTCAAAGGAATAGGTCAGAGTGGTAGAGGAAGAAATCTAATGTTGACCTCTGGCCACACACAGAGAGAGATATGCACAGATACACACAGATATGCACATAAACACACACACACACCACAAATATAATAGAAATAAAAACAATAAAATACTAATTTTAAAAATGTTTTAAAAATAATGTTCCCCTTTACTTCCAAGACCAAAACAAGCATGCTAATAACACTTCTGCAAGACTTGCTATGGTTATTTATATTAGGACCACAGAAAACCAAGGAAATGGAGTTGAGAATAATATGTGCCCTGCTCTAAGTTACTCCATATTGTATACAACCATTATTTTCAAGCTGTGCCTTGCCCTGGACGACTCCATTCTACAAGCAGCTTTTGACTTCATTTCTGAATACAAACACAAAGGCACTATATGACTCTGTACCTTGTTGGGCACATAAACACCACCATCTGTCTGGCACTACCCACCCAGCACAGCCTGATAAATATCTCACTTCTCAAAGAAGAAAGGGTGCCACTCTATAAATTTATAAAAGTAGTTTGGGAACACATGAACACAAGGGTTGTAATGGTTAATCTTCATTGGGAACGTGATTGGATTTAAAATCACCATGGAAACAAATCTCTGGGCATGTCTGAAGGTGATTATGTAAAATTGGTTAGCTGAGATGGGAAGTCCCACCTTAACTGTGGATGGCACTATTCCACGGACTGAAAACCTGTACTGGGCACAAAGGAAAAAGAAATCTGAGCACAGCTTTCATTGCTCTTTGCTTCTTGACCAGCAACATGACCAGCCATCTGCTTCTGATGCTGCATTTACCCTGACATGAAGAACTGTACCCCTGGAATTATAACCCCAAACAATCCTTTTCTTCTTTAACTTTTCTTTTTATGGAGCAGTGGGGTCAGGTGTTTTGTTACAATAATGAGACAAGTAATTTTAGTTCAGATGTACTAAAAATGATAGCAGGTATCTCAGACCTTGGAACTTGTTGAACATATAAGACCAAGGAAAGAATGTGACACCCTCACTTGGATCCCATGAAGAAGAGCACACCTAGCGTTGTGATGGTGAGACCTCATCAACCTGCTGTGCACATAAGGAGACTGACAGGCAGAGAAGACCCAACTGTCTCATGGCCTTCAGCTCAGCTCAGTTTCTACTGCCAATGGATTCTACTCAAATTGCCATCTGTCCAAACACCCATTTGTCCATCTTAAGCCCACCATGTTTTTAATCTCTATGTCCATCATTCAGAACCTCCCTTCTGATGCACAAATTAACCCTGAGCCTTGGCTTTACTCTAACTTCATAACTTGATTCTGCAGTACTACCTCTAACACCACCTCCGCTGGTTTCCTTAATAGTCTTATACAACCACTCCGATGACTCTTTTGTATCTTTCTCAGGTTTCTACTTGTTTCCAATCGGGCCTCTTTGGAATTCTGTGAAATTCTGTCTCTTTAACTCTTTGCAGCTATTCTGTAACATACACATAACTTGCTGGATACAATAGAGTGTAGAGTATGTGATGTGACCTGAGAATTAAAGTTGGAGTCAAAGAACCTGCAACTGCCTCAACTATTGGGCGAAATTAGAACTAGATGGCAAATGAAAGCCAAGGAAATCACAACCTAGGAATTTATTGCTATGCAATAATTTCTGGCATTGTGAAAAGACACAAACATATTTGTTTATGCTTCTGACACTGTTCACATATAATGTTTCCTCAACCTGTGCACACCTATTTTAACTGACTAGTCCTTGGGGGAGTAGGGTATAACACTTCTGACATGGAAATGTATGACATGGATATGGAGACAGGCCTCTTCCATCAATCATATGTGCCTGCAACAGCCATTACTGACCAGCACAATGGGAGATAAGAAAAGTATTTCTGTGATATTTTTAGGAGAAAAAAGTGCCACTGGAATTTTTATTTATTTTTCTTTTTTTATTACTTTTATTTATTTAGAGTCCAGTTGTTGCCCCCCTCCTGGTCTGCCCCTCCACAATTCGTTACCCCATTCCTCCTCCCAGTCTTCAAGAGGATATTCCCCCACTGCCCCCTCAACCAGGCCTCCCCACTCCCTGGGGCCTCAAGTCTCTCATGGGTTAGGTGCATTTTTTCTTGCTGAGGCCGGATCAGGCAGTTCTCTGCTGTTTATGTGTTAGGAGCCTCATCACAGCTGGTATATGCTTCATGGTTGCTGGTGCAGTGTTTGAGAACTCTTGGGGGCCCAGGTTAATTGAGACTGCTGGTCCTTCTACAGGGCCACCCTCTTCCTCAGCTTCCTCCTTTCCCCTAATTCAACCACAGGGGTCAACAGCTTCTGTTCATTGGTTGGGTATAAATATCTGCATTTGACTATTTCAGCTGCTTGTTGGATCTCTCAGAGAGCAGTCATAAGAGGCCCCTTTGTGTGAGCACTCCATAGCCTCAGTAATAGTGTCAGGCCTTGGGGCCTCCCCTTGAGTTGGATCCCAATTTGGGCCTGTTGCTGGACCTCCTTTTCCTCAGGCTCTTCTCTGTTTTTGTCCCTGCAGTTCTTTCAGACATCCAATGACCTGACATCCTCCCTCAACCTCAACGATTCTCCTCATTTTTTCTTTTTTTCAGAGCTGAGGACTGGATGCAGGGACACCTCTGCCCCGTGATTGCTTTCTTCTTCCTCCCAAGTGTGATTGGAACATTCTCACTTGAGCCCTTCTGCTTGTTAACCTTCTTGAGTTCTGTGAACTGTATCCTGGATATTCTATACTTTTTTTTGGCTAATATCCACTTATTAGTGAGTACATACCATGTATGTCCTTTTGGGTCTGAGTTACCTCACTTAGGATGATATTTTCTAGTTCTATTCATTTTCCTGAAAATTCATAATGTCCTCATTTTTTAATAGCTGAATAGAATTCCATTGTGTAAATGAATCACATTTTCTATATCTATTCTTTGGTTAAGGGACATCTGGATTGTTTCAGTTTCTGGCTATCAAAAATCAGGCCACTATGAATATAGTGGAGCACATGCCCCTGTGGTGGGGCATCTTTTGAGTATATGCCCAAGAATGGTATACTTGGGTCTTCAGGCAGACTCATTCTGAATTTTCTGAAGAGCCTCCAGATTGATTTCCAGAATGGTTGTACCAGTTTGTAATCATACCAGCAATGGAGGAATGTTCCTCTTTCTTCACTGGAATTTTAAATATTGATTTTCTTCCATAGAAAGCATCCTTTTTTTGTTCTGTAAGACTGACTTTTCAATTAGAAGTATTACAGATTCATTAGTAATTTACCTTTGCCCCCTCCTATGATGTTCTTTGTTTTTGGCCAACAAGATATTAATTTAATTTCTACATCTTTAGATTAATTAATTGTCAGTAAAACAAGCTAATGTGTCTGCCCCCTCTCTCAGTTTTGCAACTTGAATTCTAAAGATAACATTTATTTTCATTTTCAAATAAAGCTGACTTTAAAAAGATTAAAGAATATAAAAGAAAAAATAGTTAAATACAAAATTTATTTTGTAATGTTTTTATTTTGGTATATTTTATTTCCATTTAAATTACAGTGATAATCATAATAAAATGGCATCTAAAGAACAATAGAGCAAACAGCAATTTTGCTCTTCTCTTTTGCAAAGCATCTCTTGCAAGCAAGGAACTTGTGGAATTTGGCTCCCTTTCCCACAGCCATTGGATAAGAATTGCATGTAAACAATAATATCCTGTGCGACTTTGGGCTCATTTAACTGTCCTTTTGGCTTTAGAATGAATTGCCTGGATTCTTACTCAGAGGTCATGCTTGACATTCCAGAAATAATACAGAGTTGACCTTAAAAATTTTACCCTACACCACCCAGGTTGGGGCTGTTGGCACACTCTGTTTGCCATTGGGCTTGGTACTGGCACAATCTTTCAAATAACATGTCCTTGAAGAAGATGTCTGGTACTCTGGGGACTTCCCTGTCATTGCTAGATGCCTTTGCAGTTAGCAAAGCATTTGGGTGCTTTCCTAGAAAAAAAAAGTGATAGCAGTCAAAAACTCACAGCTTCTGAGGTCTTAGGCCCTAGGGGTGAACTTTCTACTGTTGTTTAACTAAACTGTCATAATGCCAAGCTATCTCATAAATATTTATGCTTATATTCTTAGACAAATGCTACTCCTTGCCTTAATCAGAGAAGCCTCTCTTTGCAATGAAAGGGGCTGAATACAAAGATGCATGGCTACTGAAGGTACAGAGAATGAGTAAAAGTTGAGTGCTCTAAACAAGACATTTGTGCCACCCCTTCTAAGTCTCAGAGATTATTGCTGAAGAAGAGGTGGAAAGAATGTAGGAGCTGGATGGCAGGGACAAGGGCTGTGAAATGCTGACTTCTGGGCATGGCCTAGCCAATACAGTCATGCTCTCCCAGCAACTATGACTGCCTACAATGTACCTGCAGAAGACATATCAACCATCAGTTGTAGACTGGGGAGGAGCCCACAGGGCTGTAATCCTTATGCTGAGTATTGCCTAGTGATAGATTCTGGGGCAGACCATATTTAATGAACTAGGAATAGAGAAATATTTTTTGAAAGAAAGCTACTGTAATCCCCACACTTGAAGGATCAATGCTTTAAGGCCAGCTTGAGACTACACAGCAATTTCAAATCCAGCCCAAGAACAAAAGAAGAGAAGAGAAGAGAAGAAAAAAAGCTGTCATGTACTTAGTTCTTTGGCACTGAACTGGGAATTAGGTGATCTGGTCTGTACATCCCAGCTAGCAACTTGGTGCCTGTGTTGATTTAAATAGGTTTGTCTCCCATAGTGTTTAAATGCTTGGCCCACAAGGAGTGGCACTATTATGAGGTGTGGCCTTGTTGGAGAAAATAGACTATTGTAGGGGTACATTTTCAGGTCTTCTATGCTCAACCTCTACCCAAGGTGGAATTTCAGTCTCCTGGCTACCTGCAAAAGATATTCTCCTCCTTGTTGCCTGTATATCAAGATGCACAATTCTCAGCTCCTTCTCCAGCACCATGTCTGCCTGCACCACTGCCATGTTTCCCAACTTGATGATATGGACTAAACCTCTGAATTGTAAGCTAGCCTCTGTTAATTGTTATTTTTATAAGAGTTTCCCTGGTCCTGGTGTCTCCTCACAGAAATGGAAACCCTGACTAAGATTGTCTCTGGCCTGTTTTAAATCTTAAAATAATGGAATTATACTAGATAATCTGCAAATTCTTATATTTATCCAGGTAACTTAAAATGTCAAACAAAAACTGCCAATCAATGTAAGCTCCACAGCTTTGACTTAGGTCAAACTTTGACTTAAGCACCAGGCTCAGGTCTTTGTCTTTCTTAGCTGTTTTGCTGGAGGTTGTCCTAGAGTGAGGGAAAGAGCTGCCTGCTTCACTTAGCACCTGAGCATTTGCTGTGTGGTAGCAATTTTCTAGACATAAGATATGCAAATTTTACTATAATATCTATCACTACTACAGATAGTAGCTATAATTTGATCCAAATTTTTATACATGCACTTTATATACAATATCTCATATCATTTTTAGAAGTTTAATAATCTGATCCATGTAGCTCTACAGGGGAGAAGCCATGGTTTTTGTTAATGCTCTGCCCTAAGTCTCTTAGTCTGTAGCTCAGTATGGCCTGGAACTCAAGGCAATCCTTCCGCCTCTGCCTCCTGAGTGCCAGCTGGCCTTAAACTCATGACATTCTTCCTACTTCAGACTCCTGAGTGCTAGGATTAAAGGCATAAGCTACCATACATGGCCTGCTATTTCTTTCTTTCCTTCTATTTATTTATTTTATTTATTTCTGACAAGAAAATGTGTTACTATTCTCTCTCTCTCTCTCTCTCTCTCTCTCTCTCTCTCTCTCTCTCTCACTCCCCTTTTTTTTGTTGTTTTTAACCACACAGTCTGAATCCTGTGGACTAGAAATTGTATACATAGAGAGATCCCTGGCTTGGCTGGGCCAAAGGAAAGATTCTTTTTGCAGATATACCCTCGACAGCAGAATCAGTTCAGTGAAAAGACCTAAGGGCAGACCAAACCAAGAAACCAGAGGAAGTGTGATTGCCTTGTCCAAACTCAAAGACCAGGCAGAAAGCAGCAAGGCAAGGCAAGTATGGAGAAGAGAGTGCCCTGTGGGTTTCAGGAAGGACATACTTTAGTTGCCTATGTAAGTCCCTCCTTGCTCCCTCTTCCTTTCCTTGTGTTCATTCATTTGTGTGTGTGTGTGTGTGTGTGTGTGTGTGTGTGTGTGTGTGTTCCTGTTCATGTTCACTATGTATAATGTTACTTTCTGTGATTTCAGGGTTGACTTCTTGATAGCTTATTGGTGTGTTCTTCCCTGAGGAAAACTAATTTTCCTGCTCCCAGCTTTTCTCAGTTGCCCATAGCTCTTTGGGTAAGTTGAAGCCTTGTGAGTTTTTCTCTGTCCAGTTTGGCATATTCATTTCCACCTTAGTTTTTGAAGCACAGTCTTTCTCTATGTACCTGGAGTTTGTGCTGACTAACTATAGGAGCTGACTAACAAGCCGCAATGTTCTTCCTGTTTGCCTTCCCCAGCATTTGTGTTTGGTTTGGTTGAACATGGATGCTAGATATTTAAACTCAGGTCTTTATGCTTATACTGCATATACTTTATCACTGACCCATATCTACAGCCCTACCTTATCTTTTGAGAGACTTAGTCACTCACTGGGAGCCAGTGACTAGCCAGTAGATTAGGCTATGTAGATGCACAGGGAACTTCAGGGAGCCATTTGCTTCTGCCTCCCCAGCATTAAGATTACAAGCAGAGCTCACCATGCTCTTCTTTTTATACAAGTTCTCAAAATTGACCCCAGGTCCTTGTGGTTGGTCACTAGGCACTTTACCTTTAGACTAGGTATTCTTGGAGGCTAGTTTTGTAATGGTGCTCATGCATGCTGAGTGCGTTAACACCTCAAAACTCTGGTGGAAGACAACACACTGTTGTCGCCTTGTCTGTGGAAAACCCACATTGAGTTAAATGAAGGCACACCTAGGTCAGACATGCCCAGAGTCAGCAGGTCTGAAGAGCTGTACCCTCTTGGGTTCTAAGGAGCAAGCAAGTTCCCTTTCTAAGACATTGTTCTTCCTTAAGAATGACTGAGTTTCTAAGATGCAAGGATCCTGTTTTGATTACCTCAGAAGCTGCACTGGCAACAGTACCAGAATTTGAGGTTCAGACTGCTTGCCTATCTTCTGCAGACCTGGGAGAGATTAACTGGTAGGAGGATACAGGCTTATTAAAATCCAATCTTAAAAGACAGAGGAGATTCTATTCTCAAACAGAATGTCATGGAGCTTTAGGGTACAGAGAACTTTCATGGGGGGAAAGGCGGGGAATACAGAGAGACAATGGGTAGGAAGTCCATGAACTGGGCAGGGCCTTCCTCACCCAGAGGTGTGTCGTCTTTCCTCTTCTCTGAGAGGAACATCACAATGGAATTTACTCTCCTGCATCTAGTTAGCCAGAATTTGAGGAAGGGCTTCTATTCAGAACAAAGCGTCAGGGAAGGGCATACAGCAGAAGGCGAAATGCATATAGAGCAATTATGAGTTTCAAAAGAACTCCCATTGCGATCCCTCTTGCTTCACCTTTGGGGGATTTGAACTGTGTCACCTGGCAGATCATCTATGCTGAATTGCTATGTGGCAGTGCAGGGTTCCGGAAGAATAAAGTGACAAAAGGAGCCACATACCTCTGCCTGAAAAACACCAAGCGCAAAGTCCATGTAGGAGCCCAGGTTAGACAATATCTGATGTCTCCCCCTAGTGGAAGGATAGCTATCATGCATATGATCTGTTAAGGTTTTTCTGGTCATTCCAGTTTGACAATTTCTTTTGTCTATGAAGGAACTTTGTTTTCTAAAGCCATCACCAGGTGGTTCTGTGCTTTGGCCCTTTATGGTTGGGAATGTGGAGGAATGCATGTTTCGTCCTCAGTCTGTTGCTGTGTAGGAAGGAACAGTAGTATAAGGAAAAGGTCATTCTTAGGCCAATATAAGCAACACTGGCAGTTAGCTAGAATCCCATAACAGAAGCTGTACTTGTGTGAAATTGTGACAGGCTACCATTAAAAAGTTTTGACTATTTTGTCTGGGGTAGAAGATTATCTCTGTCAAAAGGGTTACTTTAATTGTACTGTGATGAGTTAGCATTATATTTATCATGTACTTAATGTGTAAAAACAACTAGAAAAGTGTGTTTAGGAACATGTCAAAAGTTTCAGCTTAGTTTTATTAGAATTTTATTTCTTAAATTTTAGTAATACAGAATACCAAGAATTGCATTTTAATAAACTGCAGCTACCTTTGTTTTGCTGATAACAGAAACATCTTTCGAGTTCATTAGGCACATTCCACAGCATCACACAGACTTGGAATATAAAATTACTGTTTATTAACCAGTGAAGAATGCTCATACAGAAATGATCACATCTTGCCTTTTAATTTAAAATTTTAGGATGCAAAATAATAGCTTCACAGTATCAAAATGTTTTGTTTGTATGTATATGTGTGCACATTTTTGTGCACATGTACGTGTAAGGATGCATGTGTAAGTCAGAGGTCAGCCTCCTGTATTGTTCCTCATGAGCCATGTTTTTGAAATAGAGTCTGTCAGCTCATAGATTAAGTTAGGATGGCTGAACATTGAGCCACAGGGATCCTCCTGTCTTTGCCTATCCAGACCTAGAATTACAAGCACACTCTATCAATGGGTACTGGGAATCAAACTCAATTACCATGCCTGTCTGTCAAGCACTTTACCCACTGAGCCACATTCCCAGTCTTTATCATGACATTTGTACATATAGAATTGTACTTTATCATATTTGTGTCCATTTATTGCTACGACATCTTTTTTTCTCCTTTCCTCTTCTCCTGGCTGACTTCTACCCTCCAAATTGTTCCCTTTCTGTTTTCATATCATATTTTCTGAGTGAGAATGCAGTATTTGAGATGATCACATATAAAGTCTACTAAGTATTTAAGTGTTTAGAAATAGGACAATTGAGAGAACATCTTTATAAAAGCCAGTATTATATGTATCATACATTAAAATTATTTTATTTTTAAATTTATTTGGTTGGTTTTTGAAAATCTATTTATTTCTTTTCATTTTATGTGTATATTTGTGTACCCAAGTGTATATATGTGCACCACATGCATTCAGTACCCATGGAGACCAGAAGAGGGTGTAGATCCCCTATAACTATTAATTAGATGTGGTTGTGAAATGCCCAACATGGGTGCTGGGAATCAAACCTAGGCTCTGTGTAAGAGGAGCAGATATTCTTGTTAAAGTAGAAAAATTTCCTTCTGACTAAGAGAATTGAAGTGCCAGCTTGAGTGGAGACCATTTCAGCTGGCTGTGTCAATCATTTGGCTAAGAAGCAACTTCTAGGAAGGTGGTCTTACCTTAACCAATGCTAAAGAGATATTAGTCCTTCAATGAGACTGTACTTTTGCTCCCCATAATTCCCATACCTGGCACAGTAGCTTACAGGGTTGCAGCCACGCAAGTTCATAAGTCTGACTGTGAAATATGTAACTTCTTTTCTTCTGTCTTTTTTTTTTAAGCATCCTTCCTGAATGCTTAGGATTTCCCCAACATTTTGGGCTTCCTTACTCTTTATAGTTTCCTTCCTAATCATGTGGTTGTTTGTCCTTCGTGTGTCTGACCTCCATGACAACTTGAATGGTATGGCTTTCTTTTTTTAATCTTTCTCCTCTTAGCAGCTACTGAGATTTATAACTTGCCTGTGAGGTCTTAGTTGTTGTTGCTTTTTAACTCTAAATAAAATTGTCCTTGAGCTTCTTTGTGAGTCCATTCTTTAATTCTTTTATTTTGAGACTAAGAACCTAAAGAGGGGACCCTAGTTTTCCTTGTATGACTCTTAAACAGTTACTCCTCTCCTCAGCCTACATTAACATCTTAATTTTAAAAATTGTGGGAATGTATGTGAATAAAGCAAAAATTTTGTCTTAGAAATTTACAGAAATGCAGGTCATGCTATCTTAAATGACTATGGCAATGTATACACTGTTTAGTAACCCAGCAAACCAATGATAGTTGCTTTATAGCATGGTCAAACAGTTATAAACAATATTATATTAAAATGATCAGGCTTGTAAATTTTCAAAAACTTGTATCAGTAAAACAACAGTGGCTCATTTAACCAGAGTTATAAATTAAACCACATTTTTAAAAACTTAAAATAGGTAGGTAAATGCTTAAATAAACTTTAATTTTTTGAGATTTAATTATCCTAATAATTAATACTCTAACAGCAGAAAATACAGAATTTTTCCATATATAAAATCTTTTATTCTTTAAACCTGTTTCTTTCATATATTTTATTAAGAGCAGTTCAGTATTTTAAGAAAATCTAGTTGTTTTAAACATAAAGAATTAGATTCTTAGATAAAAAATATTTTTCAACAAAAAAGAAAAATCTGAAAAAAGAGACTCTTTTGATGACTCCACAAGGAAGTAGGCTTCAGACATGAAAATGACTTTGGGCTAGGACAGGGAAGTAGACTCAGGTATTTTGGTCATACTGATAAGCCATTAGAAACAGTGATCACAGGAGTGTTCACAGACCTTTGTTTATTGCCTTGCTTGTTCTTTGACTATTTGTGTTTATTGTCTGGCTTGTTCCTTGACTATTTGCATCTATTGTATTGTTAGTTCCTCAACCTAGAACTGACCTTAATACTTGCATGTAATTAAAATGGTATAAAAGCAAAAAGGAGGAGGGGGGATGGGATAGGGGGTTTCTAGGGAGGGGAAATGGGGAAGGGGGAACATCTGAAATATAAATAAATAAAATATCCAATAAAAATGTTTAATTATAAAAACTTTATTAAAGACTTTTAATTTTACAGTGAGTTTAATTACCTATCAGTTCTCTCTCATGATGGCTCAGGGGTTAAGTGTGTTTACTGTTCTTTCAGAGGACCTGAGTTCAGCTTCCACCATGAACATCAGGTAGGACACAATTGCCTATAACTCTAACTCAGCCAGTTTGACATCCTCCAGCCTACACCCATACACATGGCATGTATACAAACAGATAAACATGTACATTCATAAATGAAAATAAATCTTTAAATTTCTCTTTTATACGATTTCTCTTAAAGATGTTTCTCATTTGTCCTTTTATACATTTAAACTTCTTCAGTGGCTTGCAGAATGTGTAGCTTGCTTAATGGATCTTCAGCTGTAGCAAAACCAGTCCTTCAACTGTTTACATAATGATGCCACCCAAGAAATAAGAAACCACATCTTTGAAAAATAATCATTTCTTTTCATCTATATAAAGCTAGGGATAAGAAAAAGAAAGACCAAAGAAAATTAGATTTGTTCAAGAATGTATTTGTTTAAGAATTCTGGTAATATGCTTTAAACAACATTTAATTATAAACTCTGTATGATTCAGTTTACAGACATACTTACTATGTAATTTGTAGATTTGCAGGTGTCTAAATATTTGTTGACTAATTTTCACATATTCATATAATACTCTAGATAAACTATGGGTGTCACTTCTAGATGCATGCACTGTGTATTCATAGGAACAAAACATATGTAGGCAGGGGGTGTTACCAAATCTTTCTAGGCTTTCCTACAAAACATTTTTTAATTACACCCAAGAACTAGATAGGAAACCAAAGTGCCCCTCGTATTGCAAGGAACTAGGAAAGTTCTAAGCCTTTATCAAATACTAAAAGCATCTGGTTGCCTAAATAAACAGTTTCTAACAGGCTAGGTCACGTCACCACTACTAACTGTACTTGAAATAGTTTTTTTCATTCATGGGTGTTTATAGCAACACAGAAAGATACGTTCCTAAAATTGACTGCTAATGAAAGTAGATGGTGATTATCTCCACAGTTAAAATATCAAATGCATTGCCCTCATACAAGTTAGAGACTCTAGTATATGTTACATTAATGGAAAATACGACCTTTTTTTTTACAACTTTTATTGATTTTTTGTGAATTTCACATCATGCACCCAGTCCCACTCATGTCCTTGTCACCTCACATCTCCCCTCTGCCCTTGTAACCTCCTTACAAAAAGAAAAAAAGCAAAAAATAAATAAATAAACAAACCAAAGCAATCATGAAAATCATCTCATTGTGGAAGCTGTAGTACATCACAGCGTGCCCCACAGTGTACCCTCTGTCCACACATCTTCACCTGCAAATGTTCATTTCAATGAGTCATTGATCTGGTTCAAGGCCTCTGGCTTCTCTCAATCCATCAATATTGGATCCTTACTGGGACTCTTCTTGGCTATCCTGTTGTTGTTCTGTATCATGGAGATCCTGCAGTTTTGTGTCTGCAGGACTGGCCCTTTCACATATTCCAACTGTTCACAGATGATGTAGATGTTGTGGTAGGCCAACTCAAAGCCCTGGATCTGGGTATAGGTGGTAGCTGAGCTGGTCAGCCCACAGGTCCTGCATCTTCACCACCAGGGCAAATTCTTTAGCACTCTTCTAGTTAGGCCACTCCATGCTGCTATTGGCAGGAGGCAGGATCAGCTCTGTTATTCTTATGCCCCTGGGGCTGTACCCCAGCCACTAGGGCCAGCTCTATTGTGCTGCCCAGATGAGGTGCAGGGCAGCTCTTCTGAGTGATGAGGCCAATGAAGGGCAGGCCCAGCTTACTCATTCTCATGGCTCCCGTGGGAGGCTCTCCAGACTGCCACAGGTGGCAACAGAAGAGGGGAGGAGAGGCAAGTATGTTTTAAACATCTTCAAAAATTTATTGATTAAGCACAATTACCTTTAAATATATGTTATATGAAAATGTGCTTTGAGTAAAGTCTTTATGTTTAGGTATTTACTTATCCTTTCAGATCAACTGTTCTCAAACTTATACAAGGATTGGATTCCTCTTATCAGTACATCTCTTTTGCTATATTAATAATTTATGAAACATGATGAATATAGCCAAATTTATTATTTTTTCATGTATTTTAAATAGTAAAGAAGACTTGAACTCTTGGCAAATGTTTTAGTATTTTAATTTCTAAAAGACTTGGGCATTTTACTTTTATTATATTCACTCATACACACTTATTTAATATTTATTCACTTCACATTTCAATTATTTTTAAATTATCCATGAAATTTAAGAAGCAAGACAAATACAATCAATGTTTAAAGTCATTTATTGAAAAAGGAAAATCTCACAACCTCATTGTACTTGAGACACTGAAAACTAAATATCTTGGTAGGAAGAAAAAAACAGATGGATAGAGAGCTCAAAAGTCTAATCAAACAAAATATATGTCAATTTATTCATGTAAGATTAAAAAGTAAATTTACCAGGAGAAACGAGCTCAATCACGCACACACACACACACACACACGCACACACACACACACACACACATACAAACACACACACAATATTATAATATATATGTCAGTGTTCTAAAAGAAAACAGCAGCCTGGGACAGGACCCTTCCAATTTCAATCTGTGCTGGGAAGTGATTCTGTACCACAGTACCCCATACCCAAATTCCTCCTGGAGAGAACTGGTCTCCCAGGAATACAGATACAGGCTTGCAGGAGAAACAGGCCACAGTCAGAGAGACAACAAGACCAGCTAGCACCAGAGATAACCAGATGGTAAAAGGCAAAGTCAAGAACATAAGCAATAGAAACCAAGGCTACTTGGCATCATCAGAACCCAGTTCTCCCACAACAGTGAGCCCCATATACTCCAACATACCAGAAAAAGAAGACTCTGATTTAAAATCACATCTCATGATGATGATAGAGGACTTTAAGAAGGACATAAATAACTCCCTTTAAGAAATACAGGAGAACACACGTAAACAGATAGAAGCACTTAAAGAGGAAACACAAAAATCCCTTAAAGAATTACAGGAAAACATAACCAAACAGGTGAAAGAATTGAACAAAACCATCCAGGATCTAAAAATGGAAATAGAAACAATAAAGAAATCATAACCTTTGAGATAGAAAACCTAGGAAAGAGATAAGGAGTCATAGATGCAAGCATCACCAACAGAATACAAGAGACAGAAGAGAGAATCTCAGGTGCAGAAGATATCATGGAAAACATTGAGACAACAGTCAAAGAAAATGCAAAATGCAAAAAGCTCCTAACCCAAAACATCCAGGAAATCCAGGACACAATGAGAAGACCAAACCTAAGGATCATAGGTATAGATGAGAGTGAAGATTCCCAACTTAAAGGGCCAGTAAGTATCTTCAACAAAATTATAGAAGGAAACTTCCCTAACCTAAAGAAAGAAATGCCCATAAACATACAAGAGGCCTACAGAACTCCAAATAGATTAGACCAGAAAAGAAATTCCTAGCGTCACATAATAGTCAAACACCAAATGCACGAAACAAAGGAAGAATATTAAAAGTAGTAAGGTAAAAAGGCCAAATAACATATAAAGGCAGACCTATCAAAATTACATAAGACTTCTCAACAGAGACTGTTAAAGCTAGAAGATCCTGGACAGATGTCATACAGACCCTAAGAGAACATAAATGTCAGCCCAGGCTACTATACCCAACAAAACTCTCAATTACCATAGATGGAGAAACCAAGATATTACATGACAAAAACAAATTTACACAATATCTTCCCACAAATCCAGCCCTACAAAGGATAATAGATAGAAAACTCTAACATGAGGAAAGAAACTACACCTTAGAAAGGCAAGAAAGTAATCTTCTTCCAAAAATCCTAAAAGAAGATAGCCACACAAACATAAAATTAACATCAAAAATAACAGGAAGCAGCAATCACTACTCGTTAATATCTTTTAACATCAATGGACTCAATTCTCTAATAAAAAAGACATCGACTAACAGACTGGATATGTAAACAGGACCCAACATTTTGCTGCATACAGGAAATGCACCTCAGTGTCAAAGACATATACTACCTCAGAGTAAAGGGCTGGAAAACAATTTTTCAAGCAAATGACACAAAGAAACAAGCTGGAGTAACCATTCCAGTACTGAATAAAATCAACTTTCAACCAAAAGTTATCAAAAGGGATAACAAAAGAGACTTCATACTCATCAAAGAAAAAATATACCAAGAACTCTCAAGTTTGAACATCTATGCTCCAAATTCAAGGACACCCACATTCATAAAAGAAACTTTACTAAAGCTCAAAGCACACATTGCACCTCACACACTAATATTGGGAATCTTCAACACCCCACTCTCATCAATGGACAGGTTATGGGAACAGAAACTAAACAGAGACACAGTGAAACTAACAGAAGTTATGGGCCAAATGGATTTAACAGATATCTATAGAACATTTCATCCTAAAACAAAAGAATATACCTTCTTCTCCGAACCTCATACTACCTTCTCCAAAATTGACCATATAATTGGTCACAAAACAGGCCTCAACAGATACAAGAAGATTGAAATAATCCCATGCATCCTATCATATCACCACGAACTAAAGCTGATCTTCAGTAACAACAAAAACAACAGAAATCCCACATACACATGGAAGCTGAACAATACCCTACTCAATGATAATTTGGTCAAGGAAGAAACAAAGAAGTTAAAGACATTTTAGAATTTAATTCAAACTCAGGACTGAAATCAACCAAGTAGAAACAAAAAGAACTGTACAAAGAATCAACAAAACCAGGAGCTGGTTCTTTGAGAAAATCAACAAGATAGATAAACCTTTAGCCAGACTATCCTGAGGGCACATAGACAGTATCCAAATTAACAAAATCAGAAATGAAAAGGGAGACATAATAACAGAAACTGAGGAAATTCAAAAAAATCATCAGATCCTACAACAAAAGCCTATATTCAACAAAACTGGAAAATCTGGATGAAATGGGCAATTTTCTAGACAAGTACCAAATACCAAAGTTAAATCAGGATCAGATAAACCATCTAAACAGTCCCATAACCCCTAAAGAAATAGAAGTACTCATTAAAAGTCTTCCAAACAACAACAACAACAAAACAAAAACAAAAACAAAAACAAACAAACAAACAAAAGCCCAGGACCAGATGGGGTTAGTGGAGAATTCTATCAGACCTTCAAGGAAGACCTAATACCAATACTCTTCAAACTATTCCACAGAATAGAAACAGATGAAACACTACCCAATTCATTCTCTGAAGCCACAGTTACACTGTGTATTCCCCTTGGAGATAGAACAGTTTCTGTCTAATCAGGAACTTGTCACAATTTCTTTTCATAGAGGACTTCATAAGAGATTTTTTTCTAATTCTATCATGTTTAATGTTCCAAATAGATTTTAAAAACTAGTTGAGTGGATATTACTTTTAGCTTCAGAAGATATAATGTATATTTAAGAGGCATTTAACTATTATAAATTATTTTGATTACTTAAAAAAGTCAATACTGAGTTGTATATTTTAAAAGAAATTTTATTAGTTTAATAAAAAATAAAAATTAAAAATATGAAAGAAAGAAAATAGCCTTTTAAAAATTGGCAAATGATAAATCTCAATGGAATCAGTACAGCCTCTGTGTTGCATCTGTACTGTCTGATGTGACCATGTGTGTGCATGCCTGTTTGTTTGTATGCTATCAAATAGTACCCTACTGACTTCAAAAACAAATGAGTCCTGAAGGCAGCATCAAGCAGAATTTACTTAAAACCATTCCCTAGAATTTCTAGAAATAATTGACTAGACTAATCACTGCATATATACATATACACATGTATGTATGTATAATATATATGTGTATGTATGTATGTAATATATATTATATATAATTATATAATATATATATATATACATATACACATATGTATATATATGATGGAAGCAAGATGGAAATTTGTATCTCAAAGATGGTGGTTTATATTAATATTTCCTTTTTTCTCAGCAAGAGGAGATGCCCTAACTTTCTGAAATCATTCATAGAGTTTTAAAATTGTCCACTAGGATGTCTGAAAGACATATATTTTGATCTTTTAACCAAATTTACATCTTTTTCTCCTTTCTCCAAAGATTTACTAGTTGGAATGGAATGATGCCGTTTTCTCTTTTATGCATCCTCAATCCATCCTCATTCATTAGAGTCTTCATTACGCAAGAACATGAATACCTTCTCATAAGGCATTTCAACTCATTCACCTGAGTTCCAACCTCTGTTCCAATTCTAAAGATCCATTAAACAGCTAAGTTTAAAAAAATTAGTCAACATGTGGGTTACATGATTACACAACAAGTAATCAATTGCCTTTTAGTCATAGGGTTATAGTTGAAAGCTGTCTGTCACCTAATGCATGACTCAGAGGTTTTGGCATGGAATCTGACTGAGACAACCCATAATTTAAAGTGTAAGGTCACTTTCCCAAGAAACAGTCACAGTTTACCTCTGACCAGTCTATTCTGCAAATGATTCAAGAGAAATTCAAACAGCACACATACTTACTACATTGCAGTCTGGCATATCCAGGGCTTCTTCCAAATCCTTTCTGTCTATGAACAGAGCATTTGTAGGTAGCCATTGACACAATGGGAAATAAAGGGTGACTCCAGGATATACAATGCATCTGCTAGGATGTCTCTGGTGTCCTGATACCTAGGCTTTGCTGTCTACATCAGCTGAGTTCCTTTTTCAGGAGTGATCACTAGTTCCATCGGTGGGAATTAAGAATCACAGCACTCAAAGCTGGGTTTCTTTCCTCCAATCCACCTTGTCTAAACTGTTCTTGCTCAGCATTCTACAGAACACCTGGGAGACACGAGTTGTTACAAGCTGGCTCTGAAGGAGACAAAGGACACTCTTGTATCTCAAGTCACTTTCAGGGGATTTTAGTGTACAAAGGGATTTTATGGAGAGAAAAGTACAGTGACACAGGAATGCAGAAATCATCTCTAAAAGTACGGCTTTTCCCCCTTTCCCTTGAGGGAGCTTCACAGTAAGATTTGCTTGCCTATATGTGGTTAAGCAAGTCCCTGAAGGGTGTCCCTTCAGTGAAAAAGATTTAAAGGTGGTAGAAACCAAAAATCAAAAATGGAGAACAAAGAATTATTGCAAATAAATTTCTCTTATAGCAAGTGCCCTATGACCTATGAAGCAAAAGCCTGTATGTATTCCTGGACTCTGTGCAAATTCGTTCTGTCATAGCTGTATCATCACAGGATGTGATCTTTCTGACATTTAGAAGATTTTCCAGCCACAGAGATTTTTGTTCCTCTGCTTCACTTTCTAAGCTTACAGTTTATCAAACTACTGGTGTTTAATCACAGTTCAATTCACTCTAGGGACTGCCTAGCCCAAGAGAGAATGGTCTGCTTACTCATACCTTGGTTGTTGGAGGTGATCTTTTGTTTTCTAACATGATAATTGCACTCCTCCAATGATGGGACTTGGGTGGCAGTGTGATTGACAGAAGCAAGACAAGCAGAGGTGAAAGGGAACTGAGCACTCACTCACTGAATATAACTCATGGACATGGAACATGGTCAGGAAGTGACTCTGTACAGTGTTTACTTTTCTTATAGTTATGACAGAATTCCTTAACTAAAAACTTAAAGGAGGAAAGCTTTATTTTGGATTATAGTTTCAGAGCTATTGCAGTGCAATGTGGTAGGAAAGACAAGGTAGCAAGAGCATCTCTGTCTAGTCCAGAGGCTGCACCTGTACACATGACGTGGTCAAGGAGGAAACAACCATAGTTACCTATTTTCAACAACCAATCCCCATCTCATAAACATTTCCCAACATCCCATTTAGCAACACAAGCTTAGGTCTGTTAAAATCATAACCCTGGGGACAATTTCAAATTCAAACTATGAGAATGTCCTCCAATATTCCTTTGGCAGTATTGGCCCTTGCAAAGGTGGAAGGGGAAGTTAATTTGTTATCAGGCAATATGATCTCTGAATATTAATAGAAACTGTGATGTCTGAACATAAAATAGTTGATTTACTAGAAACTGTTGGAAGAGCGAAGAACATCTGGAAGATACATGTAAAATGAGAGAAATAATCGATTCTCATCAAAATTTCCATGGCTAAGAAATACCTTGCTTTTGTTCCTTTTTAATTGCTTTTCCCCCAAAGTTATGTTTTAAAGAAGCAATCTCTGTCAAGGCTTTATTATAGAAGCCCCAAGAAGGCATTGTTAGTATGTTCCTTGTTATGTATGAAGATTAACTGGGTCTTACTCCTTTCTGAGTCTCAAGTCATCTCTTTGGAATGGGAATCTGCCATAGAATGTAGATTCAACTTGTGTGCTCACTAATCTCCAGTAGAGCCAGCAGCCAGCAGGAGACACTGTGGGGAAATGAGGATGCCTCTTGCAGGTGTGGAGAGAGAGAGAGAGAGAGAGAGAGAGAGAGAGAGAGAGAGAGAGAG